>BJBW01001481.1:0-16796 GCA_004320125.1 Scolopax mira | reverse complement strand
TGTTGTCCACCAGGACTCCCAGGTGTCTCTCTGCAGAGTTGCTTTCCAGCTGGTAAACCCTAACTTCTGCTGGTTATTCCTCCTGAGCTGCAGGACCCTACACTTGTCCTTGTTGAATTTCATCAGGTTCCTCTCTCCCCAACTCTCCAGCCTGTCTGGTTCAGCCAAGACAGCTCCCAAAAACCTCCTCATTTCTCTGTTTCTAGCACCCAGGGTGCTCTGCTGACCCAGGCTGCTGCCCTGGCTTTGCCTGCCCTACCTAACCCAAATTCACCTTGCCAAGAGCTGTCTCCCCTCCTACGAGAAGTAACAAAGACCGATGCACTACTCTCCGCCAACCCTGGCTATAATTTATGCCAGAAAGGCAGCTTGGACTCATTAAAAAGAGAATAATCAGCTTCAGATTATTTAAAATTCCCACTCTGAGGCCATCAAACATTTATGTACAACAGTTGGAAGGCACCTTCTCTACTGCTCCCTTTCCCCAGTGCTAAACAAACACAATGGAATCTTTTGTAGGGAACGTTTCCCTGGGATATACAGCAAAGCCCAGGGCTGTTATTTTGCAGGAAAATGTTAATTTCAGCCACTCAGCCTGATTTCTTTGAAGGCAATCTCAAACCGAACAGTTCCATAAACAAGGGCATTTTTCAAATGTTTTGTAACACCTGAATTGAAACTATCTATGAACCTGAAATATTTACAACTTTATTTCACATCCAATTTAAATCATTGCTTGGCTTTGGGGTGGGGGAGAGGAGGAGGCACTTAAAATTAACTTTTTACTCCCTTTCAACTGCTCCTTACTATCCCTTTGGGAAAATCATTGGGGAAATCAGTCATTTTTGACAAAGAATTTTTGACAAGAAGCATTTTGCTTGGAAATTGTCACAAGCCACCAAGATTGCTCCCCCTACTTGTGTAACATCCATCTACCCTGCAGCGTGTCACCCAGCAAACTGATGCTTGCACGGGGAATTCAGATCCCTGGGTAAAGATGCAGAAGCAGGAACAATTGTGCTACTTCTAAAAAAAAAAACAAAACACAAAAAACACCTCCTGGAAACATGAATATGTCTGATGTGTCAGCAGATTGGCAGAGGCCAGGATAAAAGGAAGGTGAAGGGACTAAAGAGCTTCCAGGCTGGTTTTTTTCCTCAAAATGGTTGGAATCCCCTTGTGAGATAGGCCATGGGGCTGGGTGAATTCTTTCTTTGCCAAATAAATAAATAGAGCAGCAAGGAAGAAGAGATTTTTCCTTGCTAAAAATCAAATTCCTTCTCATAATAAACAACGCTTTCGCCGAAAGGCTTTTTCTTAAAACAGCAAGGACAAACGTTGGTTGTAAGTAATCCCCGGGGAGCCACAGACCTCGCTGGGGTGAGGTCACTGCAACACATGCCCCAGGCTTTGGCAGCCTTCCCTCCACGCTCTAAAAGCTCCAGCATCCGAGCACAGGGGAGCAAGGAGAAGGGCTATCAAGCCAAATATCTATTTTTTCTCTTTCCAACCCCCGATTTCCATCAGCAGGAGGCTTGGTTCCCCGGGTCATGGGAGCACAACCTTGCAATTCTTTCTGTCTGTAACCTTCTGGGCTGCTGGAGCAAGATGAACAGCCAGCTCTGGGAGATCAAGAAATCAAGGGAAGGCTCTGATCTAGCAGATCCCTCTGCAAACTTCTACCCAAAGAGATTCCCACACAACCTGGTCTAGGGAGAGGTGTCCCTGCCCAGGGCAGGGGGTGGCACTGGGTGGGCTCTAAGGTCCCTTCCAATTCAAACCAGTCTACAATTAATGCCCTACTCATAGCAAAATCATAAACTTATGGGAAAGTGCACAGGGGGGGCAACTTTCAAAAGCCACCAGCCAAACAACAAGCCCAAAAGGAGCCAACCAAAGATCCTGCAATTATTTCTGTTGCACTAAACATGAATGCAGAGATTTTACATCAGTTGTAGGTCTCAGCAGACAACAGACCTCTAAATTTGTGTTGAGTCTCTCAGGCTGTGTCGATACGTGACAGCTTTGGGGGCTGGGGGGGCTGGGGGGTGCGGGGAGAACAGCGGTCTCCGTAAAGGGCTCCTTTCTCATGGAATACTTTCTCCACCTAGTCATTTCCTTACCTCATACAAACACAGCCGCATTCCTGATGTTTAACTGTTTGGACTTTTGCAGAAAAGAAAAAGCTGGCTGGGGCAGTTTATAAGGCCAGACATTCCAAGTGCTGAAAAAACATATTCAAAGGAAATAGTAAAGGGAGAACTTTTTTAAGTTTTCCTGTCCTATTTTTACAGTTTCCTGTTAAAGTCTTAGCCCGATGAAACCTGAGATAGAGCTCCATGCACAACCGTCCTCCAAGGGCTCTCCATTCCAGCAGCATCCGAGGCACAAAGCACACACACAGCAACACGGGGCCAGTAGTTCCAGCAGTTGTAGAAACATCAAGAAGGGTTGGAGCAGGGAGACTGTTGGAGCAGGGGGAGGGCTGGAGCAAGGGGCTGGCACTGCCAAGCTGTGTCCTCCATCTGGAAGAGACTACGGGGTCAGAAAGCCATGGGCCATTGAATCACTGCCTGGTCAGTCAGTGCAGAGATGGAGGTGCAGGGTGCTGGGGGTGATATGGGGCTTTGGTAGCACCAGACTCTGCCCCACACACGTTTGCCTCAGCTGGAAGCCTCGGACTTCTCAGACTCCTTTGGCAGAGATCAAGGCTGTGGGTAGGCTCCTGGATATTGGGGGAAAGAGACTCTGGAGGTGGTGGCTGGGCTGAAATGTGACAGAATTTGGGGGGGTCCTCCTGGACACCCAATTGCATGTTCCTGATGGGACTGAGCGAGGGAAGGAGAAATTTGTGTCTGTCAGATGGGAAATATTTCAGCGAAGAGGGTTTGTAGACTCTGTCTAACTTCCTTTGGGGACAATGAGCTTGGAGGAGGGGATGGTAAGGACACTACTGAGCAAGGACTTCCAGATAGTGTGGTTGGTTTTACAGATTTTGCCAGATTGTATTAGTGTCACTGTGCAAGAGCTGCAGTCATATTCACCTTCACCTTCATTGCTGCATTCAGCAAAGGTTTTGTGTTTCAAATGTGGCAACAGAAGGCATGGCTTGTGCTAGAGAAGGCAAAGTGTTCTTTGGAAGAGGTTTATCCATGGCTAAAGTACCTTGGAATAGGAGGAAGAAGTCCCAGAAGTGACCACGCGGACACAAACAACATGTTATTAGCTTCTTCTTGGGCTGAATTAATGGAAGTGGGAACACTGCACTCTCCTTAGCATCTCATTATCCCAATAAAATCCAGCAGGCTTTGTATCCAATGGGAAGTGTTCCAGGACCCAGTCCCAAATGGGGTATGTGGACCCTGCTTGGCTGGATGCGCCTGGAGCTGCTGGGCCACCATGAGCTGTGCCCATTCAAAGAACTGCCCAAGGGCCTTGAGCAGATGTGGACCAAACAATGCTTCTCCTGGCAGCCTGTGTTTCTTCTCATTCATCCTCATGGTCTTGCAGAGAACAGATGTTGGTGCACAGCCTTGGGTTGGTATCAGTGCACCTGAACTGCAGACGTTCATGCATCTACCTCCAAACATGCTCCACTGAGCCTGTGAGTGGGATGCAATGTCCCTTTTCACTCCTCCCAGTCAGCTGGCATTTATCTTCATGCCACTTTTCTTCTGCAAGGATCAGCAGGTTCAACAACATCAGGATACTCTTGCTCACAGATGCCCCTCCCCACAGTGAGAGGGAGAGAAAGCCACATGTCACTGCATCCAAGAGTGATGGAGGGTCAGAAGATACATCACCTTCCTGCACAACCCAGAGCAGGCAATGAGGTGCCTTCTGCAGAGACAAGAAGGTCCCAACCCATACTGGTCCAGTCTCCTTGGCTCACTCAGCTACAGCTGACTCAAATGCTCCTGTTTCCCAGTAGCCCTTTGGACAAGGCTGACTCCTCCATCTCCTTGCAAAGACCCTCTGTGCTATTATTTGTACCTTTGCCAAATTTTACCTATTCAGGCTGAAACAGGTTCATTCCCAGGCTGAACATTTTTGGAAAATTCCAGTCCAAACATTCTTGTCAGATTTAAAGATAAATTTTGGGAATGCCGTTTCTGTGAAGGTCTCTGGAGGAAATTAATTCTGATTCTGGAGGCTGGTTCCCATTGTGCTCTCAGCCACATGCTGAACATCAAGCAGAACACAAAGGTATTAAGTAGCTGTGTTTTGGGAGCACTGCCCACCCTCTGGCTGGGGGGGGGGGAAGTACCATGTGATTGTCTCATTAAAGATTGTACCATAAAGCCCATGGGCACGCAGGAAAATTATATGTGCAGGATGCATCTACATCCCACCAGTGCTCCCAGCAGATTATGACTGGCTTTCTGCAGAGATCAGAGGGAAATGTGGTTTCACAGAACTATAATTATTTTATCAAGTAAACCTGTCTGAAGGAGGAAAATGGCAACCTACAATTGAGTACGGAGCTGAACTCCGCTCATGGTGAAGTTTCTGCCAGACCTTTCTGCATAAATGCAGGGAAGTTATAGCAGTAGATGTCAGAGCTCTGTGGACTACAGCTGATGATCAAAATGCTTTCTCTCCCACAATGTAGAGAAATAGGAGCTCGTGCCTCACCTTTGGAGGCAGGCTGAGGAGAAGGAGCTCCATCACATATCTCAGCTACAAGTCCTGCATTATGTCTTAACAGCTGGGTTAGCAGAGCACTAGGATAAGTCAGCAGAACGCCTGGTTTCCAGTGAGGATGAGAAATCTCTTTGTAAACACAGTCTTTTATTTAAAAGCTCATCTGAGGGGAAAAAAAATAAATCATAACCACTGCCAGTAGCATTCCTCTGTAAGATTTTTGGTTGAAGCAATTTGAAGCACAATCTGGAACTGATAGGAAGGACAACTTGCTGAGAGTTGGGCAAACTCATGTCCCAGCTGCACACTCTGCTCACACCACTCAGACAGCGTTGAGTGGACACAGCAGAAAGGACCCACCGCAGCCACAGCTCTCCCTTGTCTTCCTCCTACCCCTGAGAACTGAAATCCAAGAAATTAATAAGAGTTCCTGACACCCTGGAACTGCTTCGCATCTCAGGGGATGCATATGGAGGCCCAGGCAAAGGAAATCTCAGCTTGGTCTCAGCATCCACATCCTGGTTCATGTTTCTGGTTTCTGATTACCAGAATTAGACTTATCTAATATTTGTATAACTTTGCTCTTAAACACCTACAGATATTAAAATCCACAGCCTCCTTACACAAATCTTCAAATACCTGAATATCTCAAGGCAATGGATGACTGGCAATTAGACTATTAGAAATCAAATGGAATTATGAGAGGAACTGCTGCCCTGTACAGTAAGGATCTTTGAAAAATTGATATGGCATATAAAAATAAGTTCATCTGAGGGCTTACATTAGTCTGACTCGTTGTTAATGGCAAGTTCTTCCAGGACTGGAATTGTACCAATTAGATTAGGAACCCTGGGTTCATTAGCAATGCCCTCCCAAAAGACATCAAAATCCTTTTGCAACTTTGGAGGATCTGCAGACACAGACATGTTATGCAGACACAGAAATCCTCTCTGAGTGGGAGGCAGTTTTTGAAAGCCCATGTCCTTCTCACTCAGTGGTTGACAGTCCTTCTTGAGGTGTTTGGAAAGAAATAGGAGAAACAAGAATCTCTTGAAAATGGCAGTGAATTGTTGAAAGACATGGATTCTGTTGGTGAGAAGTTGCTCTTTGGGAGCATCGCTTCAATCCAACCCAGTCCTGGCTATGGTTTTGGAAAGAGAGCAGTGCAGCAGTGGAGACTATGGAAGAACAGGAGATAATTGTTACCTTTTCCATAGACATTGCATGTCTAAGACCTGCTGTATCTCTTATCCTTCTTTTTCTTTTTTTTTTATGTGTTTGACACCCTGTGTGCAACAAGAGGGCTTTGTTTTCTTGTACTGATGAACGAAGAGCCAGAACTCAGACCCTGGATGCCAATTTGAAGTTTGATATGACCTTTACACAGACACAATCCCTTCCAAGGCCCTTCACAGGATATGGAACTATGCACTGAAGAACACCAGTCCCAAGAACTGGTTAAACTTTTAGAAACCTTGTACCCTTAAGAGGAGAGGACATGCAGACAAGGGCCTTCTGAGCCAGGCAAATGATAGGAACCACAGACAGTCTCCACAAAGATCAAGAATGTTACTCTAAAAATCTTTTCCAAAGTAAAATGAGATGTTCTTTCACCAGAAGTAGCAACTGGCATTCACAGTGAAACTTCAGCATTTGGATAGGAAAAAAACCAAATTAAACCTCATCCTTGGAACACAAGGGGAGCTTCTATACCTTCACCTCTGTCAAATGTTGTCACTTTTTACAACAAATTTTTTCCTACTTGAAGGAGGGTGAAATCAGAGACATGACATGAAAACTTTTCATTTTTCTCTCAAACTATTAAAAAAAATTGGCCTCTCTCCCCAGAGATTCATTTATTCTGTACTGCAGCTTTTCCTCCAACACTGATGTAATGTGAGTTCATGTTACCAAAGGCTGGTGTTATACAATATATGCCCTAAGTCTTCATCCCTGAAGATGTCAAGTGGAGGGAGGAAATGATGCTAAGGTTCTCTGAGTACCAAGCTATTAAGGTGTTTACCTCTGAAGTGGAGTATTTCCTGAATGAAGTGTGAAGGTAGTTAGATTGCTTCCATTACAAAGCAGCCTCTTACTGGAGCCCTGAGCTGTTGAACACACAGCTTGTGGACAGCAGCAGAAAACTCAGGTTATTAGAGTTTGAAAATAAAATTCTCTCTTTTGATGATTATAGCAAAAGAAATTCAAAATAAAGAAAAATTAAACCCCTAAATGAATCTCTAATCTGACAGATTTGTAGAGTTTCAATGCTTTCTTTTAAACAACACAGATGGCCACATTTTTCAGTGCCAGCCAGTCTGTACTGATACCCCAAACCCTGTTGGAAAGCACAACGGCAGCGAGCAAAGGAGCAGCTGATGACCATGCTAGAAACAACAGAAATTATACAGGGCTAATGAGCCTTTCTGAGAATCCCAGCTTCTCAGCACAGATATTAACTGCACTAATGCAGGGCTGTGTTCTTTAAACATTAGTGTCTTTACTACATGTCTTCTGTACATGATATAACATGAGATTGTGGCATTGCGCTGAGCCTTGTAGGAGAGAGAAGCTGGAAGGACAGAAGGACAACTATCTTTACATTGTTCAGGCATTTACAGATTTAAAACCTGTAAGAATGAGTTGGTCTGAAGTCCAACATCATCCGCTGATACAGTGTGCTTGACCAAAGGTGGGGTTTTGAATGTCTCCAGAGAAGAAGACTCCACCACCTCTCTGGGCAGCCACCCAGGGCTTCCAGGGCTCTGCCACCCTCACAGGAAAGAACTTTTTCCTCATATTGAGATGGAATTTCCCTGTTCCAGTTTGTGCCCGTTGACCCTTGTCCTGTCACCGGGCACCAGTGAGAAGACTTTGGCCCCATCCTCTTGCCATCTGCCCTTTAGCTATAGATAAACATCACGGGTATGACATTATCTCTGCATTTAGTAGTTAGCAATGGTTCCCCCATGAGAAACACCTCAGTGGCTCCTCTGTGTGAGAAGGAGGGAGGTGGAGGATGTCTCACCTGGCAGTAACCAGCACTAGTGGAAGCTCTGTGCCTGCAGAGATGGAGGCAGGAATCAAGGAATCTCCAGAGTACTCAACCAGGTACCCAGCTGTGCTCCGAGAGTATCACTACGGAGCCTTGGGCTGCAATTTCTCCTTCCTACAGATGAAGCCACTGTGTTTCACGCTCTGCTTTCAATTAATCCTTCTTCCAAAAAAACCCCAAACCTTTAGGAACGAGACTCAGAGAGCCTCTGAGCCCTAGGGATGATCCATGTTGCTTCTGAGGCTGCTTCTCTAACTGGAGACTCCCGAGGATGCTTGTAAACACGTCCAATACCAGCTGCTTTCGATGGAGAAACAGAACAGAAATTCAACAGTGGCCATGTGTCCAGCAAGTCTGGAACTTCATCTTAACAGGCCATTAAGTAGGAATTCATTTTTTCCTTGGAAGGGTTAAGTTCTTTGCTGTCAGGCTAATTATTCTCAGTAGGTCAGGCACAAACAGCTCACCTGGCTGCAAAGTCCCAGGCTGCCTGGCCAGGAGCCTCTTTGAAAAGTGTAACTTTTAACATCTCTTAGCAAAGCCAGGGCTCTGTTTGTCTTGGCAGGGAAGACATGTGTATACACAGCTGGAGAGCTTGTTTTGTCTCTTAGTACAAGTCTGGACTAAACCAAATCTCTAAAGGCTTTGTAAAAATACTCTCTTTATTTAAAGAATTTTATACATTACAAGATGTCTCCAAAGTCTGCCCCTGCTCAGACCCCCTCTTTCCCTGCCTCTCTCCTGCCCCCTCCACACCACGCACAGAGTTAGGATTTTTCAGTCCCTCCTGGCAACTGCTGTATCCAGAAGTTTCTTTTAAGAAATAGCCAGCTTTCTTTTTGAACACAGCCAACATCCGTATCGATTTATGAATCTCAATGATTCCCAAGAGCTCAAAAAAAAAGAAAGCATCTCTACAGACACAGCTCTGGAGCTCGGGCTGAGGGTTTTAGGGGAAGGAATCTCACAAGGCAGAACATTTGAAAGAGAAGGGCTGTTATCATAATACATCTCCATAACTAAAGCAACACATATCTGTATGTGTGTGTGTTAGAACTAGGCAGGGAGAAGGATTAAAGACTATATACCTGCCGTGCTCCACCAATATCTGTGTCTCAGGAGAGTACAAAGAAGGGGACTGGAATGTTGCTTCATTAAATGTGTGTGGAGGGTTTTAAAGAGCTTTCCCTTCTCTGCATCCAATAAATGTGAGGCTCAAGCCACAGCAGAGGCCTTTTATGGGGCACCTGCACCATCAGGTTCAGTAGATACTTTTGCAGCCCAAGGAACAAGCATAGCTATGTTGAGTTCTGCATATTCCTGCTGGCCATGGCTCAAGCAGGGCTGACTGATGCCTGGGCTTCCAGAAACCAACTGTTATTCCTACCTCACCCCCTAAATCATTTTGCCAAGAATCCCCAACTTGGAAAAAAAACCCACAACATTAAAGGCTTGGACATGGAGTTAAACAGAATCATCCCAATCTCAGGAAAGTGAGAGGCTGGAAAAGCAGAATTATTTCCAGGGTGCTTTGATCTTAATCCTGGGAGTTTGCACATCAGATTTGTGTTTCAGTTTCATTTCTGCTCTGTGCCACTCTGACCCCTGGCCAAAAATCATATCAGAGTAGTGTTGTGAGATGTCCATCTAAGCCAACAGGAAAGGAAGAAATTTCCTGTCTCAGCCAAAACCTCAGTCATACCCACGCTGCCCAAATGTAAACCTGATCCGGCCACTCAGCACATGCTGGCTGGGTGACAGCAAAGCCACATGTCACTAGAAGCCATATTCTTACCAGTGAAAACTGTGGTTTCAAATATACAACTCCTGATTCAGTGCTCTTTCCTATTATCATGGAAACACAGCCCTTACCTCTCTCACACTGGGGACCCGTGAAGCCGTAGACACAAGCACAGCGGTTCGGTCCGATGCACCGGCCTCCGTTCTGACAGCCATTTTCACAGACAGCTGTTTTAGAAGAGAAGAGAAGTGATTTAGAAGAGAAATCAGTAATTTCTGCTCGTAGCAAAGCCACTGTGTGAGACGTCTGGTGTTGGCAGGACTTGGAATATCACCTACTTTGTGTTGTTCACCCATCAAGAATCTCCTGCATGTAGGGAACTTACGGAGAAAAGTCTGATATATTTTTTCCTGGAAAATTACTTCCTGTTTATGAATGAAGCCATTTATCAAAAATGCTATAAACTCTTATTTCATTTGAGAGGATTTCCTGCGCTCTGAAATCTCAGTTCATTCAAATCAGCACTGGGATTTAAATGTCAAGGTCAAGATGAACAAATGAGAAACTGCATAAAGGCAAATGTTTAACGTATGACAACAGTGAAATGTGAAGAGAGGAGAGTTGTTTGCCATTTAATCCCACGTACCCAAAGCAGAGAAGAACCGGTCTGATCAGCACACAAGGATTCATTGACTTAAAACTGGACCCCCATTGTAAACCTGCAGTCTACAGGGCTGAAGTCAAAGGAGTAGGCTGCTGATTAGGCCCTGGGCTGAGGCTTAGCTAATTAAACAGGTTGTAAGAACAGTTCTGCATGTGACAAAAGCAATTGCTGGTTGTGACAGATGCCGCTGACCTATTAAAACTTCAGCAGCTGTAATGACTAATGAGAGGAGCACTGTTATGACACTTCCTGAAGGTCCTATAGAGAGCTTCACTCTCCAACCTTCTCACTTGCCCAACACCACCAACACGTTGTAGATGAAAAAGTGGAGATTTAGATGAGATGTGGGGAAGAACTTGTTTGGTGTGAGGGTGGTGAGAGCCTGGCCCAAGTTGGGCAGAGAAGCTGTGGCTGCCCCATCCCTGGAGGGGTTCAAGGGCAGGTTGGAGGGGGCTTGGAGCAACCTGGTCTGGTGGGAGCTGTCCCTGCCCAGGGCAGGGGGTGGCACTCGATGGTCTTTAAGATCCCTTCCAACCCAAATCATTCTATGATTCTATGAGAAGATATCATCTCATGAAAGGTGAGGTCCACAATGATGTACCATAGCTCAGAGTGGCTGTCGCTGGTGCGGTGCCAAGCTCTGAGCTGCGGAGAGGCCAGGTACCACTGCATTTCACAGCCTGCAAAGGCTACACCCATCTCAGAGCTGAGAAAACCGAACTCTGCTCTGCTGGGATGCTGCCAGTGGGACTCTCTGTTGTTCCCCACCCTCTCAGTGATGTCTTGCCAATATCTGAACCGCTATGAAAACTCTTCTGAGGATATTATAGGTGGAGCTGGTAGCAGCACATAATTAAGGTTGCCTAGCGTGTTCCATTATAAGCCCTGATTTGCTGCTACTTATAATTTTCCCAAGCTTTAACTGTTCAGAATGAAATTTTCCATATGGTGTGTCTGCGTGTAGTTGAACTTTTTGGAAAGTTTCAGCAAAAACGAATCAGTCAAGGCTGAGGAGACATTTAAGGGAAATATGGTGTTTTACCCGTCTTTAAGAAAATTCTCATAGACTTCACTGAGAACTTTAGTGGTTCTGACGTTGATATGGGGATTTGAAATCCACCTGG
The DNA here is from genome assembly GCA_004320125.1 of Scolopax mira. Lineage (NCBI taxonomy): Eukaryota > Metazoa > Chordata > Aves > Charadriiformes > Scolopacidae > Scolopax > Scolopax mira. Next base: position 5,568 of record BJBW01001481.1, on the reverse strand, counting down.
AAAGTTCCATTTCATCAGAGATTCTTTCAAAACTATGGTGCATATTTGCTTTACTAGACACTTCTTAAAGATGGCACCTAAATTGTTGGGTTAATTTGAGAGTGTGTGTAAGCAATGATTTAAAACTGCCAAATATCTTTCATGGGAAACTAGGAGGGGAATTCAATTTCTCCCTGCAAAAGCTATAAGTGCTCTGACAAAAGAGAAAATCAAATCATAAACCACTATGAACTTAATTTCAATGATTATGTTGAGGTTTCCCTCTAGAAAATCAGCATTGTCAAATAAACAGAATTAAAATTGAGGATACACATACCCCAGTAACCTGCCATAACTTATAATCAAAAAAATGTTGGGTTTGTTTTAGTTTTTATTTGTCTAATTGAAAGATGACTTCATCTGAGCTAAAATGAAGCTTTTCCACAAAAAAAATAAATCCCACAGAATATCTTAATCTAAATTATTTACAGAGAAACGACACCTAACGCATTATTTTTTTAAACAGAGAAATTATATCCAGTATATCTATATCTCTCTATCCCTCATCAAGAGCAGGCTGAGATTCCAACAGGGAAGAGAATATAGTGATGGCATCAAAGAGCACATCGGGGTGACCTCTCTTGGCCTGTGGCTGCGTGAACCCAGCTGTGCCCTCGGTCCCCAGGGGTTCTGCAGGTACTGGAGGTACTTACGCTGCCCACAGTAGGTCCCAGTGTAGCCCTTCTGGCAGAGGCAGGACTCCTCATTGCAGCTCCCACCATTCATGCATCTCACGTTGCAGGTTTGGACTATAGAGAAGAGCAGGGAAATATCACACTCCGTATCGTTCCATTTTCAAAATACACTTTTTCATATTCTGGGCTGTCTAATCTTTAAAGTTCCTTCATATTAGAAGGATGTTAAAAGACCTGTGAGACGTTTTGGGGATAGAATTTCTTTAGTGGAAGAAAAACATCAACTTTTAAGGTATTTCTCTTCCTTTTATGATTACTACATGGCCTCGTTGGTGAAATTCTTTTAATAGGAGAGGGGATTTTGGAAGAAATCTGAAAAGAAAAGCACACATCATCATCTTCATTCCATGTCAGAGTTCAGCTTTCACACCAGATTAAGACACACTGAATGTGGCTAATGCACTGTAAGAAAACAATAGCAATAAATAAGAGTTGGGAAGTTTTATACTGATGTAAACCCAAAGCTAGTCTCAGTTTTAACTGTTTCATCACTATTCAGTGTTTAAGGAATGTGGTATTAAAGTAGAAGAGCCCAAAAGGGGAGGTTTTCTGCTAAACACTGAGTTACAAATACAGGTCAAACAGCTTTCATTCTTTACTGAAAGGCCCAGAACAACGCATTCCTCCTTTGTAAAATGTGACAACTCAAACTGCAAGTGCCTGAGGTTATAGGGAGTTATGTGAAAACTGTTTTTCAGCATGAACACCACAGTTGGTGTCTGCCAGGGATAGGAGGGGCCGTGACTTGGCAGCCTGAAGAAGGACTATCTTGGAGGGTGCATGTGTGAGTGGATGCTCAGCTGTGGCTGGTGTCTTCTCCGCGCACACAAAGTCAGCTCCAAGAAGAGAAGAACTGGGGCCAGTGCAAGTGTAATGTCTGTCCAAAAGGTAGTAGGACTCAAAAGTGTCCAAAAGGGATAATTATGTGGTTGACGCCTTGTTCGTAGGAAGCCTAGAAGGAAGGAGGAGTGGAATGGGAAGTCTCAGAGCTTCGCATTCAAAACGCTCGGCATATGTGCTGTACATTTAATCCATGCATTGCTAGTGTGGTTTGAATTAGTTGTGATGTCTACGACTCTTCCTATTGCTCTACGGCCAGAGATCAGGCCAAATTTAGATGAAAGCTTAATCATTAAGGAAACTAAGCTAGAGGCTTCAAAGCATTGCCCAGATTGTCAGACGTGAGACCTGTCTCTCTGGGAAAAAGCACTGTTTCCAGCACATGCTTACCCTGCACCCCTCGCTACAATTAATCAGCTCTGGGAATGCAATTACATACAGCAAATCTGGGAGGGCTGCCCAGAGACAGAGGTAGAGAGGAAATGCCTGTCTGTCGGAGCTGACCATCCCTCAGAGCTCTTCCCTACACAGCATTCAGTACGTTCAGCAAAGTTTGGAGAAGCTGAGATAGTTTGGGAGGTCAAGATCTGGACATACGTAAGAGCCCCGATGCCAACTAGTTGGAAATTATCTGGATGAGCAAAGCCAATTCTTGCACACTGCCATAATCCCAAAAGCCCTGAGGTCCCATCACCATCTGACCTATCTCCAAGTTTGGTGCCATCAGAACCCCCTGCAGATTTGGAGTGCAGAAAAACATCTTTCAACCAAGAATTTAAAGGCCTGTTACTCTTTGTCAGCTTTTTCCAGGGTAGAAGAGAGCAAAGTTCTAGGAAAAAAAAGAGAATGATAGCCCACCCTAGTTAACTTTTCCCATGATTAAAGTGGACTGGATTAGTTCTACAATTTATTTTAAAGGATCAGTGGCTGCAGCTGCTCTGCCAGCCATCAGCAGTGGAGTTTGCAGGCAGGTTTTCAGGCTGCTTACTGGCTACTACTATCTAAACAGTCACTTGCAAATTACTCCTAAAATATCTTTAGTCCCCAAAGTAGGAAACCAAGCTTTTTGTTATGACAGAGAGAGGCAGAGTGGCTTTTATTGCCTCTGGAATGCACAATTTGTCTGCTTTACCTCCCTGAAGCATTCATGATAAATGCAGATCCAAACATCCCTACAATGAATGCCAGATTTGATGAAGCCCCTGCAGAGAAACCAACTCCCCCCACCACCCCCTCCAACCCCAGCACATGTTGAAATCCACCCCAGGCTCAGGGGAATGCCAGGTCTGTGCCCAAATGTATATACTGCTTACAGCATTCCTCACATTCCTCCCTGATTGCTAACACATGGACCCTCACTCCAAAAACTCTTCGGTCTCCAGCACCTTCCTCTCAGCAAAGCACCGGGAAGGGCTGCGAGGACACAGGCTCTGGCACTGGGGACATCTGTGGGGCTGGAGCACAACGTGGCACTTTGGACTCAGATTCTGGGAATTTCTTTCTTTGAGTCACACCCTGAGTGCGGTTTTGAGGTTTGGGGGGGCTAGTTCTCTGGCCCTCAATCAGATGCCTGCAAGTCACTTTATTAACAATAGCTTCCCTACAGATGGGTAATAATGGAAAATAAATTTCTGGGTTGTCTCTAGCAGTGGCCATCTGAGACCTTAGAAGACTGTAAACTCCCATTAATTTCTGCATTTTACATAGGGCACAAGCAAAATCAGCCTTTTTAAAACAATACTGTCCCACAGCTCTGTATCTTTGTTTGCAGGATTTTTTTTGGCTGGTGCGTTTGAGTAGTGTCATCATGTAAAGGTGGACTGTGTAGACAGTCAGGTGCAAATGGTCACCCACTCTCCTTGTCCACGTTTGGAGATGTAGAATGGAGGCCAGCCCCGAGTCACACACTGTTCTCGCCCTAGGGACAACTGAAGCCCTTTTGGGAAGATCTACACTGACTCAGGTGGGTCTCTGCTGTCTTGCAGGAGTGTGAGTAGAACACATCTCGGTCCAGCCTCCCTGCAGACCAGGCAGGCAATTACTTTGTCAGCTGAGTCTTCAAAACTCCAAGGAGAATGATCTCCCCCAGCTCTGGTTCCCTGTCCTGGTACTGCAACACCCTCCAGCATAAGAAAGCTTTCTTCATGCCTGAAGACCCCAAGTTTGAACATCCCTAGTGGCAACTTGTGTCCTTGGACCTCTGTTACACGACTATTGACTCACATACAGCCTGGAGTCTACCATAAGTCTCAGGTCATTTCCAGAAATAGAACCCAGTGAGAAAGAGGGCAGAGAGGAGCAAGGATTCCATCCAGAGACTGCACAAGACCATGGGATTAAACCTCAATCCAGAGGAGTGTTTTCTATGCTGCAGAGTAATGGGGTGGTTGCAACCAGGATCTGGTCTAGAATCCATCCTTCAGGGATTATCAGAGAGTTATGGGAATTGCTTTCTGGATGTGTCACTGTCACGCTGCTGGGTTCCCCATAGTCTGCTTTTCAAAAACCTCAGCCACCCAGTCCCTCTTCCCAGAGCTTTTCAGATTTTGGTCCTGAAGGTCTGAGATGGGAGAACAAAGGAGAAAAAGTGGCAACACAGCTTCTGCATTCCCAGTTCTGCCTGTGAGCAATTCCATTGCGTCACTGGAGTTCGCTAAAAACGCTGGGCAATTCTCCCTGACACCCAAATCAAATCACACCTTAAGAAAAACTTCATATTTTTTCCATTGGAAAAAAAGTATTTATTCGGTTAACAAAAGCAGTGACAGATTTAATTCCACTTCGAAAAAGAGCCAGGGGCACATGGGCTCTTTGGCAGCAGCGTCGCTATTTGCTGCTGTGAGATGTGGTTTCAGAGATGTACCCTGTAGGATTTCGCCTCCCAAAGTAGCAGAAATTACAAGGAGGTTGCCAGTTTTCTCCAGGTATCAGGGCCAGTTCAAAGCTCAACAAGCAATTAAAGATTTCATGACTACTGCCCAATTCAGATCAGAACCTGGCTGCCAAAACACAAAATATTTCAGAGATTTCCTTTCATTGTGACTGGAAAATTTTTAAAAGAGCACTCCAGAGGGAGGAGAATCACCAACAATGTCCTCTTACCTCCAGCTGAGCCACAGTTGGGAGAAAGTTGTCCATTGGAGCATGTACACATGTTTGGCCGTGAACAAAATCCATCACCGCAAGAATTCCTGCAAATTGCTGGAGGAAGGGAAGGACACAGTGATCAACACAATGTACTACTCTGTGAACTTGCTCACAGATGTGCTTTTGGCTGCCGAAAGGGTGTGAATTCATCTTTATTCAGAATAATAACCTGGGGAGGAAGCTGGGGCACCTCTTGAGGACCCTGGCGTGGGAAGTGGAACAGTGGGAAGGACCCATATGTTCACAGGGAGTTCCTTCTATCACAGACTGGCTGGTCCTGCTACCACATCCCTTTTTCAGCAGCAGAGGATGGGGAAGGCACATTTCACTACTTTTGCCTGCTAAAAATGTTTCTCGGCAGAGACAAGTGACATTCTCTCGGAACCAGGTTGTTCTTTCCCTTAAAAACGTGTGTGTTTCCAGGAAGCATTATGCAGTCCATGGCTTGGCATTGAGGGAACCGGCGGTTACTGAGATGTGTCTCCTCCTGAATGAGGGGCTGAGCCTGAGTCAGCCAGAGACACATCAGCAGGATGCATTCATCTCGACCTCCATCCTTTCTTGCCTGGGACCCCTGCTAATCTCTTCCCCTTCCTGTGCCATGGGAGCCAAGAGCATAGCTGGCAGTATTGTTCCACCTGTGTAAGCACAGATTTTATTAGAGCCCCATGAAAGTATCTCATCTCTGTGTGTTTTATAAATACAATTACAACACAGAGTCCCCTGAGGACCTCCAGCCCAGATGGCATGTTTTACAGTTATGAGAAAAGTCAGTAGACAACCCCAAATGTCGCTAACCCTGCATGCCACTGAGAGGCTTTTTGGCTGCGAGTTCCTTAACCTTTCA
>BJBW01001480.1:65007-189437 GCA_004320125.1 Scolopax mira | reverse complement strand
AGACAGAGGCAAAGAAGGCATTAAGTATCTCAGCCTTCTCCTCATCCTTGGTTGCAAGGTTTCCCCCCGCATCCAGTAAGGGATGGACATTCTCTGTGACTCTCTTTTTGTTGATGTATTTATAGAAACTTTTTTTGTTGTCCCTTATATTAGTTGCCAGGTTGAGTTCCAGTTGGGCTTTTGCCTTCCTGATTTTTTCTCTGTATGACCTAACAAGATCTCTGTACTCCTCCTGAGTTGCCTATCCCCTCTTCCAAAGGTGGTAAACCTTCCTTTTTTCCTTAAGTCCCATCAAGAGCTCTTTGATTTCTATTCTTTTCTCTGAAGATAAATGGATGTATATGTAGAAACTTGGATTTGTTAAAAGGTAGTGAGGTTTTGGAGGTTTAGAGTTTGGTTCAAACTATTTTGAGCAAGACTATATGAAAAATAATGTTCCTTGAAATTTTAGTTTTTGAAGTGCTAGGGTTGTCTTGTGCTCTTTACGAGGAAAGTCTCTAGTTTTATTTATGAGGGCCTTACGGATTGGATTTTCACCAATGTTTGCCTGTTCGTTAATTAGTATACTTGCACCAATGAATCTTATGAGACCAGTTTCTTGTTAAATGGGTAAAATGGAAATTCTTTTTCCCTGCTCCAGAATTTTTAAAATGCCACTGCTGCTTTATGAACTGGGATTTCTGGCTTGCGTTTTCTAATGTCAGTATATTATTTGCTGTGCTAAGCATCTATAAAAACAGCACTAAACTTAGGTGTTTTGCTTTACTGTCTGGTTTTCTTTCCTGGCTTGAAGAGTTTGCCCTATCCTCATTTATAAAACAGGGGGTTGTGACTACGTGACTAGTTATATTGTAGCTTGATAAACCTTTGTAAAGCAACGTGCTGTTGCGAGTAATGGCCTCCATTCATTATTAGCCCAGTTGATTTTCATTTACACTTGGCTCTAACAATTAGCTTGAGCAGGTGTGAAGGTGATGGAGGGCCAGGGACGCACAGAGGTCAGCCACTGCTCTGTGTGATAAATTAACCATTATTATCTGCAGTGAAAGTGGCTCTTTACGCTTGTCAGCAGCAAACAAAGGGACAACATATCTCACATGAAGTGGAATCAGGGCCACTACTGCAAATGTGATGTGTCTGTAATTTTGTCTGGTAAATAAAGGCAAATCTTTTTAAAGTGTCACACCTGTATGTTTCACTTCAAGGAGGTAAATCTACCCTATCTTAGAGACATATATGTATAAACATATGGATTTTGAGTTTAAAGCTGTACTAAGTGGTATTTTATATTAATACATTGTAATCTGCATTAGAAACTAACAAAAAACCTATTAGTTAAGGGTTTGAAACATGGAGCTTTTCAGCAGACTGTGATAAGGAAATTATTTGAGACTACTGAATTTTAAATTACTGTGTTACTACTTTAAAAACAGCTGTGATTTGTCTGCATTGCATTGGCCTTTCTCTAACATTTATCTGTGTTTATCTTTCAAATGAACTGTAATCTTCCCCAAATTGAAAAGATGTCCTCTTCTAAAATGTGTAGAATTTGGGAGTGGATCGTGTACAGTTCCTCTCCCAACCCCGCTACGGCATACTGATGGCTTGCAGATTCAACAGTTCAGCTTGGGCTTGGACAACTGCAAGTGTAGTACTGCTGCTTTTCTGTTATGAACTATTTGGTCAACCGAACTCTGCCAATATTTTACTTGTTATGAAAAAGTTATAGAGGATCTGCAGGCTTTGGTCTGTGTGGAACTGAGAGAAAAGATATAAAGGAGAATGTGGACACTTTCCTTCCCAGTAAAAGTATGATTACAGTGGACTTCAATGCTTACATTGTCTGTTCTACCTGCTGGCCCCCAGCCCTCTCCTGTCCAATTTGTCCAGTTCTTGGAAGGAAGTACCTTACAGTATGAATTCCCAAAGCAATGTTTTAATTCTTTGGCTACCAAAATAGTCCACTGGTTTACAGTGTTTAAATTACATGAACTCTCTTCACACACACATAGTCTGTTTTACAAATCAATAGGGATAATTTACAGATTTTTTGTTACTTTAAGTTGTAACCACTATAGTATTTATAAAGAATTTTCAAACAAATGCAAGCCTTTGTTTCAATATTATCTCTGATTATCTGTGATGGGAGCAAACATTTCCTTGTTTTGTTTGGTTGACAAAAGAGAGATGTACCATAGCAGTCCTCCTTGCACTTGTATTGGTTGCTCACAGTATCTGCGTTGTTAGCTCAAGCACCAGCCCATAGTCTTGATCCCAGTGGGCAATATTGGTTTAGTTTCTAATGGCATTTAATTTCCTATTAAGACTCTTTCATTTATAGACTGATAGTGGGTTTTCTTGAAAAGCTTTTGTTTCCAAACATGGAATGCTTGCATGACTCACCTGCACAGTACATTTATTTACAGAAGCACTACTGACTTGGAATCCAAGTATTCTTTTTGACCTAGCAAATGGCTGCTTGAGCTAATCATCTTCTTTGTCAGAAAGTTAAAGAATTATTAACCAATCTTAAGGAAATTTGAACTGAAATCAACAAAAACATACTGGGGTATGAGCAGAAAGTTCTGTCATTAACCTTCCATTGCACTGCTTAGTCAGGAACCTATGAGGTTGCCTTTCCGATTTGCTGTCTGGGGTTTGGAATCTGCAGAGTTGCCTTCTTAAAGGCCTTTATGATGGCAACAGTTTCTTTTGTGCTGTGATTTTGCTACCTGTTTGGTTATTACTTCTCAGCCTTCCCTGTGTATAGTTAGGGCTGCCTGTGTAACCCTCAAAATGCTGGTGTAACTTCCTCATAAGCAATCAGTTGTCTGTCTGCTGCCACACAGAAGTTACATTGCTGAATGAAGGGTGATGCTCTCCCTGTAGGAAGCAGAAGGCTTTCTGTTTAGAGCTGCTGCTTATCAGAGCATGAGGGGAAAAAAATAAAGGTGGGTATTTGGTTGTTTTTCAGAAATAAATGGGCAAAGCTTTTGCAACTAAGTGGCAGTACTTTAGAGTTGCATAGAATCTCGTTAGAAGTAAAGAGTATGTTTAATCATTGGATTTGTCAAAAGGGAGGGTTGAACTCACGGGAATAAATATAATACACATGGGTTTAATTACCATGAATGGATAGGCAAAAACAATATATGCAAAACAGTACATTTACTCCTCACATATGTCTGTATATACATATATAATTAGAGTGTGCAGAAGATGCTTTTTTTTTCCTGCCACCCATTCTTTACTTGTTTTTTTATCAAAATAAATATTTTGATAGAAAAGCATGCACCAGTTCCACCGTATGTAGCAATTGCTTGTCACAGACAAAGAAAAAAAATCTTTGAAGTTAAACTCAAAGCAAAGAAAGCTAATTTTACTCATTAGAAATACATAACACCCTAATTGGGAAGAGCGTAGAAAAGAACACAAACATTTGCTACATCTGCATGGTAGAGAAATAAACATCCTTTAGTCAAATACATCTCTTGAGTTTCACTTATGGTTTATAGCACATCATCAAGACACAGGGATCAGTAAGATACAAAGATACTTTTCAGTAGTTCATTCAAGACTGTGTTCTAAATCAGTTTCAAGGTGGACAATACTTCTGTGCTTCTACTCTTAAGGAAGTTAGAAAGTGGTTGTTCTGTCTGTTATGTGTCCCTTAAAAGGTGGTGTGGTGGTTTTGGAGTTTTTTCATTTGAGAGCACAAATTAGGGAAGTTAACAAATGTACTTTCCAGTTTCCTTGGAAAAGGAAACAAACAAAAAGTGTCATACGGTAGGAAGTTAGATGTGTTTGCTTTCTTGAGGGGATGTTCAGATAGTGAAAGGTCAATAAAAAACTGTTAAAATATACTTGTTTCTTTGACCTTACAAATACATTTGTATTTTTTTCAGTTAGCACAGGTTCAATAAATTAAAACAGCCTACTATGGCTGAAGATTTATTCTCTTCCCAATATCTTTGCACAAGGAAGCATTAGTTTAGGAAGTTTATGATTTGGAGAAGATATGCAAGTTAGACTGGGCATGATGCCAAATTTGATCTGCTGCAGATTAATTACACGCTGAGAATGGAAAGATGGTACAGATTGCTAATGCTCAGTGATCTGCAAACATCTAGAAGTTCAGCTAGGTACAGTTCTGGTAGCTTGAAGTCATTTCTAAATCTCTGTACTCTGGTCCCTAGTCATCAGATCTCATGGCGTGGTTTGTTGGGGTCTTTTTTCTCCTGATGAAGAAAATTAATAATTACAAAACCAATTCGGGAGAGAAAGGACTGGGTCAGGTGGGTTGGTTTTCTTTCTTTGTTCTAACTTGTCATGCTGAAGTGAATTTTACTGAGTTGCATTCAGTCTGAAATTTCAGAAGTTACTTAGTGTAGTTAACATCACAGGACACATGTTTCCTTCTAAAACAGTCCGTGACACGATCTGCAATACATTTTAATGTAAAGAACCTTATCTGCACTTAAAGCAGTATGTGTGGAATGGGCAACTGACAGCAGAGGTGCTTTCCTGGAGGAGGCAGACATTGATGATGAGGTCATTCATCTCTCTTAACATTCAGAATCTGTCTTCAAATCTGTGAGCTTTTAGCATATTATCTCTAATCAATTGAAAGAACAAAGTTTTTTACTTTGAGTCACCAAAACCTTCACATAGTTGTTTAGAGTCAGTGAAACTTTAAGACACAAGTGTAAGCTTTAGCATCTGTTGAAGTCTTATGTTGAAACCCTGCCTAAAGGTGGAGGTGCCCATACACAATGAAGTCAGTAAAGCAAGTATTTTTCCAGATAGCTACCAGAGGTGACCAATTATGTGTGTTTTGTGGTTTTGTAATTTATTTTTTTTAATGGATATGATATAAGGTGACAATACTTTGAATTATTTTCTATGACGTTTATGTAGTGCATTAAATATGTTGAAAGCTACCGTATACTATTGAGAAGCAAGTAGTATTGGTTCAATCTAAAGGAAAAAAAGCTCTCCCAACCTCTTCAGACCCTGAATAAGCCAATTATGTAATGCTGGTGTGAAGTAATACTTTCGGCTGTTGGCATTTTAAAAACTGGTACAAAAAGGTGTCGTTTGTTCCTTCCTCATCACTATAGAATGAAAGTGCAGAAGTTCAAAAGTTATAGGTGAAAGCTAGCCTCCCTTCAAGCTGGTGCAAATTCTGCCCCAGAAAGTACAAAGAGTACATTTGATCTTGTTTTAAAACATAAACAAGAGAAGGAAATACATAATTACATTGATAGTTTCAGCTTTTCTGAAACCATCTGTTAAAGAAATGATGTGGCATTTAAAATACTGAGAAGCTTTATTGCTCTGAGGAGAGCAAATTAAAACTTTTCTGAAATTATCAAATTTGATAATAATTATTGTATGTATTGAATTAATAATTAGGGTTTTTTTTAATATGGTTTTGGGTTTCTTCCCCTTCTTTTCCCCATTTATGTAAGTTTTGAGCTAATTAATCATGTTTCCCTTTCAGGAATTTTTTAAGGCAAATATGTAGCTTTAAGTACATGAACAGCATTAGGTAGTGATTACCTGCGTCTTTCAGGTCAGCTACATGCTGAAATTCCACAGTGGATTGCACCATTGCAGTGAGGTAAAGGAAATCCCTTGGCTTCCTTTACTTTGGGTACCTTGTTCAAGGCCTGGTACTTTAAAGTTTTTAGCAATTGTTCCTAAAGATGCAAACTGCTTTTAAATTGCTTCAATGCTTTATGCACTCTCCTATTATATATAGCTCATAATACATTTATATTTATACAGTGGAAACTGTTATATATGCTCTGTGTATGAACTATGCAGAGTTTTACTGATGCTTTTAGGCCAAATTGAGGTTGTAAAGCTGCGTCTCTGAAAGCTTATTTTTAAAGTGAGTTTTTTCCATTTTTCTCACTTAAGCAAAATTCTGTTGCTGCAAAGTACAAATTCTATTGCTGTAAAGTAATTGTATGAGTGAGTGCCCCTGTTTAAGTGAACAGTTTATGGTTACTATATTAAAGCAAGCATTTCAACTTGGCTAACACAACCACTGAATAAACACATATTGATATTATAGAACAAAATAATATATTAGTGCATTGCTCATTTGTGCTCTGATAGTCACCCTGATGCTATTAGTCATGCGGGGAGTGACAAACACAATTACACTCGAATGCTAATAGAGTGGAAGGGCAAAACTGCCTGACCTCGGCATCCTGGGTCGATTTAAATGTTTGATGTCTCATTGAATTAGTATCACAGTGTGAAAGACAAAGCTCAAACTAATGGAAATGAGCCTGGACATGCAATACTGCTGATTGGGCTGACATAATTAGAATAATATTCTTCACACAGCTAATAACAAGCAGAAGAAATAAATAACCAAGAGATAGCTTAATGACTGCATGCTAAAATGCTCCTTTGAATATGCTAAGGTTAGCATTTTCTATTTACTTACCGAGCACTAGGGGAATTTTTTTCTCTGTGTAATCATTAGCTGTGGTGATCAGCTCCATACTGGTCACTAAGACCATATGAAACTATGTAGGTTGACCTAACTTTTCCCCCTCTCGTTATTTAACCCTCAGGGCATTGTTACAAATATCTGCCTCTCTAGAAAACCTGCCCAATCCCTCACAAAAATAAAAGAGGAAAAAAAAAAAGAAAAGGGGAAAAAAAAAGCTGACACATGAGTGATTCATAAATATATAGCCTTGCATCTTCTTATGCCCTTGAACTCTGAGGTTCAGGGTCATAAAGGAAAAGTAAATGTAGAGGGCATTTGAAGAATGTGTATTTCTGTGGGCATGAAGTGGGATTTTGATATGTTTGATACAAAATACAGGACAATTTTTAGAATGCTTTCTGCAGTAGCTTATCTTAACATTTATCTTTGGCAATCTCTTTGTAGATGTACTTTCTCAGCTTGAGGTGAGGTGATGTAGACACAAATTTAGGAATGAAGTATGTGAGACAGCAACATATAGGAAACTGCTTGGCATTACTCATCAGTTCCATCTAGACTCCTTTCATCAACAGTTATTCCTAATAATGACATAGGCACCAGAAATCCAATCTAACAAAACACATTTGTTTAATTTCAGGTGGAAAATTCTTTGCTATCAACAGAATTAGTCACATGTTCAACCATAAGCATGTACCTTCAGGATTTTGTAGGAGATGGGCTTTTGATTCTTAACCAGGACCTACTCAAATCAAAGCCAAAAGAATTTGTTGCTTAGGTGTCAAGGAGTGTGAATCTGAGAGCCAAATAAAAAAAAAAATCATTCAATTCAAGCTTCTTGAAGAGGCTGAGGATTATTTTCAACTAAAATTAGTGAAGTGTCTTTGGAAAGTATCAGCAAACAAAAAATTTTTAAATTTAAGCTTTATATGGTAACTTTGTCTTAGAATTTGCTAAGAGCTGTCTTTTGAGCTTAGTATTCGACAGAGCAGATCCTCGTCAGGCTTCTGTCAAGTCAGGAAGTTTTGTAGTGTCTTTGAAAGCTGGTGCAGGAAAATTACATTTCTTAATGTGGGATCTGTCAGTGAACTTCACTGTACTTCTGGAGCTACGGCCTCATTCACAAGAGGATATCACTGCAGAAAATAATTGCTAATAAGATCTAATTCATTAAAATTGTGCTTGTTAGTAATAGCTTAAACTTTACAGTCTTAAAACACTGAAGTCAATGTACATGGTATTTTTAAGCCCAGTTGACCCATAAATTTATATAATGGCAAGCCTTCTATCATGAATGCACTGAAGTGGAAACCACAGTACATGAGTACAATGTTGCGTGTTGCAAACTTGCATGTAGAAGAGTCCCAATAGAGTATTTTAGCTTTGACCAGTGTGAAGCAGTGAAATGTTGTTCATCTGTTATGTTCATAAGCTGACCTACATCTGTTACTTCTTTTCAAATAATAATAATAAAAAGAAGGCCCAGCATTTTCAGCAAATCACATTATTTCACTTCATTAAGGGTTAAGGGTTTTATGTCTATTACCAGTTCAGAGGGAGGTATCAGTGCTGAGCCAGCACATGCCACAGTGTAAAGGCTGGTTGGGAGGTGGAGCTCTCCTCTGCTGTCAGCAGGATCGCCCTCAGTGCTGGGGGTGGCTGTTCAAAGGAGGCCTTAGGAAAGGGCTTGGTGCTTATGTCATAAACCAGTGCCATTAGTAAGCACGGTTGACATGCAGGTAGTAAGAAACATATAATGGGTTCAATACCCCAAATTTATCATTCTCAATGTAAGCGGTCCAAAATGGTGCCCTCCTCATCCCAAATCCTCTGCCTTCGGAATGCTGGCATTGGATCATTTGCTCTTGCTGGCATTTCAGACCCTGTGGTTGACTCTTGATGTAGTTTGAATTTAAAGTGGAGGGATTATTTTCTCTCTCTGTTAAGCTCATCTGAATTTATGCTACTAGACCAGTACAACCCCTCTGCTCAATCGCTTTAGATGACCTTCTTTGCAAAATTACTGCTTTAAAATAGGAAGCAGAGATAATAGTGGCCACTGAAAACAAAAGATGGATACACAAGCAGACAAAAGATAATCTTGATTTTGCAGGGAGCTTTCTTTAAGCAAGTCTTTTGGCTTTTCCTCAGCCTAGGTACACATTTTTGGTAATTTAACTGAACATTTTGAGTTTGGAGTCTGAGGGCTGCAAATACGGCAATAGAGCAGGTATTAATTATAGCTTGAGTGATTTTGGTAACTGAGCCTAACAGAACAGGAATTTGCCCTCTTCCCAAGTGATTTCAAAGCTGAACATATGGAGTAACTCACTTTTTCTGTGTTCATTATGTTGATGGTAGAATTTATTGGTGGCAGACCTGTTTTCAGAACATGTAAGTGGTTCTGTTAGTATGCTTATGGTCTCAGCTAGTAAAAAAAAAAACAGTGTCAGCAAAAACTGGTGTCCCTTATTTAGCTTAGTTTCCAATTATAAATCTGTTGATGTTGGAGCTCAGCATAGCTTGTACATCATTTGGCATATTAGACCTAGCTAAAATTTTTTTAATTTAATTCTGTTTTAATAGAATCAGGAAAAACACCTCTAAAAATAACAGTGAATCTTCTCCCTTTTCTGCAGCTCCTGAAGTAGCTAACATTTTTGTGTGGTCTGAGTTCTGAATTTTTGATCATTCTTTGTCTCAGTGAATCAGCAAACTAGGAAGAGCTTTTTCCTTTAAAGAAATTATATCAAACAATGATAAGAAGATATCATGTGTTGTGAAGGTATCACACTGATGAATAAAAAGCAGAATATTAACAGTTTTAGGCTGAAAGTTTGGTTTCATCAGAATTGGTCAAATCAGAATAATGGAACCCAATTCTTCTGTATGTCCTTCTGTAATTTGTGCCTTTTGATATTTAAGCCCCTGAACTATGTTCCCAAGATTTCTTATTCACACATTTCTTATTCATATCTTCCATGCTTCCTTCATGTTCTGATTGAATGGAAAATAGTTTTATGGTAAGTAAGAATTTAAATGTAAAGAATAACTATGGGAGTAGTTAAACTTTTCTTTAGGACTGTTCTAACAAGTTAAGCTTAATTAACTAAGCTAAAATTAAAACTACTTTTTGACACCCACTAGTGTGTCATTATAAAGTGTCTTGTATGCTGAAGGGTCATTTTTGATGATGGAAAAAGGATAGAAAATGTCACTGTGTTTATTTCTATTCTTATCCACAACAAGTCAGCTTTTCCTGTGTTCTAATTTTCTACAAAATTCTTCTCCTGTGATCCTAAAAGACCTGAAGAAAGGCTACTGAGGTAAACTGAAATATTTTGATTAAATTTAAAGTCTTCTGGATTTGAAACCAGAATGTTCCTTGTAAGTAAATGTGTGTCAGTTGGCCCATTACTGAGGAACAGCAACAATAAAAAATGTAAGCATGTTTTTCAGCAATTCTTGGTGCTCATAGATTAGTTAATGCCCTAAACTAGGAGGTCTGTTTCCTTCCCAAATTTTGGATATTGTTATATTCTATGCCCTTTTTCTTTTCTTTTCTTCCTCCAGTGGCCTTAGTTTTGATGATATCTTGTGATACTCAGTTCCGCAGACTAGTACTGCATATTTTCAAAGTAGTAATTCTCTAATGAAAGAAGGTTGCTTCACTCACAATACTATCCATTTTGAATAGCAAATCCAAATATTGCCAGGACATGAACCACTGGTGTAATTTACTAATAACACTCAAAATGGAATTTGAGGTAGCACACTTGGAGTGTTCCTACACAAAATATTGACAACCTTTCTGGACCACAGAACTGTAGCCTTTGCAATTCATTCGGAAAAGACAGAAACTTGAATAATAATTTGGAATAAAATCCTTTGTGTGTTCAGATCTCCTGGCACAAACCCTTCACTAGTAAGGAATGTACTGAAAGTGGTATTATTCCAGTAGTAGTTGAAGAAAAACAGCTGCTGGCAATCTGGGCTAATAAGAATGAAAAGACAAAAAAATCCCAAGATTTTTTGTTTTGTTTTGAGCAAATGTAGAAATATCACAAGTAGCTGTAGACTTGTTTTAGTTTCATGCTATTTGATAATCTGATAATTTTTACAAAGATATACTTAAAATGCTCTTTCATGCCAGTTCACTTTTCTTAGTGTTTAAAAAACACTATCTCTTTAATTTGCAAGGCTGTGTATTAATTTTGCTGAGAGCACCATTTATTTCCCTTTCTTTCTACTTTATTTATAGTCAGTTGTTGACAACTCTCAGGCGTGTCAAACTCTCACCACTAATAATTGCTTAAGGATCCCTAACTTCTATAAATGTTAGTTCCAGCTAAAAACCCCATGCAATAACCCTGTTTGAGGGAAGGAGAGGAGGGGGAAAGGGGATGGAAAAAAGGGGTGGGGAAAAAAAGGAAAAAACCTGAGAACTTCTTCTGATGAATTTTTGATTTTCCTTCTTAACAAAGAAATGTCTGTGATTCAAAGAAATAGCTTAAAGTGATATTATAAAATAGAATATGGAGTGCACTGTTCCGAGTGACTCTTTGCTTTTAATGTGAGGCTGAAAAATTGTCAGTGCCTTTTTTGATTAGATGAGATTTTTTTTTGTTCTTGATCTAAGAATTGAGGAGAAAAACATGCTACTTGCATTTGAATATGGTATGAGGTAGATGTAATGTGTTGAAGATAAAGCAATACCAGTACTGCCTCAAGGCGGCACCTGTATGTGTGGGTCAATGCCATTTCTCTTTAGATCACTGCTGAGCCCCTCTCTTGGCTGCTGCTTTATTAGGACTAATTAGGCAGGCTGTCACTTTTATTGGTGATGGAAAAGGAAGATAAGTAGATTACTTGTGTCATCTAACTCTATCCGGACGTGTCTAAAAAGTCTAAAGTGATTGCTGTGGGCCACAAATATATTTCACAAGAGGGAGAAAAAGGGAAAAAAACCCTCAGAAATGTATTAAACCTCTAGAAATGACTTACCTTTGGCACTACTGTGTGTAATTTCAAACCCACAGAGAAAAGAGTTACAGTACATACGTAAAGTTCTTTTGTTCAGAGGGAGAAGGTTGTCTGTAATGGTTTTTGTGATATCAAAATAAAAAAAAATGTTTTCTACTTAAAATTCTACTAGTGCTTATATATATATTTTAAAGTTAATCTAAGTTATAAGAGTTCAGCATCTGTGGCTGGTGAAGTGGGCTATTTTGATGACAGGCTTGTTGACGTGTTTCCTCTGATAGGCTTACTGTTTGGATCATTGCTCAGGGCATCTCCAGTTTATGCAGCATGTGTATATTTTTATATATAGGAATAATTTATTGGAATAATTAATTACTTTCTAAATAAAGTATCAGATATCTTCTCTGATAAATTAATTATTGACAACTAATATTATCAACAGCCAGTCAGCAGTTGCAATTCTTTAGTTTCTGAGACATCTTTTGCTTTGGCAGATGATATTCCCCAGAATGTTCCTCAACAGAGAGAACTTTTTAGCTATAACATTGTGGTCGGAAAATGAAACTACCTCAATAAGGACTTCTATGAAAATGAAATATGATCTTCATTTAAGCATGTAGGCAGGGTCAGGGTTTCCTCACAAAACCTTAAACTCAAGGATAAAACAAAGTAAGTTTGGTTTTGTTTCAATTGTTGAAGCTACCAAATCACAACCAGAGAGGTTATAAAACACTTTTAGAAATTTAGATCTTTTCTTTTAGATACATGGTCTTACTTCAGCTGTTGGTACATGCAGTCATGTAGATACAAATATTGATCTTTCAAAATCTGATTGCTGCCACAGCACAAGAAGCAGAATGTTAGCATAGGTGCCTGTAATGAATATGCCAAAGATGTTTGTGTGAAGAATCTTAAAACCTTAAAACCTAGTGTCTTTGACTATTAGCTAGAAGATTAAATTTATAAGTGTCAAAGAAACTACTTGTACGCTTAAAATCAAACTTGGTCACATCACAAGGGCAAGAGGAAAACGTTTTCTTGGTGAGGTTTTTTACTAGGGAGAGATTAAGGAGCAGGAGGGCTGATGTTCACTAATAACAATTCACTGACTCACTAGAGCCCTATTCAGCATTCCTTACCCAGGAACACTCCTGTAGGCTTGAGCAATATAATTTCAATAGACTTTTCTGTGTGTAATGAGTGCTGTGTAAGGTCTTTAAACGATAGATTCTGACTGCTGCACCAATGGCATCTTTACTGAAGATTCTGCTTTCCACAGGCAGTCAGCCATTCTATTTGCTTGGAAGCTTCAAAACTTCTCATTCATTATTCAGTTCAGGATGTTTCGGGTTTATTTTCTTTGCCTTAAAGACTCTTCTTCACAGATGTTGCCTAATTGCATCCATACATATTGAGATAGCTGGAAGTACAGGCTCATGGAAATCCACCATTAGAACACACAATTTCATAGCCTGCTGTATAAGCCTTTTTGTGTAAGCAGTATTTTATTGAGCCATATTATGCTAGGAAAAAAATCTAAATGTAGGACAGAGAGGCACCTAGTGCCAGGAACCTTCAAATGAATTTGTTTTGAAGAACTTGCAGATCATTATTAAGCTGAAGATATTCAGAAATTCAATGCTAGCACATCATTCAATCAACCTTTTAATATTAGTGTTCAGGGATTTTTTGGCCTACTACTGTAAGCTATAACTTTTATTAAATACTCAGTTTTTGATTATTTATCTTAATTGCAGTATCTACTCAGAGTGGGAGTCTTTTAAGTTGAAGATTTGAGGTGTCAAGTCTCTGAGTTACTAAAGAAATAATTTGATGTGATAAGTGTTTGTTTTCTAAAGTTCAAAGACTGAAACCACTTTCCTCCATGATATGCCACAGTCAGCCTCAGTGTATAAAAAGTGTGTCTAGTTATCCATATGGTAGAACTTCCTGCTGGAAACTGAGTGTTGCTGTTAGTCAGGGACTCAACAGCAGCCTCACAGGAGGTTCCTATCAGGAACTTGGTGCAACTTTTGAGGATCCCCATGAATTGCCTGAGAAACAAAACCTTGTCACTATATAGCAGTGCTGTAGCCTGTCTCCAGGTCATTTATTCACAGAATTGATAACTGTATTTATATCTACACTGATTCTCACTGATTAAACCATAGTACATGCTGGAGGAGTCACTTTGCAGTGGGCTGCCAAGAGCAGCATCCTCCATCCTTCCTGCTTGTCTGGATACTGCTCACAGCTGGGGGATGTGGTACATCTTTCCTGAACCTGGGCTTGTGTTCTAATTCTTGCTTCTGATTGTGGGTACATCTTCTGGTTTTAGACCTTAGCTTTAAGCATGGGGCAGTAGTCTTCATGCCTACCTACTTATAACCAGACTTGCCCAAGGTCAAAACCAGAATAGAATCATCATAGAATCATAGAATCGTCCAGGCTGGAAGGGACCTCCAAAGGTCATTTAGTCCAACCTCCCTCCAGTCAGTAGGGACAACCCCAACTAGACCAGGTTGCCCAGGGCCTCATTGAGCAATAGAACTACTGATCCCAGCAGTTCATCACATAGAGAGCCATATCTCCCCTACCAAATGTGGCTGATGGGGCATTTTCATCTAGCGGTTGCTGGAAGGTCACAGATCGGGAAAACAGGCCTGAACCTGGCAAGTGAGGTTGTTATTTGCTGTCACTCTGTCTTCTAAAGGGAAAGGACTGAGATCTGATCTGCTTTGAGAGACATCTGATTCTGTAAGTTTCCCTTCATAATATAAGAAAAAGCCAGTCTCTGTATAGATATTTTCCTTATTACATTGATTTCTGGGTGTGTCCATGTTTTGTAGTTTCTTGCTGACATTCAAGGCATTAGTAACACAGCAGACATGGTATATCTGAGTAATAAAAATTGAGTTCCTAAAAAAGGTTCTTAATCTTTTTAATAATTTTGAAATATTTAGAAAAAATACCAAACAGCTACAATGCAATTTTGTGTTTTTAGTATTAATATAAGTGATTCCATTATTTCCTCATGGCATCTCAAGTCCACTGGCTTATCCAACTCAAGTTACTCTATAAAATCAGAAACTAGATCTCTCACCTAAAAGATACAGAACAACTGTGTCTGCTTATGGGTAAGGGAAAAAAAAAGATGCTGGTTTTTAGCAGGTGCTCCTTCTTTGCAATGAGTGATTCTTGCTTGTTTCATGGATATGTCAGAGTAAAAGCCTTTTAGACCATTTTTATTTCCAGTTTGCTTCTTAGTGAGGTAGGGCTTGCATATTGATATGACCCAAGATTCATATGATCACATAGTGCCTCAGAAAAGGACCAATATATATGGATCAGTGGAAGAATAAATCAGTAATATCTTGTACAATTTTTTTCCCTTTTTATGTTTGCATTCTTGCAGGAAATACATGTGAGGGTATTTTTGTATTCCACGTGCATTTATCTGGGCAAGATTGACCTTATAATCATTGCAACCTTTTAAATTAATAAATGTAGCCCACTTAGGCTCCTGTAACTCAAAAGCACTGTACTAGCTAACTGGATCCAATTCACTTTTAAGGGATATTCAAGATTCAAAGAGGTTCTTGATTTCAAAAGAGAGCTTGCTTTTCTCTAATCATGTTTGTTCCTTCTCTTCAGGCATAAAACCAATTAGACACCAAGAAGTACAGCTTAAAAAGCCAAAGTCCACAAAATTCTTACAGAGCTAGTTGAGATCTGTTTTAAAGAGTCTTTAAATTTTTCAATTAAAAGCATCTTACTTGTCCTTTTTGTATTTCTTTGTTTCCTGTAAAGCCGAGCCAAGCTCTCTGCCAGCTACACTGGGCTTTGGTGGAATAGTTATTGTCCATATTTATTTCTGATTACTTCATTTTTGTATTTCGATACTAATATACCCATTTTTCTTTTATTTCAAACTGATGACAACTGGTTGGCAATCACAAAAGGATATTTGTGAGCAGAGTCAGGTGACAAAGATAATTTTCTTGAGTAACTGCAGACACAGAACAGCTCTGTTGATGGAGCCTTTGCATACCTTCATTGATCAGGCAGGAGGAGTCAGGGATTTCCTACACCTTGCCTAGCACTTTCTTACACAGCACTTTCCCAGATGGCCTTGCGAAGTGGAAGATGTGTCAAAGTCCAGCACAGAATCCAGTGTATTGGTGGACCCCTAGTGTGTGGCAACACCATTGAAAGGTAACATCTATTACTAGTTGCATTAATGTTTTTCCTTGTTTCTATCAAATCTCATTAGCGTTAGTTTTTGCTTTTAGAACATAAAAAGGCAGTAGTAAAGTGCACAAATATTATTGTTCTGTATTAATGACTTCTATATCCAATTAGTGAAGATCATTATTGCGATATGTTATGGCTTGAATTGCACACAAGAGACAATAAAATAGATTCCCAAGAAGCAGCTTTATAAATAGCTTCCCTGTAGTGTTCTGTGACTATATCAAGTCCTTTGATCTTTCCTTTTGCCACACAGCGGGATGAGTTGAACGTCACTAGTGACAAGCATTTGTTACAGGTTTTTATCTGAGTCAGAATAGAGTGCAGGAAGTACCAGATTCCCCTGCTCTACCTATCTAGTTTTCTTATAAGATGAAATTTCACTTTTGGGGCTAAAACCATTCACATTTTATTGCAGGTGATCTAACCTGTTTGTTAAGCACATTTTAAGGAGAGAGACTGTGTTTTAATGTACATTTAGTAGCTGGCTATCAACAGTGTATGCTCCCTGCCTGGGGACAGCAGGCAAAGTTTATGAAATATTAAGAAGCTGTTCATTACTTTATGGAACTATGACAACAGAACATCTGCATATTTAGAAAACAGTAAGTTAACATTCTTTAGAATAGCTGCTTCAGTTAGGGAAAAGGACTAATGTTTGTCTGGCTAAAGATGCATACAAATGTGGTGCCTTCTTTGAAGTTTGCTCTTTGCTTCTGCTACTTGAGAATGTTGAAATTAACCTATGTTGCTTAACTTAGAACACAAATGAAAGCACAATCTATTTCTAAAGAATGCAGAAAAACACTGGATTGGATAAACACTGGATTGGATAAAGACATTTTTGCAATGTCTTAAAAATTCCCAATAATGTAACAAAATCCATAGAGATATATTCTTTTGAGGTTTGTCTGTCACCAATAATTTTGACATGACATTTTATCCCTGTATGTGGCGTATAGAGGCTATTCAAATTCCATTGCAAATGTCAAGGAAAGCATTAGGTCTTTGGAAAGAGACTCCACTTTGCTGATAAAAAGTCCACAAACTTTTTGGAAGAACTTCCTTCACTTCAAACAGATTTTGAGGCAGGGTGAAAACTCTTGGTGTATGGACTGTTTGAATAACAGGCTCTTCAACATCCACAAAGCCAATGATATATTGTATTTGTGCCCACTCTTTCTTATATGGGGCAACTCAGAAAAGAAGAAAAAAAACCATAAATGACAACCCAGAACTCTCTTTGGTCCTGATCTTGCCAGTCATGCTGAGTGAGCAATCTTGTTTCCATGCAGAATAGTTTGCAGAAAAATTCCCTCAGTGGTTACCATGGGAAACAAGATTTTTTTAAGTGGATCCCTTGTGAAGCATAACAGGACAGGCGGCAGAATTATTTAGCATTAGACATTATTTTATCTTAAGTGTATAGAGTTACAAGCATCCCAAATGTATTACCAATCAATGATATGCAGCTAATGTTTTAAAAGAGTCCGGGGAGTGAGGTGGGGGGCGGGGGGGGGGGGGGGAGGGAAGGGGGGGGGGGGGGGGGGGGGGGGGGGGGGAAGGAAGAGAGGGGGAATGGGAACCACAGTAACTTTTAAGTCTCCTATGTGGTCTGTAAAGGTGTTTTTCTAGGCTTTAGAGTATGGCACTAGGAGACCTATATGTATGTTTTTCCAGTTAAGCACTAAAAATACTGACGAAAGAGAAACAGCATTAGCTGGCAATAAACTTATAATAATGCTGATGTCTGGAAATCATTAGGCATTGGTACTGCGACGTATACTCGGCCAGGTACTGTGCTGAATGCAAGGATAATAGAAGGTGAGGATGGACTGAGGTAGCCTTTACTTATCTTTCTGCCTGGTATGCCAAGTTGGATTGTGAATCTGAGTTGTTTGTGCTATTTTAGTAGTGGATAGACTGAGCAGTGGTTAGAAACTGTAGTGGGAATACAACATAGCTCACTGATGAAATCGCTAGAACAGACCAGAATATGTATGTGGAAGCTGATGACAGTTGAGGAGGCTGTAGGGTTATTTTGTCACAGAACACTATGGGCTGAAGAATGGTTTGCAAAATGGTCAAGAGCACTTAAACATCTATGAGGAGTGTATACTAAAGCCAATAAAATAACCTTTGTTTAGCTGGAATGTTTAATTTTAACAGCAATGTAGGTACTACCGAGAGCAGTTGAGATTGAACAGTTTGACCTTTAAGTCCAAAGGTTAGGGATGTTAGAGGAAACTTTATTAAGATGGTCCTGCTGTCCTGGCTTCAGTATGCACTCTCTATGGCTGTTTAAGCACTCTTCTCATTTATATTGACTGTTCTTTTTATCTTTTCAAATTCATATCCCTTTTCTTTCCTAAATCTCCCTATTCTTCCCCTATCTTTTCTTTGTTCCTTTTTGGATCTCTTTGGCCTTACCATTTCTGTTTGATTCCCCCTCTTATTCCCTTGGTTTTATCTCCAGGCATCCCTTTTCTTTCCATGCTCTCTTGCGTGTGCTCTCTTTTGCTATTTCAGTGTTGAATCTAGGAGGAATGCCATCACACTGGAATCACGACTAAATTATATCCTACGTTACCTTCTACAGGCTCTTCTACCACTGCCTGGGTTTGACTCAGTTTGTACCAGCATATATGAAAAAGTTGTAGCTGAAGTTGACACCGCTATAAAGTTTTATAACACAGCACATAAGTTGCCCCCTTTTTTTTATTTTAAATGCTACTTTTTCAAAATCCTAAACAAACAGGTAGTAAACAAGTTGTGGATCTTCCCTTTTTTAATTTAACTGTGATTTTCAAAGACAAATTGCAAAAGGGATTTTTAGGGATTCCTAAAAATTTTAGTAGTGTTTGGTATTTTCTTGTTCTTTTTCAAATTGCTCAATATCTTTTTCTTTTGTTCCTTTCCTTCTTCCTTGCCCACAAAATCTTGCCTTTGGTATTTAAGGACAAGATGGAATTCAACACTTGTAAGTCTTAGCATTTAAATTTAATATCTATTCTGATTTAAACTTAAATGAATTTGCTTGAGAGGAAAAGAAAAATAAGCTAGATGTCTCATTCTGTAAAGTTTGTTCTTTAGGTTCCTATTGGTGGGATATTCCAAAAGGAAGAACAGGAACTTTCTGCAGGTCCTGAAAAGCTTGATTTTTTAACTGCAGTGAAATCTTTCCAACAGACTACAACCCGTTTTATTTGTGACACTCCATTATGACCCACACTTACTATTATTTATACTATGGCAGAGCCTAGACAACTCGAGCTGTTTGATGAAGACAAGCTAGACACTTGACACTTGAGCTAAACACTTGACAAATACTGCATGAGAGAGTCTCTGCTTGAAGAGACCGCCATCTCTGGATCACTTTCAGTAAATGGCAGGAGCAGTGGTGGCTGCTTTTACCAATTTTGGTGGAAATCTGTTTCATGGGAAGTTGTAACTCCTTGACTGCAAACTATTACTATCAAAGCACAGATAGCATTTTTATAGGGGAGTTTAGATGTGCTACCTAACATTGTATGGCAAAGCCACAAGCTGAATTTGAACTATCAGACCTGTATCCCAGTGCTGTAACACAGGCATAGTTCATTTCAGTACTTTCTTCTGCTCTTTCATTAGTATTTCTGTTATCTTTGTTGACCTTAACTGGGAAGATGTGTTCATGTCTCTTATTAGGCATGGGCATAAGAATGTCCACTTCTACTGGATTTGCACTTGTGTTTCCTTTGCTGTCTTTCTGTGGTGTTCTGTTTCTCAGATGTACTATTTACTTTCTTCCTATACAGACACTTCACTCCCTCAGCCAGCAACTTAAATTGTTCTTGGGCTATATATCTTCCTTAAAAGTTCCTTGCAGCCTTTCACTTTCCTCTGCATTCACTTCATTCCAAACCCTCAGTCTCTTGGAGCTCCCTAGGTCTTTCTGGCCATGTATCTATGTGTCTCTTGCTCTCTGGAGTATCAGAGCTCTCACTGACTTCCCTTGAATCAGAGAAGGGTGAGGACCAAGTGTCCAGGGCACTAAATACCTGACAATGAGAAGAGTCAGAGTGTGTGTGAGCTCACTGTTGTCTTACTATCCACAGCCAGTGCACGCGAAACACACACCTGAGCATACGTTCATCTGAATCAGTACTGGTTGTGCTAAAATATTTCCATGGTTTGATAATGGAAAAATTTTCCTAAGAGTGGGATTTCTGGCAACTGTGGGTTCTTTTTAATTTGACATTTCCATCAACAGGTTGCAAATCTTCTCTGTAGAGACGGGCAGAAGTAAGTCTACCCAATCAGCAAGAAGAAGCAAGGGAAGGCTATTTCTTTCATTTGCTGAATTTACTAGAAAAAAAATAGTGTATGAGTATTATAAGGGAATGGAATAGAAAAGGGGAAGAAAAATCTCTGTGGGGAGACAGATTTCTCATGAAATGCTTGAAGACTAACTGAGGGAGGGGGAAAAATCCCTAGAAACTTTTCAAAAAGGAAGACCTATGATGGTGCAAACTGAGGCAAATTTCTGCTTTTCCAAGTCTCCTTGAACTCTGATTTTTCTCATCTGCATGTGAAGTAAAGTTTAGAGCGTTTTCTGTTTTTCTGATCCTGCTTTCTACTGAGTTTCCAAGTCTCCAACTTCTCTCTGAGCCTTTAGAGTGTTCTTCTCTATTGGGAGATATCCCTCGAGTTCTTCCTCCACAAACAGCTCTTTTGGTTTATAAAGGAAGCATTTTTATTTTCTTTTTGTTGCTGCCGTCCAACACTGACAAATGGGTTTAGTCCCAGGCTCTTCTTTCAATTATTAATGAAAAATACTGTATTACCTGAGGCTAACCCAACATTGCATTCCATTTCCAAGCCTTTGGCAACCAGGAATCTCGTTGCTGTCTAAAATGCAGAGAAGAAAATCTTTTGCCTGTTCTTTTTTCTTCCTCTGCTTCTGCCTCCCCTTCCTCCCTTAAGAAATACCGTATTGCATGAATTGCAGAATGACTCCAATGAGTTTGCAAAGAAAGCATTGTGATAAATAAAAGTGAACATCATGCAGCCTGATTGTCACTTGTTTAGGAATTAAAGTATGAATTTCTGAACATTAGAGATTTAGACATGGGTTAATTAAACATTTACATACATGTGTAGAACAATACATTGTATGGTGCAATAATATGCACTTTAATCAGAATCTGTGCGTGTTGTGTGTTTGCTTGTTCCATGTTAATTGGTATCGTGCTGGCTCCTAGCTTAGGTCTTTGGCTAGATGGAACAGAATAGACATGGTGTTTTAAATATTTTAATTAGGACCAGCAGTTCCCGGCTCACTCATTTCTCATTGGATTGTTTTTCATGCATGAATAAATTAGCTAGCATGGAAGTACTTTGCAGAAAGTAGTTGCCCTCTAGCCATAAAATGAGTCCTGTTCATTAATACTTTAATGAAATTAGCTGTGAGCAAAATATCATTCCTTTTAACTGTGTTCTAATTTCTTAATTTTAATTAGGCACATAATTGTAGTATACTGAAATTATCTTAATGTACAGCAAGGAAAGTTCTATCACCATGGGCTTGTGGCTGAAACTTCAGCATACTTGCAGCATATTTCAGCTTGCAATTTTTCTCTTCAACTTTTCCTAGCTAATCAAAATCTTTTCCTTACTTTGTGTTATTGCAACATGATGTCAGGAACTGACTAATGCTTTTGAATGCTTGGAAAGGGGGAAACTCATGCTATGTTTTGTTTTTGGCAACGTTCATATGACAACCCCAATTTTAGAGTCCAACGTAACCCAGGAGCATTTCTAGGAATACACAGAACATATTTTTTATTTTGACTTTTTCCCCTGAGATTTTTCATGTTTTGCTAACCTCAAGTTGCTACATTTCCTTTATAATATTACAAACTGAGATATGAAGCAGTGAGGATGTGTGAAATCTAAGAAATTTAGATTTTGGCAGCTCTAGCTGTCTTTAGTATAAAGTCTAACTAGTATAAATTAGGCTAGGTTGTTTTATAGATGTAGCTTGTTTCTTCTTTGGCAGATACTGTTCTGCTGGATGTAATTTCTTTAACAGAAAGACAAATATGTTCTGGCAAAAGCATTGATTATGCTCTCTGACATGGGTTTGACATTAATATTTTGGATGAACGTCCTTATCCTGATAGAGAACTGGGGATAGAAACACTATACTAGATAAATATTTTTTAATGAGAGCTAAGTGTCTTCAATCCAGATTTATGGTAGTGGGGATTTAAACTTTGGCATTTATTGCTTTGCTCAAAACTGCAGAGAATAAGAAACCAGAAATTAATCTTTAAAATTTTGAAATACTGAAAATGGAGCACGTAAGTACTTAGCCCTAGAGTTCTTGCATCCAAATCCTTTGAAAACTATGGTTTGTATTTATCATATTCTTAAGCAAAGAGAATTTCAAACAGGAGTGTCTATACAGGTATGAAATTCAGACTTTGATCCAAGTAATTCTAAGATCAAAGAAGAGTACACGAGCATCTTGAACCTAGTGGTTTTATGTAGTGATCTCTCTCTTCAGTACAATGCTGTATAAACCTGTTCTGCAGTTGTGGTTGTAACATGCCTCTCCTGAACTCCTGAGAAATCCACAGTGCAAAATGCAGATGAGCTGCAAGTTAGTCTCCCTTCCCCCATGGAGGTCATGTACATTCATGCTGTTAGCCCTTTTACTAGTGTGACGAGGACCTTTGTCTTTGCTGAAATTGAATTTCTAATTGAAATCCTTCTTGTAGCATATTTCACTGCCTGCCATAATTGGCACCTGCTCTAAATAATATTGATATTTCTTATTTAAATAATATATTATGCTTAATAGTAATACTTCATTATGCCCACACTTAAGTGAACTGAGGTTAGTTTACAATTAATACTAATACTAGTAGATGTGCAATTTGAATGTAATTTGCTGCTGTTAGCAGATTGCCAGTGGAAAGAAGAAAGCTAAGGGATTTCTTCTTTCCAGTGGCAATCTTGTTTTTCTAGACAAACAATTTTAAATAAAATGTTACCAACAAAGTAATTAAACTAAGCATTCTGGTTTTATTTCTGATCAATCATTGTCATTCTTTTGTTGGTAAACACATACTCGAGCCCTCCCTTTGGAGACCTAATTCCAATTATCATCTATTAAAGATTAGTAAAATTAATGCAGCGCATCTTTAATTGTTTCATGATACGGGAGACACAAGATAAGTTCAGAAAACTCAGGCTTCAGATGAGGCAATTTTCAGTATGATTTATTTGTATCAGAATGATTAGCCTGTATTTGATTACAGATTGCTCTAATAGTAAAAAAAAAAGCTCTATAAAGGAAAAGGGGGTAGACTGGAAGTGTGGTGTGGAACTTCAACTACTGATAAATGCATCATCACTGCGCTCAGTCTGCTGACTTGAAACCATCATATTGGAAAAATGACTTATCTGTACTTCTCGTAGACTCCTCTGTAATAAGACTTAAAGAGAAGTTAAATTTAAAATTGCTTCAGTCTTTTATTTATATGATCAGGTAAGGCCCTTTGGATCAGACCTGAACCGATGTTATGTAAACTTAGGAATCTCAAACTAAAACCTGCATGAAAGCTGAAGCAAAAACCAAACCAAAAAAAACCACCCCAAAACGGCCCTAAGGGAATTTGAGAAAGTAGCAACATGAAAGGGTGGATCAAAAGCCTGTTGCAACATCCAAGTGCTCATACAGTTGTAACTGGGGTCCCCTTCTCATTTCTGTGACAGCACAGTTACTTACTCTGCATTTTGGAGTATGGTAGTGGACACTATATGGTATTCAGAAAGGAATGGTAATACCATTGGTATTACCAATCAATCATTAGTTACCCAGAATGAGGAGAAATGCTCGGAGCTGTGAAAGTTTGACTTAAATTAGGACCAATTGAAAAAAAAAAATTAAAAAGCCTTCCCCTCCATTTGTAACTTAGCTTTATGATTTTCAGACCAGTCAGAAGCTATCTGAGATGTGTTTCTTTTTCTGGAGGATGAAAAGCTAATTTGTGAGAAACTAGAATTCCTTTACCAGGTCAGAAAACAAGCCAGAAATGTCAAGTGGTCTTGATTAGAAGACCTGGTTGCAGTGATTTGGAGAGAGAGGTAGACAAAACATTTTTATAATGAAAAGAATTTACTGAATTTTCCCTCATCTATGAATCTTGTTAGATAAAGAATTAAGAGATTCTGTGCCCAAAAACTCCACCCCAATCTTGTTTCCTTGCATCTTTCTAAATAGCTGTATGTCATAGGATTTAATTATCAACTGTAAAATTAGCATTAAAAATCCTTTTAGGTTCCCTGTTGTTATTCCAAGAATGCTATTTTAAGGCACCAATGACTCTCTTCAGACTACATCTGCCTTCAATCAGTGGCGCATCTGATTTCATTATAATTATGTTATCATTTAGATTAATCAGTATTTTGTGGTTTCAGTTGATTAGAAAATTACAAGTTGAACACAGTATTCATAATATAAATACAAACCAAATGGTAAGGAAAAGAATGCTGGAGAACAGTGGGTGTCTCTAATTTTGAAGTCTGAAAATTGCTGCTTACTGTTTCTGCAACTTAGAAAAAATCCTGATAATAATACAGCATCCGCGTATCAGAAGCTAACAGTATATTGCCTTTTGGAGGGTGGATTCTGTCCATTTACACAATTATGGACAATTTCCTTTAACACTTGGTTTTCCGGTGTGCAGAAATTCTATCTCTACCAGTGAACCAGCTGCTTTGAAATTCTGTATCTCTTTTCTCCCTGACGTTTTTCTTGAAAATGCAGAAAAACATTAAGCCTTCCTTAATGTTCTCTGATGTGGTTAACAATTTTGACTGATTCTTTTTTGTGGTCAGCTTTGTACACTTTGAGGTGACTTGTATTTCAAAAAGTACTGAACACCCTTTCAGTCTGCAAATTATGGAATTTTTTAACAGAATCAGAGAATTGTATTATGGATTTGGGCCCGGTGAGTCATGTGGCAGAGAATCAAAAACTTTAATTGTAGCTGCTTGTTGCCATTCCTCTTAAATATTGTTTATAAAAGGAAATAGAAAATACTGATATTTCTAATAACATAAGTGTTAGCTGGGCTTTTTGGAATGTCTCTGCTATAAATAGTTTTATAAATAAGGGGACAAGGTGTTTACTAAGGATCAGAAGTATTTAGTGTACGCAATGAGCATAATTAGATAATCATAATGGTCTGGGACAAAATGGATCGAACGGATCCATTGGATCCAATTGTATCTAATGGATCAAAATGGTTGTGCTACTCCATCCACTTGCACCTTTATCATCTGTGGTTCCAAAAAAAAGTAATGGAATTTTTCTTTTTCTTTCTGCTTGTGCACCCTCTTTCAAAATGCTTTATGCGATCTTCCATGAAGAGTTACTGTATTTTCTCTAAGAAGGGAGCATCAGTCCTACCTTCTGCAAGCTCAGAGTTCTCTACAACCTTCTTTTTTATTTCCATACAAGCACATAAAAAACCCCATGCTATTGTATAGCTGTTATGGAATCTACTTCTAATGCCAAAGCGCTGACTGTTACATGTGGCATCAAATGCTTGGAAAAGAAGTATAGCTCATAGATAACTTTCCAGTAACTTAAGCCTGTTTAAACAGATAATACAAGGATCCAGTGCTGAGAAATTAAACAAAAACAAGGACAATATTTTTCTGTTTTGTATTTTCACCAAAATGCAGAAGATGACACTAGACATCAGGGAAAGATATTTGACAAATTTGCATCTTGGGATTAGCTGTCCTTTTAAATATATTCAATTTTAGAAGGTATTGCTTTTATATAGGAAAAGCATTGACGCTTTTAGTAGCTGTTCTATAGGATAATGTTCTGTTGCAGAATATAAAAATAAAAATCTACACAATTTATGATTCTGGAGGGAAAAGTGATGTGAGCTTCTATTGGCCTTGAGTGTCCAGCCTTATAAAATGTAAAAAAAGCAATGTCTGTTTTTCCACTGTCTGAAGGTTGGGTATGTTTCTACTGGAATCATGAACATGGTTTGTTGTTCTGTGGAGCTTGTAAAAATAATTTGAGAAACCACAATGCCGTCAGTATTTTTCTAGCAAATAGTGTCAGACTTCACAAGAGAAGATAGTGGCATGAATGTGCTATCACAGTACCACTGCATTAAAGCACTCGGTAAATTTATGCAGATGGTAGTTTCTTCTTGAGGAAGATGTATTGATGTTTACCATTATGAATATGAAATTGTTAATTGTGTATTTTGAAACTTCAGGAGGCATTTTGAGTATGCAATTTATCTTATGACAAAATTTATCCTAATAGACTTGAGTTGAGCTCTCAGAATGACAAAAGCAGCAGGGCAGTCAGGCAGACTGTCCCTGGGGAAAAAGAAATGTTTTGACATCTGTCTGAATACAATATTTCGGCTGTTTTTTTTTTTCAACAGACTGATACTAAAGATGCTTTGCTTGGAGCTATTAAGGAATGATGCTGCAAGCCAGTGACTGAAGAGGGCTCCAGGTCTATGAAGAACATAAGCTGTATGTTTTAAAAATCAGTGATGTTGTTGTTATTTAGAAGCATAGAGATTCCTGATGTCTGAGATATCACTTCAAATTAGGCATCTTTAGGTCAATATTCTGCAGCTCAGCTTTCCAGGTGAAGTGGGTACATGCTCTGATGTGAGCATTGTGTCCACACCCTTATGTCCCAGCCAGCAGAAGGAAGGGAGTGTGAGCCTCCTGAGGAAGTGCCAACAGCCACCTCTCCTGCAGGAAGGACAATTGTTGTCTCTCAGCTATGAAAAGGGTAGTTTTGTGGCTAGTGACAAACTGGTCTCTTGATGGTGGCTGAATTCATTTTTGTTTGATCAGTCCCTTCCCTGACCTGACTTCCCCAAGATCTTGACACGCTACAATGCAAGGCACATGCAACAAAACTGGTTTGCTCATGACATTAGCTCTTTCTGTTGTGGTTCAAGAGGTGTGTGGACAGCTGCCTGGGAAAAAATTACCATGAGGCAATGACTAGATGTAAAAGAGATTAGGCTGATAGGAGAAAGAATGGAAGGTTATATTTTGGTGGAGAAAACTGTGTAAAGGTAGGGAGAGATCTTGTGTGGAGAAAGACAAAATTTTGGGGACAAGGTGAAAGAATCAGAAGGGAGAATTCAGATGCAGAACTTCACAAAGGGGTGGAAGCGCTGCTTTTCACAGCTGCTAGGGAGGCAGCTGTGTTCAGAAGGGGTTATAAATGAATGTTTTCAAAGACCTGAATGGAATTAACCTGGTCTTTTATAAAATGAGTGAATATAATTTGCAAATTTCACTGCTTCAAAACTTCAGTCAAAGAGGAAAACAGGAAAATGAAGGATTTAAAACAATACTAACTCGGTTGTATGCAGAATTTAATTTACTCTTCTGCTTTTGCTTTAAAGGTTATCTCTCTAAGATTGTCTGCAATATTTTGCAGTTTTGAGATATAGATTAATGTTAATTTTTACATTTTATGTAAATTTTAAAATTTTAAGTACAAATTTTCAGGGTTCGGGATGTTCTTTGCCTCTTTTTAATCTTGTTGTCTTATGATGTTGGAAGAAAAGAGAAAAATCTGACTTTCTGAGTACCAATTGAAAGACATTCTGTGATTATGACAAAGATCACCAGGTGGTGCTGTTTCACATAAGCTTCCAAATTGTGTACTGTGCGAGCTGATGCCCAGTTATGGGAAGATGCAACTACCTTCTTAATTCTTGCTATGAAGTCTCTGAAACTGAGCAGCACGAGTTTTTATGCAGCCTGAATCTTTGACTTGAGGAAATGTTTGAGGTGAGGCTGCTCTGTGTGAACAGGCACTATTGAAAAAGAAGTTCACAGAAAAATTGCTGCCCGTATAACCACCTGTATTGTACAGATGAAACTGTATAAATGAAATGTGGAGTTGACAAACCCATACTAGCTTGTCAAATGCTATATATGAAACACGTCGTCCCCCCCCAAACAGAATAAAGATATTGAAATTTTGCTCTATCTCTCTGATTTAATCAAGAGATGGATTTAATAAGTGAAGCATTATTTTGAAGTAGTTAAGTGTTTCTATTTAATTTTTTGTAAAAGTCCTTAAGAGATCCACTTAGTTCCTAAACTCATTGAAGTCAGACCAGACATTTACTGAGGGCTTTTTGTTTCTGCTTTTTGACTGCTTTTTTACATTATTAATCAATTAATTGAAAGAGGAAACTAAGCTAGAATAAATAACACATATTTAATAGCGTAGTTAACCATGGGAATAAAGTCTATAACTCAATCTTTTCCAAGGAGCGTGTAAAAATTTAGTATTGGACAAAGTTAAATACAAAATACAGCCTATGAAGTTTGATAATATCCATGACTTATGAGCTGTCCTGGCTTATCCACACAACTGACTAAGAAGAACATGCAGTGCATGCTTACTTCACCTTTCTCATTGAAATTGCTGCAAAAACCCTAGAAATTGCTATTTCACTGTCACATCCTGCTCCCTTTTTCAGGTGCTGGTTGTTAGCACTTGAAGGCCCATGTCATGGTCAGCTGTTCTGAGTAGGTGCAAAAGAGAAGGGTGGCATGGAGGATCCTGGCCTCTCTTTCTTAGAAAGCCAGTCAGAGACTAGGTTCACACTAACTCAGAGAGCAGTTTAAAATTACCATCTTTTTTCACATGGATCGCATTTTGTGGCAGATCATTCTCTTAATAAGAATCAATTACCTGTTCTTTTTTTTCTTTTCTTTGAGAATCCAGTTGCATGGAACAAGTCTCAGGGGAAGTGTAAAATTATGTTTTTAAACCATTCATTTCTTCTGATTATCATACTGCTTTCCTCATGCTAATTGCTAAACCCTATGGGATCTCACTAACATGAGATACAGCCAGGAACAGACAACAAAATAGGAAGACAGCAGAGGTGGTGATTTTAAA
Source organism: Scolopax mira (assembly GCA_004320125.1). Classification (NCBI taxonomy): domain Eukaryota; kingdom Metazoa; phylum Chordata; class Aves; order Charadriiformes; family Scolopacidae; genus Scolopax; species Scolopax mira. The sequence continues at coordinate 160,755 of BJBW01001480.1, read as the reverse complement.
CACCATTCCTAAGCTCATGGCATAGCATTTAGAAATGGAAAAGACCAGTCCATTTATTGTCCCCACAGTACATTGGGAATGTGTTTTGTCTCCTGTGTTTTATGTCTTTCAGGTGAGTCTTTCAGGGAGTTTCCACATGCTTCCCTGAAGAGACTGTTCCATAAACTTGTGCAATTTATTGTGAGAGGCTTTGTTGGTGTTATACTGTAATTTCCCCATTACTGAGATATAATTATCAGTAATGTAATTATGCATACGGTAAGGGATTTCTTTTCTTTCTCTGGTGTTTACACCTTCTTTTAGAATCATGAGCATGTTTCTTTGCAACCCTTTTAGCTAATACATGCGTTTATAGTGTATTCTTTAAATGGTTCACTATTCTTTAATCAAACTTTTTTTATGAAAAAATGAATGAATCATACCAATGTGTGATTTGTTTTGAATAAAAAACTTGTAGCTGGCCAAAACCTTACTATCAAAAAGATTTTTTCAAGGGAAAACAACCAAACAGCCTACTCTGAAAATGCTTGCTTCCCTCCAAATCATCAACTTCTTGTTATTATTTAAGAATGGGAAATCCCCTAGTTACTGAAAGGTCAATCGTAAGTATACATATAAATTGCTTTCTTGGAAATATTTATGTATAGGTGCTCATTGTTAGGTGTTATAGGTACTGTATTATGCAAGTAAAAATACATATTCAAAGGGACTAGCACTTACTTGCTGCTCTTGGGGTAGTTGTGCTTTGCAATACCACTTGGTGCTCTGCATCTCCTTTGAGGACATGGATAGCGTTCAGTCCCTACTTGGATGCTGTGAATCTCTCTTTTGTCCCCACTCTCCTACCCTGGTCTACAATAGCATATGTGCTTGTTTATTTTACTAACCTTTAAAGATCTTTTTACTTTGCTAATGAGAAACTTGCTCTTTTCTTTTGTGGAGGTCATCAAGTGAGTATCCATCAAAAAAGCAATTGACAAAACAAAAGTTTCCCTGTGACTTAGAGTGTTCCAAGTGCAGGATATTAGTGTAAAGAACTGCAGTCTTGATGTAATGAAAGAGAACGTATTCCTCCAGGATTTGATGGTCAGGGAAGGGAACTCAGAGTCTGTTGCCAAGAAACTGTCACACTTGCCTTAATTATGATTAACAACATATACTCGTACTTGAGAAGACTTTTTTTTCTCATTGACTTTTGTAGAATGTCCATGTTGTTGCTAAATATTATTTCACTGACATCTGCTATTGTATTTTTTATGATAAGAGCTGGTCTCTGGTGCATCATCTATCTATGCAGAAAAATTATTTGCAGTGCCTGTGTCTATTGACAGTTTCAAGTATGTTTCTCAGCAGATTTCTGGTTTAGATAGCACCAAACTGCATTTATTTGTATTGCTCTGGGCAGATGTATAGTCTAATCCTGCTTAAGAAGTGAAAATTGCTTTGAACAGTGAAGAATAATGCTGATGCTATTCATGATCAAGGTATTTACCAGTGTATTTAGCTACTAGTTCTAAAACCAATCTGAGTAGTTCATAATCTGTATTGATGAACTGTTCCAACCTGAAATGAATCCACTGTTTGCATTGTAGAGTTTGTTATTCTGCTTTTTCTCTATTTCATTTATTGTAAGAGGAATATCAATAATGCATAACACATTATTTCTTAAAGGAAATATATAGTCTGGTCCATATGTTGTTTGTTTACGAGGGTGCTTCCAGACACATATACTAGGACCATGAAGAAGTTAGATTATTATCATACCAAAAATTACTGTGGATACAAATATTATAGGTTCTTATTTTACAGTTATTTTATATTCAAATGCAATTATATTTTCTAGGAGAAGCCAATAGAAATAATCAAGCAGAAACCAGTAGAAAATGCTTTATAGGAGAACCTGTCTTGAGAAATAAACCAGGAGAATTTAAACCCATGCTATATATATATGCACATATATATACACACATACATATGTATATTCACATTAATTTCTCCATCTCATAATCTCATTGTGTTGTACATGTAGAGTTATTGGTCATAGTCCTCCAAAGTCAACAGTGGAGAACTGTCTATTTCTTGTTAATTAGACACTTAAGCCCTAATTGGCAACAGTTAAGACAATCAGTTACTAAATGTATATAACATTCACTCACGGGGACTTGCAAAGGTAATTGATCTAATCAACGGTGTACACCAGAAGCGTTTACTTATTCACAGCTGAGTGGCTCTGATACCAAAGGACAAGTGGTTTCGGTATTCACAGATATCTATTAAGGTGCAAAAGAGTATGGCTACCATTTGGGCATCTTGCTGGTTTACAGTGAGAGATAAGTATATAGGCGCATTTTGATTTATAGTGTACATAAAACATTCTCAATGGAAATGGATTTTAAACAAATCTCAGAGCATGAGGGAAACCGAAGAGGTGTTTCACTGAGAATGCAAGTCAAGACCTAGGAATCCTGTCTAACTAATACTTCTGTTTGCAGGGGGTGAGTGGGGAGGGAGAGTTTCATTGAGATTAAAGAAGGGGATATAGAACCAAATGCAAGGTATTTGGGAAAAGAAGAGAAATTTTGCAAATCTCTTTTCATTGGAATTACTTGGGAATCTCTTCTTCCTTCAGTAGTCTTTACTGTATTTCTGCATTTTGGTCTAAGTAATTTGGAAGCCAGTCTTGCTAGACTGCTTCCACATGTACAATAGCAAAGTCAAACAGAAGTGCTACTTCTATATACAAAAGAAGAGGAACCTTTGCGTTTAAATGAATCTTAACTTCTATCTGTGGGGTTGCTGTTAAAGGCTTTGTCACAGGTAACAACTGAATAATAACTTCCCAAAGTCACAAAATTTCTGATATAGCGCTCAGTCTCTGAGCTGGGAGATGATGGTGCCTGAACATAAAAAGACTTTCTTCTTGTGGTTCCTGCTGAGCCTTGTAGCAGTTTCCTCGATACTCTGGAGAGCTGGGTTTGAGATAAATTAGCAGGTTAGAGGGAGGGCAGAGTGATAGTATACTTAACATGCTTTATTAATTGACAAGGAAAATTATAAATGTTAATTTCAAATTGAAAAAATACAGTATTAAAACCTTTACTCCTCAATAGAAAACCCCTTTTTAAGAAGGAGCAAAGACTGGATTTTATTATTTTAAAAAAATATGCATTGATACTTCTGTTTAGCTAGCCATATAATTCCATATCCTACCTGCTCTTGATTTAGAGGTGTGATAATCTGAGATACCAGAATGACTGTGGTGTAACATGTATGTTGTGCTTATTTCACAGCCCAAGTCCCACAAGTGAGCTTTCCTTCAACCCAACTAGATTTGTGCTAAGAGCAAACTAGAAAAACTAATGTTGGTAACAAGGGAAACAAGTGTGCCTCAACTTTAGCTAAACTCCCATAATACCTCAAGCCCTGTAGCTTTTGTATAGTATGTTTTCCTGCAGGCCTCTATCTGTTCATTTAACTGCTTAATTCAAAGATTTTTATTTCATTATTTTTTTCATTTCTGTGATTGCATTGCTATTATTTATTTCTGCTGGCACGTCCCCAAAGTGCTGAAAACTACCTATGCATGTACAGCTACTCTTCTCAAAGAATATACAGTCAGCTAACAAAAACTTAGAGGAAAGCAGGATAATACAGGAGATAAAACAATGAAGCTGTTTGAGAACTATTTGCTCTACATACCAATTTATTTGGTGAGCTTAGCCCCTTTCCCTTCTCAGGGTTCACCTGATTATTTAAGAGGTTTTTTTGAGATGTATTTTCAACTTCAGAATTATTGACAATTTGTTTTTAAAGCTGGGAACAAATTCTGACCAATTGACAGTACTTTGCTCTTGATATGGTGACCGAGATCTGCAACTACCATATCCTTGGAATTATCATAGCCATATGTTGGTAATAAGATGGGTGCATGCATAGATACCTGCAAAATTGGTTCTTGTGGGTGGTAGTTCCAGCTGCAAACAAGTCCCAGGATATGATGGTGTTTTTCTAATTGGAGGTGTCCAAATGGATGCAGCAGTGAATGCCCCAAAATGCAATTTCTATGTTTCTCAGCTGTGAACATTTATGCTAGCTTTCCTACAATCAAACTGTATTCTAGGGACTAGAGCTACAGAACTCACTCATATAGGGCATTTAAAATTCAAATGCAAGGAGCAATTCATCTTTTTGAACAAAAAGCAAATTTTTCTGTTCACTTTCCATAGTCTCAGTTGCTTGGTACAAGAGAACATTACCTATTGTAGAGGAAATGTTTATGTATAAACGTGGTTGAACTCAAATCTGTCACTACAGTCTCTTCCAGTAAGCCATCTATTTCTATTATCGCTCTCCGGAAAGTGTGCCTGACAGGTCCTGCTTTATTAGTTTTGGTGGAGCTTTAATGTATGCCACTGTTAGCATTTAAAAATAACTTATTTTCTTAAAAGTTCTGGTGGTTTGAGATATACTTTCTGCACTTGGACTTGAGAGAATGGTATTGTAGTTTGGAATGTGTCAGTGACAACAGGTATGAGTAACTCATCGTATTCAATGACAAGGTGGTGTTTGTATTTATATGTGTAGACTAAGTGTGATTTTTAAAAATTTTTTTTTTTTTTACATACTCAAAGCAACATAAATTTGATTTCACCACCCCCCCTATAATTTACCTGTATTACTTTTGTAGTAGTTCTAAAGAAAACAGTTTTGAGCTTGCAAGAGTTCAAGAAGTTGCACAGTGTAGGCAAGTTATCCTATAGTTCTGCAAAAATCTGCTTGTTTTTCACTATGTGAGTGTATACACTATTATTTTCATATAATAGTCACTCAAGTAGATGACTGAGCTCCAAGCCATTCAATTGCAAATAATCTCAACCATGCTTCTTAAGTAGCTGCTCAAGTAACCTTACATGGTTTTTCAGTAAGAAAGCTACCATTTTTATTCAAGTTGGCTTTCTTGAAAGAAGGCTGATTGTGGCCATATCATTGGCATTAGTCCCCATGTCCCTTACCCAAAGCCTTTTTTAAAGCTAATCTTCAGAGAAACCCATGCTACATTTAACTTTGGTATCTCTCCTGTGGGTCTCAAATCTAACCAGACATGGCCAATCTGAATATTTCCTGCATGTTAAACAGACCATTGTAAGCCTTTTCCTCCAGGCTAGATTGTTATAAATGCTGTTTATGATCCTGCTATGACAACTGTGAAGGACATGGCAAAGAATTTATCACAGGCTTATTCATCCACCATCAGAATACCTAATAAGATTCCAAATGACCCAAGATGATAATAAGATCTAGCTTGTAGCAATAAGGTATTAATAAACTGCTTTTTTCAATAAGGAATTGTCCTGGCATCATTACCCTGACATATTTGTTTTCCTTATATTTTGCTGGCAACGTAGCTCTGGTGCTTTATATAGCAACTTTATAAAAACCCATGATGTATGAAAAATACATCACATGTGAAGTGGAACCCATAGGTTAAAGTCAAGAGTATTCTGTTTGCCTATGCCATAAGAGGACTAGACTCTTAAGTCATAGATTCTAATTTTTCCATGCTGTTTCTTATTGTATTTAAAAATTATATATAGAATAATACATACCCTAGTTTTGAATACAAGGCCATAATTCAAATGAAGGGATTTTGTCAAAATCATAAACCCAGAAAGTGCAGCTCAAGTGATTAATGACTGACAATGGAACCCTGAAGTCATACTGAGCTGGAATTACACCTGCAATCCTTATTTGCAATGTCTCTAACTTAAACCATTAACTTCTTGGGAAAAAGAGCTTAAATAGGTACTCGTCTCTGTTGCAGTCAAAATGACAGATAAATATATAAATGTGCAACTGGTCTGATTAGAAAATAGTCCAGGATCTTCCTGAAAATCTGATGTCAATGCAACCTGTTGCTATGTGCAGTCAAGCCTCTGCTCCCTGGTCAACTGGAAGTGCCATGCTAGGGAACTTATGGCTTTAGTGGCCCCCGCTGGCCCCAAGGGAAAGGCTCATAATGAGCAGAAAGTCCATCTTGACACAGTGTTTCTGAGCCTCTAAGAAATCCCAGGTATAGGAAATAACAGACATGCAAACTGCTGCTTATCCGTGAAACTTATTGAACTGATAATAAACAGCTGAATTACCCCTTACAAATGCAGAGCTGTTATAGCTTGTTTAAGTACTAGTTTGCCCTGGATGGTCTCAGTATTTTACAAGTTGTTTCCCCTTATTTGTAGTAGGAGAAAGTGTGGAACAGGTGAATTGTCTTGCTCAAAACTATGACCTGAGGCAGCGACAGAATTTGTAATTCCTGGTTTTACTCAGCTGCTTTGACCATCAATCTACATTGTGACCAAGGCAGTTTCCTTTGAAAAACCAAAGAGTAGATGTGTATTTCATTATTTTTTAAATTTTATAAAAAGTTTACTCAAGATGAAATTAGGTGTAATGCAGACTGCCATGAATTCTAAGGCACAAAAGAGATTTGGATTATTTAGGCTCTTTGCTTTCCTTCATGTTTCTAGTTGGAGAACTGGCTGGTTGCATTTACATTCAAATGAACTGGTCGCTTTGAAGGGTTGATTCATGATAAAGTATGGTTGCATGGACATGAAAGACTCAGGTCCCCTTTTCCTTTGCAAACTTCCTTTGTGAACATGGGAAGATTGTTCTGCCTTGCTTCTTCATCTGCAAGAAAGAAAAGAAGCATATTTCCTGCTTTATCAGAAGGTTGTGAAGACAGCTACCAAACATTATGGTCATGGAAATGCTTAGATATTACCAGAATGGAAGTCATGTGAAAGCCTGACATAGACACGGTCTAATTTCTCACCCAGTACCTGGTGTTGCATATTTGACTTTTCTTTCTGGTGCAGCAAATATATCACTCACATGCCTATTTCTCATGGAAAATTAAGATGATGTGTTCCTGTGAGTACAAAGGAAATGTGTGTTGAAGGATGCAAGTATGAAATTAAAGGATAGATCTGAACAGATAATGCTGAATGAAAAAGGAGTGGGATCAAATACTTGATCACATTTCTTTGTCTTTCTCTCACTGGCCTTTCATATGTCTTTAAGAGGTTATTCACTTAAAGTTTTGCCCTCTTTATAGGCAACAAGCAGGTCATTAAAATAGTTTGAGAAATAAGTAGCAAAAAATGTCATGGCTTGGTATAGTTCAACCTCATCCTGTCTGATGGAATATAATTTGGCTCAATCAGGGGTGCTAAAATAAACACACTAGTAGTTGTAGTCACATTTATTGCTTGTGTTACGCTGCTGCCATCATTTCTTTACCTCATAAGACCTACCAATATGTTTAAAAACACACATCTTTAGAATTTTTCCATGATTTGTATAAAATTCATTAACACTGTAATATGCAGAGATTGGTAAAATTCCAAGGAGGAGGGACTTGTGACAGTTCTGACAAGTCCTGGAAATAGGAAATGTTAAACTCCCTTTGCTCTGACAACTCATCCCCAACACAACCTCCTCCACCTGCCAGCCTGGTCAGACCCTTTGCAGCCACTGCTCTATCTATGTAAAATGCAAAGAACGTGATGGGAGGGAGATGATAGATTGAAGGACAGAAGCAGCCATGTTAATGATGGGTGAGGGGAGAGGGTTAAAACCAAATATTACTACCTATTAAACTTGTCACCTTGGGACTAGCACTATAGTGAATTGCTTGAGAAAGTCTTTCTTTTATCTTTTTTTTTTCTGGAGTGGATGATTTCCTGGAAAAGGTGAAGACTTACTATAGTACAGTCTGGTAAAATACCTTGGGTTTGGTGCCTTCTTACTGGACTGTCCTTAAGAAATGTTCGGAAAGGGGGTATTTTGTCAAAGCAAATTGTGAAAGTGCAGGGTGATCCCCAGTTTTGTGGGAAGTAGAAGTTTGTTATGTCAAAGCTGCAGATGGAGATAAAAGCAAACACTACCAAAGAAAGTGACTAGCTGTGAAGAGCAGGCTTAGACCAACACCTTGCAATGTGCCCTCAGTAAGAAACAGCATCAGCAACACAGGAAATAATAATCACAATTTCACTTTCCCTCTCCTATTGGGAGCTGTGAACTGTAGGCGTAAAAAGACTGTTCATATCTCACAATCTACGAGATGAACACTGCTGTTCCACAGTGCATTCTGTGGAGAGCAGAAGCATCTTCTCAGTGCCGCAGCCATGGGGCTTAGGAGTTGCTTTGCACAGACCAGCTCAGAGCCATGCCTTCAGGCAGAGCCAGGAGGCAGTGGGCTGTGAGAGATAAAAACTCTGTTAGAAATATTTGAAATGGAGATAGAGAGCTGTAAATGTAGGAGGGGTGGGTCAAAAAGCAGGTTCACCTGCATTGCCTCGTGCATTAGTCTGTCACAGATACCCTGTCAATTTTGCAGGATCGGGGTAAACCGCGGTTTTATATGCTAGAACAGAAATGTGCTCCAGTCCCCAGAGCCTTGTATTGCAGACTGTTTAGACTAGTTTGCTGTTACTGTATCTGCAAGCAGTCTTCAAATGTCGCACTTAATTTTCTCTAATACCGTGTGTCTTGCTGTCAGCAATGCCATCACAATAAAGAAAGAAGGTTAAGAAAGGAGAGAAAGCATGTTGATTTTTTCCATTTCCTCAAAATAAATTAAGGAGAAATATTTTTCTATTTCACATCCACTGTATTGCTTTATCAGAGTATGTCTGCTTTCTCTGTAGTGCCATATTTAGCTCCAGTAAGTCACAAGCATATTGCGGACAGATAGTGGGTACAAATCTGACAGAAAGCTAATGAGCTCTCCTGTGATTATCAGTAAGGACTATGACTCATTAAATCTCATTTCCTGAGAAAGTCCACATAGGGAGAAGAAATTATCTGGAATAAAGGCCTGAAAACCTAATTCGATCAGATTTATAGGTGTTCTTGTAGTCACTACATAATAATCAGTGAAAACACAGAAACCTTTTAATGAGATCTTTTTAAATGGTTAATGTTTCAGGGAGGGGGGTCTGCTTCACTTCCATTTAAGATGCAGACAAAATAGCTGCCCTTCTTCCAAACTAAACTGACGGATATGTGTTGTAGGATTTTTGCACTTTTCATTTTTGACGCATGATTACAACTCATATAATAGATAGATGCTTGTGTGCAATATGACTCCTATTCAAAACTATGCTTAAAAATGAACCTGGTTTTTCTGATTTTTTTTGGGTAGGTTGTGATTACCTTGATACAATGTTTTCTACTTGTGATCCATGTCTTTTTGTGGTATGTTTTTCATATATTATTTAGAGAGGAAATGTCTCACCCATGTTGCAGTGAAGAACAACTTCAATTGATTTTAATGAGCTTTGGTTCACCCTCTAATAGAGTAGCATTGTAAAAAAGTTTTTGTTTTGACAGTTTTATCCGTGGACACAATCTCACATTATGTTGCGTACTAACAATATGTGGATGGTGACAAAGAAAGAGTTAGTGTTGCCTCACAGTGTAGTAAATAGAGACCCATCACTGCCTGACAGCTGAGGAACACAGGACAGTTGTTTACGTTTGTAACTCACAGTGTCGATCTCGAGACTTCAACAATTGAGCTCACTTTCCTTCATAGTAAAGCTCTTCTTGCCTTTGGGAAGGACCTCACACTGACTGCTACAAGCTCTGCTTTTGAACTGCTTAAATTAAGGATGTGTTCCTTGTATTGGGCCAAGCTGGCCACTTGGAAGCTTGGAGTTTTTTGTTATTGTGTTTTGTAATTCCAACTTCTAGCTTCCTCCAGCATCTATTTGTGAGGATTTTCTCTTCTTTTCCTTCACAACAAGGATGCATGATAACATTGCCACTGAAGTTAATGAGGACTTATGTGGTCATTGCAGGACGGAAGGAATAGAGTCACATATTGATTGATTATTTTTTTTATAATTTTTTCCCCCTATTCTTACTGCTTGCGAATTGCATGGAACACATGGGACTGCTCACATACAGAGTGTTGTTCTTGGTTCTTTGCAAACATCTGAATTTACTGAGGATTACAGCTTGAAATGCCTCCATAGTAGGATGTAAATGCAGCAGTTTGAGTCTTTTCTATTCTGGGGTTTTGTGGGGATTTTTGTTTTGGTTTTTTCCTTTTTTTTTTTTTTTTTATTTCCTTGTGGGTTTTGTGTATATATTTTGGAGGATGTGGGGTGTGGTTTTTGGTCTTGGTAGGTTTTTTTTTATTTAAGTATCCCTAAATCTGCTAGATCAGTAAGAAAGCACTAATTTGGAGAAAACTTTCATGGGATGGGATTTTTGAAACATGTAGAACTTCATTAAACATAAAAAGCATATTAAATACTTACGTATTCACCAAGACCCTCCAGATATGCTTTTTGGTCAGGATAGGAATATTTCAAAGGATCAGCTTTTGAATGAAGATGACACGGAATCAAGGAAAGAAAGGACTGCAAAACTGAACCCATCTCAGATTCAAGATAATTTGGAAAAGCAGCTCACTTCAGATATATAAACTGTGCCAGGCCATATTCTGTGCTTTATATGATCTGATTAGAATTTCTAAAAATTGAAATAACACTTTTTAGCTTTCCATGGTACTGTGGTGTGGTGATACAGTTGATCTTGCTGGTGTTAAATTATCTTGGAACAAGGGAGATGAAAGTAATGTGATTATTTAATAAACAGGTATGTATAGTTTAGTTTGATCTCACAAACTCAGATCGGAAGTTCAGCATCTGGAGAATGAATGAGAACATAAGTGCTTTTCTGAACACCTCAGAGTTTCTTTCAGTGTTTTTATCTGTGCTTTTAGGTATATAAAATGTTATTTGATCAATTCAGATCCAGGTGTCCTGGTATGAGAATGAGAGATATTGATGTTTTATTCCGATACAGTTTGAAGTACGTGGAATAAAAGTAAAACATAGGACAAGGTTTTGATGTAGAACTTATAAGCAACTGTATGTTTGGAACTTATTAGAAGAAGAAAACTGATCTCTGAACATAAATATCAATGCAAATAAGCTTTGAAGCAACAGTTGTTGCTTTCCTTTGGTCCCACAAGTTAGTCAAGACTTTAGGCTACAGCAGACCCAGCCTGGGATGTGTGGATGCATCCTCTCTGTCCCAGCAGAGCTGTGTTCCCTATCTCACGGCCTGCAGTGGCTTCACTCAGGGAGCACCAGCCCTAATGGGAATATATAAGGTGGAAGTTAGGGAGGAGCAGTTGTTTCTGTGCCACGAATTATACTTTTCTGTTTGGGAAATGGAAGTTATTTAGATGTTCTGTTTTTCAATGGAATTTGTAACAGGAGTGTTTTACAATGACAAAAGAAATCCTGTGCTATGTGCAATGCACAGACGAGAAAATTGGTGAATTCTTACTCTACTGGGAAGCATAGTCAAAGAAACAAAGAAGCTAATGAGAAATGTAAATATTCCTTTAGTAATATAACCTGAAATTATGCTTTCCTATGCTAGGCAAAAAGAGCCATTTTTTACACTATGGTAGTTAAGATTTAGGAACACCACCCACAAGTGATTTTTCCTATCTAGCATATGTGAAAATATGCAGCTTTACATGATACTTCCAGTTAAAAATGAGTGAAGGAGAGAAAAATTAGAAGATTGTCTTGGGATTTTTGCAATTTTGGTGGTGAGGTTGTTGCATGTTACATTGGAATTTGAAGCTTCATATCTGAAAGAGTAAAATTATAAAGCAATACAAAGAAATAATGTTGGGTCATTCAGTGTTACAGTGCTGCAGCCTAAAGATGGCTCTTTAAAACTCTGGGGTCATCTTAGCTATCATATTCATGGCATAAGGCCTCTTCCCTAAGCTGACCTTCAGTTTACTCCTGGTAAGTCAGTATGTTCACATTCAGGCCATTACATGTGTTTATCATGTCCTAAATTTTGTGGCAATAGGTAAAAATAAAATGAAATGGAAGTTGTTCTGGTACTGCCTTCCCTGTCTAAAATTAGTTACGAAGCCACTATACTATCAGTGCACTGTTTTCTGTGAAAAGAAAGCTGCAATTGTGACATTGATTTCATATATGCAGTGTAGAAATAGAGTGATCTTTAGACAATATTAAAAGTACATTCTGCAACTGAACTAGTGTCAAGAATTGGGAGCAGATTTTTATATAAAGTGCATTACCAGGTGTCTTTCAGCTGTGCTCCCACTAGTGAAGAGCAGGTGCATGCTGAGCTGAATTAAGCCACTGTTAGGATTCCACCCAGCTGTTCTCAATGTTCTAGTTAAATTACTCTAAAAGATGATTTATGTCAAACAGGTAAAAATTCCTCATGTGTAGAGCCTGAATGTAACTTTACTTTTTTTAAAGGTAAATGTTGGAATTAATATAGGGCAATGAACTGGCTTTCCAGTGTGATTTGTGAAAAATTAAGCCTCTCCTGGTTTGTCCAAGTTGATGTAGTATTGGCAGAGGTGAAGAGAAGTTCTGGCTCTGACTTGTAAGCATGGGGAACGTGGTGGGAGTAGTTTGAGCCTGCAGTCAGCCATATGAGAAGACAAGAGAAGGTATCAGAAAAGGATTAGGTAGGGGGCTGGGGAGGTGGAAAAGTCTATTGATTAAATGCCTGAGGTTTGAATTTTGACACTGAGTAAATGCAGTTCAGTGGAAAACTGGGAGGCTCCTTTTTTCTTCTGTGAATGTATCTTTGGGCAGGTATAAGATATTTTGTATGGATGACCCTGGGGTTATAGCATGGAGTGGTGTTAAAAGATGTAAACAAAAAAATCTGTGTTTGTCCTTAAAAGCCTATCTGTATTTTTGTCTCATGTCTTCTGAGCTATGTAGGGTATCTTGATTTTTTTCTATTTTACTGGTATTGGACAACAATGTCCAAGAGCCTCAAAGATGTTGAACAGATACTTGAGGGGTAGGAGGGGAAAATATGTAATATCCTGTTAGTGGACAAAAGGTTCTTGTAGGCCTGTTCTCTGTGATGATCCTCCGAAGGCCTCTGTGGGTTTTTTTGAAGTGCTTGGGAACCACAGTGATGAGAGCTGTCTTAATGCCTAGATAAATTGATTAGTTATGTGATGTGTGTAACTCCATTTAATGTACGCATCAAATTGAAACTAGACCCCTTAAGGCTAATTCATTGTCTCATTAGAAGCCAGTGAAATTCCTTCAGCAATTCAGATGTACTGGCTTTGGCAGGGACTATATTTCTGTGTAAAATGTAGAATTTTAAGGAATGTCTGGAAAAAAGGGGCCTGCAAGAGAACAATCCAAAGGTGTCAGAAGCATGGACCAGTGTTAACCATGTGGAAGCATGATAGTGGTCAAAGCTGAAGAACATGTGATGAAGAGGCAGGGACTTTGATATATTAATAATATTCTATCATAATCAATTTATACACTGTCTACAATTTACATAAATTTAGATGAGCTTGAAATCCATCAGATTAACGTGTCAAAAACACGTACAGTGTATTTGTTCCACCTTGTTCAGGATCTCCGGAAGGGACAAATGAGGAGCAAACTAACCACGTTACGTTACTTGATTACTGCCTCAAAACTGTTCTTAAGCTAAAAATGGGACATCTTGTGCATTAGTCAATTTGTTCTGCCTGTCATTTGTTCCACCCTGTTATTGTGCAAGAGGAGTGGCTTTTTTGCAAAGTGATAATAAAATTAACAAGATCTAATTTTTCAAATTAAAAGCTAGAACTCTGCTTTGGGACTCTGTTTTCTTTCTAAGAGTCTAATGAGGAGGGACAGGCAATTATTATTATTTATTTCACGAATTAGCTGGATAATCATTCATTGTAAAACTCTTCCGTGTTAGAAAGATGTTCCTTGTACACTTTGTTTAACACAGTTTTCTTTTTATCAGACAGAGACATTTCACAGCATCTTTTATTAGAGGGGCAACAGGGGACACTTAGAAAAAAAAATGAAAAAGAAAAAAGGGATCATTTTTGATCTGTGAAGATAACACAACAAGAAGCAACAGTCTCTGAAGACATAATGCTTTATGATAACCATAAAACATTTTAGTGCAAAATAAATTGCTGTCCTATTCAAATCCTTAAATGTACGACAGTGGATGTCACTGAAGACATACAGCTATTTTTTCCAATACTGAGATATATTTTATCATAATTTGTAGTGTAGGTGACAACCTTGCACACATGATTGCCTTTTCTTGCTTAGTTAGCTTGTCAAGGTCAGAGTCCTTTGGCCTTTTATGGATGTAGAACTATTAGGAAATAAACAGGATAACCAAGTAGTGTAAAAATAAAACTTGTTTCCTTGACTCCTTAGTCATATACCCTTTAAAAATTTCATACTGTTTTGAGTATGTACTTAGTTAAAATTACTACTTTTTGAATGCTTTAACAAATTCTTCTCACTAGTAAAACATGCTAGTGAGATTTTTCTCATTTTCTTTTCCTTTCTCTTTCTTTTAAATGAATTTTAATTTTACCTTGTTTTATTTTTTCTTTTTCTAGCTAACTAAGAGCTATTAGTTTTGGAGCTACTGTGAGAAGAATGGTGAATGGCAGCTAATGGAGAATGATGCAGTTACAAATCTGCTAAGAAGACCTGAGCGAGGTAAGCACCTCAGTTTCCCCACAGTTGAACTCTTCAAGTGTCATTTCATATTGTGTCGCTGGTGAGGTCCTTGCATTCGGACTTTTCAAGGAGTTTCTGGAATTTCATACTAAATTTTTGCATCAAAGCAGTGGAGAAGAGATTTTGTTCTGAAGTATTTTTTTATTCCTTCTGCTTATTCCTTATGTCAAAGTAGAACAGCATGGAAAGAGTATAGGAAAAATGCTAATAATAGTGACCTATTTGGCAATATGTTGAACAGGACTGGGCCTAGTATTGACCCCTGAGGGGTACCACTGGTCACAGGCCTCCAACTAGACCCTGCTCCATTAATTAGAACCCTCTGAGTTCTGTCACATGACCAGGACTCAATCTACCTCACTGCGCCCTCATATATCTTTAATTTTCTAACTTTCTAAATTGCACAGTAGTCTGCTTCAAATAAACTTTTCCCAGATAAAGGATCTGATTTGAAATATCCATCCTGATTTGAGGATTTAGAAGAACAATATTTGGGTTTGTAGACCTGTGCGTGAGCCAGCTCCTGTGAAACTCTTGGCAGGTCAAGAATTTCCCGTCTTCCTTTAATTGTTACTTCCAATCAGTCATATTTGCTTAAAAAAAGTTTTAAATTATTTACCGTGTTATAAATGTGGTAAAGGTTGTGCATTTGAAATAAGGGGTGTTAGACTGTAACTAACGGATAAGAGAGGGTTATGATTTGGACTCTCAATCATATGTTAGAGCATCTATAATGTATAGATCCCTTATTAAACTATTTAGAAATATGCAATAAATATAACATGACTTTCTTGATGTATACATCATACGATTGGCATCCCATACCATGTAAGAAAATAGTTGCCTTGGGAGATGGGGATATTGGGGCTTTTATTCTCTCTTTTCTAGTGTTTTCCCAGTTGCTCATTGGCAGTTTATTTTAGATTTTACAAATAATAAAACCAGCAGTAGTAGTAATGTTTGGCTTTTGGATTCAACAGACACATATTTTTTAATCTAAATGACAATATTTAGCAACAAAATTACTTCATTTTAACTTCACTGCATTTTGTAATCTGTGAGAACTATAATTTAAAAATAATGAATGCAACAGGGTGAATATATGGCTTCCATTAATTCCAAATACTGCTATTTCCAGCACTTTTTAATTATTTGAATACACTTCTCAATATATTTAACTGAAGTGGAAAAATCATTCAAACCTCAGACCATTTACGATTACCAATATATCTGTAACTTTTCCACCCAAATTACTGAACTTCAGAGTAACATTTCATTTTGAGTATCTATTTTTCCTACATATTAGAAAGCACTGCAATACATGAGAAAAATGTTTTGAAAGAAGCAGGTTTCATAGACAATGAACATCATAGAACATAATAGATTAAATTCCAAGTTCTGCATGGAACTGTTCTTTAAGGGCTGACTTGAACCCAAGGACATTGTGTAGTAACTGAGAAACTGCACTGCATCTTGTATTCTTCTGTTATCTTAAAATGACACTTTCTCAGAGCAGCAGGGATCCACAGGCTGTGAGGATTTCTAGATCACCTAGAACAATTAGATTTAACATCTTTGCACATCATATGTGTAGGCACAGTAAGAGCTGTAAGGCCAGGTCCTCACACTCCATAAATTTTCGTTACCTGCTTTGTGGATCTGGTGTGAAACTTTTTCTCATAGAAATTTATTTTCTTCTGATTGTTGAGACTAAACACTGAGTTCCTTCCTTGTTTTCGACATAGTCATTTACAACATTTCATACTGGCATGCACTGGTGACAGAAACCATATGCCTGTGTCTGTCATTTAAGAATTCTGGCTTACAGATGTTGGACACAGAAGAAGCCTCTAACAGAAAACATGTAATCTTTCACATATTTTCCTGACTGTATCCAAAACCTATCAATAAGTAGCTGCATATGACACATAGCTACATTTTGTTCTGGTGATAGGACTCCATGATGTGGCATGCACTTTAGAGTATATGATCTGTATCCCATGACTGCACTTTCCCTTCTTTACGATGAGCTGAAACCGAGCATTGAAGACTGACACCTAGAAAAACAGATGAATATATTAATGTTTCCCTTTTTTGGAATTGTTATGCACTTATGTTTAAATAGACCTGGGCCATCATGGAGAATTAGTTCAGACATTACATGTTGGATAATAAGCATTTGCACAAATAAACCCTATTTCCCTTGCTGCTTAGAAAGAAAAAATGAAACAAAATTGTCAGGTTGATTCTTGTCACTTCTGTTCAGCAGCAGGGTTTCACAGCATGAATCTATTCTTTGACTATGATCCTTCAGTAGAAATCAAAATAACATACTGTTATGGCATCTATTGGTTTTTCATGAGACCAAAATTAATGAACTTCTGAAGAGGCTCAGGACAACATGGTATTGACTATGGCAGGGTGGTGTGTGTCTGTAGAGCTTTTAGCCATCAGCTTAGGTAGCTTGCTCATGGTTTTGCCTGCCACGGTTGCAGGTGGTGAGAGAAAGCAAGCCTTGGTCCAAAGTCTCTGTGCTCACCTCTCAGGGAGCTATGTGGTGCTTTTTCTTTGCTGCTGTGCCATCTGAGCAAATTTAGTCAGGATGGCAACGGGTAATGAGAGGTGCAAAAAGAGAAATTGCCTTGTGAGGTTGTTTCAAGAGTTATGCTTTATAACTGACAGGTCTTGACTGTTGAATTCCTTCATTTAATCCAGGGTTAGCTTTTGTATTTTTCTTCAAGGTGCTGTGCATTCTGCCTTCTTTTGCATTTGAACATAAACTCTGACTTTTCTCTCTTCTCTTTGAGATGACTTCTTTATACCAGTGAGAGTTTGGTTTTTTTATTTATTTATTTTGTGTGCCAGATCATTTGTTTTCCTCCATTGAGAGCCTTCCAATATAGGAATCCTGTTTTGCAAGGGCACTCAGAGTAAGTCTCTCACAGCAACTTCACTCCAAGAGAAGCATGTGTTTGAGATTGAGATTTCTAATTCCCTGTTAGCTGGGATTTTATTCCAAAACTGTTTCTTCCTGTGGTTGCAGGACCATGATTCATCCCTAAGCAAGTGGCAGCCGTTGCTGACAGCAGTCAGTAGCGGGCTGAGTGATGACAGTGGATCAAGTACTAAACTTCAGTACTCAGTTTCCAGGTACTATGAAAAATTCCTGATTCAGAATTTTAAAAGGCAAACAAACCACAAAGAAACTGGCATGTGTACATAAAGAAACACTTCACAGTGGGGGCTGGCTCACACAGAGGATGTCCGATAAAATGATCCCCCAGAGACAGAGAATAAACATTAAACTTCTTTATCTCTAGTAGGCCACAGTTTTTCATTTTGTGTTCTTCCTGCTCTCCTATGGGCAACTGGTAGGTAGGATCTATGGCCTGGTTCTGTTTTCTGAGAGCTGTCAGGACTTCTAAGGTGACAGGAAGTATGCAGTAGTTCAAATCAATGCAGAGCCATGCTTAAAAGGTTCAGTCTGTGTTCAGTTGAAGCAGCCAGAAGCCCAAATGATTTACCCAGGTTGTCTTAATTGGTTACCTAGCAATCACTCCATCTGAAGGTGATATATATGAAATTAGAAGCACTGGCATTGTTAGAAACTTGTGTAAGTATAAGAGTTGCTCATTTGCATGGAATCTCTGTATCTGTTTAAAGTTAAACGTTACAATAATTGCAGGCCAATTACTGAGATGTTGTCTTCTATGTCCTCAAAGCTATTTTCTATTTTACAGGCAACTGTGTGGTTCTTTGCAGGCTTGGGACCTCAAAGCTGAGGAACTCAATAAATAGACAAGAAATGTGTATAACTGTAAATATATCACCTCTGCTTCATTCCTTTCCACCTGCTTCCTAAGAACAAAGTTTCAGGCAAAAATCCCACATGTCAAGTTTCATCTCTGCTCACGTATTTCTGAGTGAGTTGCTACTCCCTGCTGCCCCTGCCAACAGTTCACAGAAGAGCAGCAAGACCTTATTATTCTGTTTATGATAGGATGGTCTATTCTAGTACAATTCAGTCCTTAGTAAATCCATCCACAGAATTAATTCTGAGGCTATGAGAAAGAGATGCAAGTGAAAGCTGTAATGATTTACAGCTTGAAGACACAGCTGATATGAAAACAAACATTGAATCAGTTTCTACTATATGTCATCTTAGTTCCATTAGAATAATGACAGTAGGTGACATTTTTCACATTTTAATTGGTGTTTTGCTGATTTTATCAGAATTTCTGCTGATCAAAGCGAATTAGCTATTTATTTATTTTGCAGTGATGCTAACTAATCAGTGGAAGTTTAATGTACTGTAATGAATTTTAAATATCCTCCTAGCCATTACAAGTGTGTGAATCTAGACTCTCTCTCTTTCTCGTAACAGTTTAAATAATTAATTACTTGAGTAGCAGAAAAAGGTAACATTTAAAATAAGAACATTTTCTTTTAAATATTTCAGTGTGTTTTATAGTACTATCTCAAATTGGTAAAGGATAATTCTGATCAGTGTACCCCCCCTGACATTCACACAGCTCACTTAACCCAATCCTGACTGCATTGTTTCAGACTGATGGTAAATACCTTAATTATTAGTTTATTTCAGTAGCTTGCTGAATGATTATATTTTATATTATTTATACTTCAGTGACTTTGTTTTAATTGGTTTCTTTTATGTTCTTTATCCATACAGATATATCATACAGGTTTTTAAAATATTAATGATGCATTTTATGTCATAGTATTGTTTCCTACCAGTCATGGCATGCCATCAATCAACCTCATGAGTATAAAAGAATAAGGAACATTTAAAAAAAGAAAAAGTAGTAGACTAATTGAAATAATTGGTTAACTCCATGATACAATTCTTCATGTATCTTCTTGTTCAGGAAATAACTTTAGCATTCATTTAAATTTTTAGGAATGGGGCATATGCCCTGAATTAGAGCCTTAGCATTTGTGGACATAATGCCAAGATGTGAAGAATTTGGCATCAGTTCATTTTTAATGCACATCTATAATCAGACCTTATATGTTTTCAGTCAGTAAACTGTGTGCTTCCATGCTTTGCTCTGAACTGGAGTTTGTTCAAATATATTGGTAACTGCATGTGAAATGTGAGATTAATGCCTGGGATGTCATGTGTTTGTATTTCTGGATGTTAGTTCAGGCAAGACCAAATAAACATTCCCCTTTGTT
This sequence comes from Scolopax mira, assembly GCA_004320125.1. Lineage (NCBI taxonomy): Eukaryota > Metazoa > Chordata > Aves > Charadriiformes > Scolopacidae > Scolopax > Scolopax mira. The sequence continues at coordinate 140,959 of BJBW01001480.1, read as the reverse complement.
CTTCTCATGATGGTAAGAGTTAGTCCAGTTCTGGACTCAAAATAGGAATATTCCATTCCCAAAAAGTGGTGTTTCTGAAGGGACTTGATGTAATTTTAGCTTTACTACATACCTACATTCTTCTAATATGGTAATTAAAATTTTTTCAATGTACTTTTTCAGTGTGATATATAAAAAGGCATGAATGAATTCCTCAACAGATGATACAGTGTTCATTCTTTAAACTCAAGAGAGATTATGTTTTGCGCATGCACAAGGAAAGCAATGTGCAAACAGTCAATAGAAGAAAGGCTATTTCAAACTGTAATTACAAGGGGGGAGCAATGTGAGGTGTCTTTAAGAGAGAGCGCTATTTGGGTTATTGTAAAATAAGAGAATCAATAGGAGATTTGTGTTGCTCAAAAAAGTATTTCAGGTACATTATTAAGTACTCTTCAGAGCTGTGTAAATCTTGCATCTAAATGGCTAGATCAGATCAGATATAGATCCTGTGTACAGGAAACAGAGGGAGTTTTTTAATGTCTGTATCAATTTGAGTGCCGAAATAAAAGATTTTAACCTTCCTAGAGAACACCTAAATTTGAAAATGCAGACTGATTCAAAGTGTAAAGTGTAAATACTTAAATTCCAGCTAAAGTAAGAATTCTCTTAAGGCATTTTTTATCTACTTTTTAAATTTTGGCCTCTTAGAAATATGCGGAGGAAGTTCATGAATTTTGAGGGGAATTCTGCAATGATGTTTTAATAAACAGTAATGTTTTAATAAAAAAGTAAAGTAATGGGTTGGCTATTTTGTGATTAGATTCTGAACTATGCTTCTATTCATCTAGCACTGTATATTACTGTAAAATAACAACAACTTAGGAGCAAAATAATTACTGCTGGAGTACCAGAAAGCATCTAAACTCACGCTGAATTCATACTTTTCCTTGAAATGTTGTCAAGAGAGTCAACTTAATTCCAGTAAGTTTTAGGTCTAGTTTGAGAAATAAATTTCTAGTCAATCTGCAACTATTTTGTATTTGAATGAAAAAACACTAATGGGAATTACAACATAAACATAAAATTAACCTACAGGTAGATGGTTTCACTCTGTTTTTGTCTTCAACCATTCTGAAGATCTTTAGATGGGCTGACCTTTGAAGGAGTCTGGAAAGGGTTATTCATGCACACATGGAGAGAATCCAAACACTGGCTGACAGCAAGCTCTGCAGTGATTTAGCCTGACAGTTGCTGTGATTCTGGTGACTGGTTGATTCCCTTCATCGTACCCAACCATGTGCCAATCTAGTAATCCATTACTTCTAAAATAACTTCCAGAGCTTGAGTTGGACAGCCATCTGGAAATGCCCTGAAATGGCTTAGTTTCAGGAATTGACATGTGTTCAATATCTGAAAAATGAAGCACCTGTACAGTACCTCCACTTGGGAATTCCAAAAGTTATCAATTCACAGGTTGTTCATCACTGAAAAGTTTTGGTCTTAATTTAGCAAATAAAAAGAAAGCATGGAATCTGAATAGGTTTCTTGTCCTTGAGCTAGACAGTCATCCTGACGTGCTGCTGAGAAGTAAGTGAGTAAGTGATTATTATGTGCCAGTTTGTATCTGACGGACGAGTGTCTTTCCTGCAGTTGCTGTGATGATGATACAAAGCCAGTAGAGCCTCATCCATTATGAAAAATATAATGATCAGGAACATGTTTTGATTATTGTGTGTCTCTGGAATATGTTGAGTTTTACCTTTGCTACCACAGAAAAATGGATATAATATTCCCAAAATAATATTAATAAAAAGCTTTCTTGAGGGGATTATACAAAAAGACACTTAAAAAGTAAAAGGAAAAACACTGGTATAATCTGGTGTTATTTGTTGTTCTGTTGCTTCTTGCAGTGCATTTAACATGTGAAAAAGACAGAGCTGTGATTCGTGGAATGACCCTGATTTTGTATCAAACATTTTCCATACTTATCAGTAGCTATGCTGGAATCTGTCTGGTCTGTTGGGGTTTGGTAGCTTGAGGAATTAATGAATATTCATTCCTTTTCCCTGGGTACAAAGTAAAATAACTAGTAATTAGTATAATATTTAATACTCCTATTCAGAATAAATAAATCTTTTGTGAAAAAAAATCTAATTATTATAATGTAGCAACTTCTGCGTGTGTAACTGAAATTGGATGTGCTGTTTTGAAAATGCTTTTAAGCCCTCATTTACATGTTTCCAGATCAGTTAATTATTCCCCTTGTATGCATAAAACAGAACTCTGGATTGTACTTGCATATATTATTCATTTTGCTATCTATCTTCTAAGTTTAGCTGATTCTAATATTTTAATTTTACATTATTATTATACCAGTGATATTTATCTTCTGATATGGAAGTTTTTCTTGTCTACACTTAGTTTTCTGCTCGTTTTTAAATGAAATGGCTTACAAAGTAGAGAGTGTGACTATTATAGCTTGAATCTTGTATTTTGCTTATCATACTAAATTGGTCATGTCTTGTGTTTCCATGAAAGTGGAGTATCTCGGACGGGGATCTTGACTTTTGCCGGTGAAGTCATGAGCCAGAACAAAATGCAACTGATAAAATGAAGGGCAGGAGCCTTGAAACTGGTCACCAGAGTCAGAGCTTGGGAGTTCCTCTAATAGGATCTCATCCAAAGCTTGCTGGGAACTGCAATCCAGTTGGCAGACAGTCAAAAGTAATGTTCCCCAGGGCTCAGTATTGGGGACAGTTCTGCTTAATATCTTTATCAATGACCTAGACAAGGGAATCAAATGCACCTTCAGTAAGTTTGCAGAGGACACCAAGTTAGGTGGCAGTGTTGATCTGCATGAGGGTAGGAAGGTTCTACAGAGGGATTTGGACAGGCTACATTGATGAGCTGAGGCTGATTGTATGAGATCCCACAAGCCTAAGTGCTGTGTCCTGCAATTGGGTCACAACAACCCCATGGAGCACTACAAGCTCAAGAGAAGAGTGGCTGGAGCTGCCCTGCAGTAAAGGATTTGGCAGTGTTGGTCGACAGCTGGCTGAATATGAGGCAGCAGCATGCCCAGCTGGCCAGGGCAGCCAACAACATCCTGGCTTGTATTAGAAATAGTGTGTGTCCAGCAGGACCAAAGAAGTGACCATCCCCCTGTACTTGGCACCGCTGAGGGCCCACCTCAAGTACCCTCTCAAGGGCCCCCTCTCTTTTGGCCCCTCGTTGAGGTGCTGGAGCATGTCCAGAGAAGGGCAATGAAGCTGGTCAGGGGTCTGGAGCACAAGCCTTATGAGGAGTGGCTGAGAGAGCTGGGTTTGTTCAGGCTCAACAAAAGGAGGCTGAGGGGAGACCTTATTGCTCTCTACAACTACCTAAAAGGAAGTTGTAGAGAGGTGGGGGTTGGTCTCTTCTCTCAAGTAAAAATGACAGGACAAGAGAAAACAGTTGTGCCAAGGGAGGTTTCAGATGGACATTAGGAAATCCTTCACTGAAAGAATTGTCAAGCATTGGAACAGGCTGCTCAGGGAAGTGGTGGAATCACTGGAGGTATTTAAAAGACATGTAGACCTGGCACTCAGGGACGTGGTTTAGTGGTGGACTTGGCAGGGTTAGATTTGTGGTTGGACTTGATAATCTTAAAGGTCTTTTCAAACCTAAACAATTCTATGGTGATATCAGAGGTTCAACCTGCCAGGCAATAATGGAGAAAAGAGAAAACTCATGTTCTTGGGAGGAAAGCTGTTTCTTTCTTTACAGAGAACAGTTAGAGATGGAATATAACCTTACTCCCACCCTGCGTGCCCTGACTGTATGGTATGGTAAGACAGATAGGAGTTAACGGTTCTGCCACCTATGTCATAAACTTGATGAGGTAATAAGCAGAAACAGCTTCTTACTAATTTAATATTTTCCCTGGTTTATTTTATGTATCTCTTGTATCTCAGAAAGAAAACAGCAAAATTTACTTTGTAATCACTAAGGGTTTTACTGACCCTTAGTCAAGTCACCTTTTTTGTTGTTGTTTTAGGGGGGATTAGGATGCCTTTGGATAAGCATCAGGGCTTTGTTTAAAGCTGACAGCTATAGGGTATGAGGAAGGCTGAGGTAGTGCTCCTGTTGGATAGATTGTCAAGTTTTAAGGTTAAGGATGCTAGAAAGGAGGACTTTAAACATATGCAGGTGATTCAGGAAGAACTGTGTAATACAAAGAGTAGATGCTAGGGAGCAGTTAAGAGGCAAAGACAAGTAAGTAACTGGTTTAAATGAGATTGAGATACCACAACATTTTACGGACCCACAGAGGGTTTAAAGGATGCTGACCAAACAGGAAATTGTACTGAATAGTCATGGAAGAAAGAGCTTTGTCATACCTGATGATCTGTTCCTGTCTCACATGGCATTACTCCCTTTTCTGAGTTATTTCTGAGAATACAGAAGGATCGCTGGTAGACCTGTGATTATTAAGGTGTAAGTTTTCAATCTGTATGGATGTACTTATGCATAGGAAGCTACTTCAAAAGCCCATGACCAAGCTTGCTAAGTCAAATCCTGAATGCTGACTTTCCATATGTTTACAGTAGGTAGTGCTGGCTTTATATCTTCGCAAGTATCATTATAGTATTTATTTTTCCACAAGATCCTGTCCATTTTCAGAGCCCAGAATATGTTTGCACTTTATCAGCTTATTTTCCTTATTCAAATATGACACATTTATTTAGTACGTGCTTTTCAAACTTTGCTTTGAAGAGCGAATGACTAATTTATCCAGGGGGCTATTCAGTTTTTCAAACATTAATGAAATTGCTTTCACCTTTATGAAGTGAATGAATAGGATTAGACCCATTACAGAGATTACTAGTTGAGGTACAGAGTGTTAAAAAGTAATCTCTAAGTTTGCCTGCACACTTCAAGATGCAAGGACCTTCTTTTTTGTCCATAGCATTAAATACTATATATTTATTCAGACACAACTCCCATTGATTTGGGCCCAAATGAAGATTTTGGCAAATGAGATTTTGAAATCTCAAATGATGAATCTAGAAGTAAAGGATGTGCTATGAAAAAGGATCTCTTCAAAGTTTGATTCAATCCTACTTTGCTAAGAAACTCAGCAGTGATTGATAGAATCCAGTTTCCCAAAGCAAATTCAGATTCATCAACCAATAATTGTTCATTTCTTTTTTTCTGATACTCTTAATGCTTTCCAACTTCAGCAAGAAATTATGCTACGACTTCTATAGCTAGTCTAGGGGACAAGAATACTCTCAAAGCACAACCCAGAGGTTTTAAAGGAAGAGATATACAGGTCATATATTTTTTAAAAGATAGTTTCAAATGCATATGCATAAGATGAATTAAATAGGTTCTGTATGAGCAGTCTTTATCCCAATGCTAAAGAACCTCTGAAGGCTTGGCTTTTGTAAGCCTGAAAAATTTCACCAGCACCATTTTTTGTATGTCATGTCAAGTCTGATTTTTCTACTTTTTCTCTAGTGGCATCCTGAGATAACAGCAGTCCTTTAAGCCTACTGCACCAATGGTCAATCTGTAATCTGGTTGTCATGTATACCCACCATGCAGGACTTTGCTAACTGCCTTAACACTGTAGCTGATGGTGGTAGTAAATTGTCTCTCTGCGGCAGGTGAGAGTTGAGAAGCACTATTGCCAAAGCAGCATAAAGCAGAGAAGTGGTAATGTTTGAGAAATCTATGATTTCATGTGAGGGTTGTGAAATGGTGGGAACTCTAGTAGTTTCTTTTGCTCGTGTCCTGTGAATTGCTGCCTCCTTTCTGACCTCTCTGATCTATGCTTGTCCCATCTCACTACCTCCTTAGCTCCTTTTACCTCAGTTTCATTCTTTCTATCCTATCCCAAAACTTCCTCCTTATTGTTCTTCCACGAGATAAGCTCCACTCGTGTACATACCAGTCAAGTTGGTTAACTGCCAGGTCACAGCATGATTGCATTTACTCTGTCTCTCCTGTGGAATTTTCTCTGATGTGGATCTTCCTCTTTGTCTTCCATATTTTCATGGTCAACAAAATATTTAACAACGTTGGCATTGATAGATAGCACCCTTACAAACAACCTGTACAGGCCACTCCTCTGAGAGCCATGTGCTAGGCTTTGCCAGGTGCTGGCAGATCTTATCATCCTTTGCTCTTGGCTTGTGTTTTTGAGGCTGTCACATTCAACTGTCATGATTTTGTTTTTAAAAGAAATAGTAAATTGAAAAGAACAAGAAGCTAGCATGAAGGATGTGCCAGCCTGCTGTTTTTCATGTGCTGGCCCAGAGTCCTGCCTGCATACAAGGAGCTAAACCAGGGGGCTTATTCATAACAGTAAATTTGAGAAACTCTTATTCTTTCTTTTCAGCGCTGAGATAACAGAATGCCAGTTCTCTGTGTGGATGGTTTGAAAGTCTTTGTTTTAGTTCTATTACACTGTATGTTTTGCTCCAGGTGCTGTGAACCTGTAAATTATAACTGAACTGCTTTAGGTATTCCTTGAAAACTAAAGATTTTTGGACACTATTTCCAGAACAAATTGATCTTTTATTCTTATTTAGGATCTGTAAGTAGGTGTTTCTTGATGATTTGTTTCTCTTTGTTTCAGTTTGATCTTTCTTAATAATTTATTCTAAAAATCTACATTAAAGTATATTAGTGTAATAAGTATAAAAAATTTAATAACTAACACAGACCCTTGGGGCGGGAACTTACCAGTTCTGTAAACCTTTGTGCATATTTGCAATGGAACAGAAAGAATTATTGACGGTAATACTACAAATTGTTTCCTAATAAATTCATATGGAAAGATTGTGCTAGAAAGGCTGAAGAGAGAGGAGCAACAAAGATGAACAGGCTTAGAAGGTGATGTTACAAAACCCTTCTACAAAGCACTTTATTGAGTGGAAAGTAAAAGAATTTACTGTGTTGCTTCTAGGTAGAACTATAGTTAGGGACAAACAAATTGTGACTTCTTACATTTGAGTTCATCCTGGTGTCCTTCAGTTCAACTCTGTCCTTGCTTGTGCTTTTTCAGAGGTATAGTGGCAAATTAAAAAGGAGTAATTCATCTGTGTTTTGTGTCCGTTATCTCTAAGAAGTGAATAAACACTGTATTACTGAAACCAGAAGCAGGTGAATTCTTTTTATTCCTCATGCCATAGCCCTGAATATAGCACCAGGTAATTGTGACTCTCATGACTTAGCCAGTCGTTTGCCAGCAGTTCCCAGAAAATCAGACACTTGTATTCAAACCTTCCAGCTGACCTGATTAATCTCTTTTTTCTCCTTCTGACTGAAATGAAATGGTGGTAAATGCTGAATAAAAAAGAAATCTTTTATTCTGCTGAGATATTTTGACAGGTATAGCCTTTGTCATTTTGGTAACATAAATATGATATGGTTTCATAAAATATATTGTTCAGATGAACTTATTTATTTTAAGTGGCTCAATTTTTATTAAATTTATTTTTTGATAGGGAACACTTCTGTGGAAAACAATAAGACTAGATACAATCTTAGTTTATAATTGCTTTGCATTGGTCATTTGTATATCTGCTTTTCACAGAGGCATGCCAAGATATATCATTAAATTTCTGTGTTTAAAAAATTTTAGCAGAGAAAATTGCATAACATTTTACACATGAAGTCCACTGCAATCTCCATAGATTTTTATCTCCTTCCCTTTGTGGAGGAAAAATTAAAAAACAAACCAAAACAAATCAACAAATAAAATACTTGGTATTAAGAATTTTTTTGAAGCTTTCTATGTTCTTGCTGGCTTTTCAGGGGAAAATACCCATGAGGAAGAAAGTAGAAACCCTGCAATGCAAAGTATCAAGCATTCTTTGGGCTTCCAATAAATATAGAAGTTTTCTTTAGAAATAGGAACTGTTCGCCCTTTGCACTACATGCCAAAAGACTGGTGTATCTTACTACTCTTGCTTATGATATATTTTTCCAGTACTTTGTTTCCAATAAGTCCAAAGCGCCTCGAGGTATCTATTCCTTTGTTTTGAAGTAGCCAGTTCTTTGAAAAATCAGTTTGAGGTAAGTGCCTTTACATCTCAAGAGAAGTTTGGTGGAACTAAAGCCACTTTCCTGATATATTTACGGTTGCATATTAAATTGAATTTAAATTCATGTCCTTTCAGAATATGGGAACTATTAGGTCATCTGTGAATGTTTTAAAATCAGTGAAGCCATATATTTCTGACTTCTGCTTTTATGTACCTGAACCTTTCACACCAGGGAATTCCCAATACTATCTGAGTTTGTTCCATAAAAACAGTCCAGGTGCTCAATAATGTAGGGAGCAAAAGCCTCTGTGAATAATTTTGCTGCTGGGCATGATTGCAACCCTTTTCTTTCTCCTTCCAAACACGCACTAGTCAGGTAAGTGAGATGTACGATTATTGATCTGCATATGTACCACTGGGCTAGTCACGTGTCATACAAAATGTGTCAAAATTTGCACATCAATTGCAGCAGTTACTTCAAAAATCATACTTCTCAATGAAAATAAACCAGCAAATCACATGCCACTTAAGCACCTCAGCAATAATTCTGTTGCTTCAGGCACCTGAGCTATAATAGCTGTTGGCATTTCATTCCAAACCTATTTTTGTGAAATTTAAGAGAGCACTGTCAATTTATGCCATTTTGGAACAGCCACAGTCTGCATGAATGGGACAGAAAGCTGGCAATTAGGCCAGTCAGCTGACCATTGCTTGCTTTCTGCTTGCACTTGACATCCTGCTTCTCTTTCTGCTCTGCTAACATAATTTTGCAAGGTACAGTGTTTTTAGTGGTTTTTTTTTTCTCAGATGCATACATGAAGTTTCTTTAGAAATCTGCTTTGGCATAAAGGTATTGTATCCCATTACATGCCCACATCCAAGTCAAGATAGGAATTTTTCTTGTGGTATGGAGATACATTATTGACTCATTTTATTTAATTGGTTCAATTGAAATTCACTCTTCAGCAATATGATTCTTAGAGTGAACTCACCCCATATTGCTTCTGGAAAAACTCTAATTGAAACATCATCTTGTTCTAATGTAAAGATGCTTTTTTTTTTTTTACCCCGTAAGATGCAAAATTTCACTTGGAAGAGAACTTAGTTTAAATTCCTAGATAAAACAAGTTTGTTTTTTTTTTATTAATTATTCTTCTAAGATATTAGGTGACATAAAAATCTTCAAATACTTCATATTTATTTTAGACCAATGTTTCATCAGTGCCATAAAAATAATTGTTCTTTTATTTGTAATTACAAAATATTAGACGTTTCTCAGAGGAACTATTTTGGCTACTAGGTAGCTGGAATACTAGAGGAAGCACAAAAGGTAAGTGAAATATTTGCACAGAAAAGTATTGTTGATATGCGCCTTAAAAATCAAAAGCAAGGATCTTGAGTCTTACTGTAATTAGAGTTTAGGTTTCCTGAAACTTATGCAGTGGTCATTGTATTAGCAATATAGATTCTATTGGAATAATTCATTTACTTGTACATATATTGAACCTAAATAAAGCTGGTTCTACTGAAAAATATTCTGAATATAGTTGTGGCCAAATCTATTACCTGTTATAAAAGCTTTACTGATAGTAATGGGTGGGTTGTTGCATTCGTGATGCATGAGAGATTTACACTCAGATACAAAGTTACATCAATAGTCAAGGCTGCAGAATGTGGATGGAGGATGCATGCTGATGGGAGACCTCTTTCAGCACAAACACTGATTTGTTATCTCTTCTTCTTTTAGTTTGTCTTCCTAAGGAAATAAGGGAGGTTTTTGCCCGTGAATATATGTCATTCTCTTCTCTTCTGTGAGTGTATTAATCTTCCCTTGTAAAATTCAAATCTGTGGTCAATGACCATCAAATCTGAAGTGTTCTTAAAGAGATCGTAAGCTTTTTGAAAACAGGAAACAAACCCTAATAACACTGTCAGTAAGCTCCAAACTCCAAGTAAGAACTTGGAGTTAACCCCACACATTATTAGATAATATAAAATCCAGAGAGAAGACTCTGGAGACGGATTAATTTGGCTCTGCTGCTCCCCGAATTACTTGCTTAACGCTGCTGCTCCCACCTTCTGAGTTCAGCTAGGGACTTTGCACCATGCAGCAGCTGCAGGGATTCATTTCTGTCCCTTTCTTCTCCCCCTCCCTATCAGATTTTCTTTATTTCTTTTTTTTTTTTTTTTTACTCCATAAAATAAGCTAGCAAAGCCTAGCTAGGTGTGGTCCCCTCCTTCACATTTTACGCTGTTGAACTTTGGCAATGAGGTGCGTTATTGATTCCTGGAAGAAGTGATAAGGAAACAGGAGGCTCAAATGCTCAAAATAGCATGCACCAACATAACCGTGAGACTAAATTACCTGTGTGGAATTGTGGTCATTTCATGGGAAATTGTCCGATAAACAATTTTCAAAATTTGGGTCTGTATCAAGCAATTCATATGGCAAATCTTTTTACGCTTTCACCTTAATATATTTAGCTAGCTTAATGTTTAAACAATGCTTTTCTTAAGTGAAAAATTCTTGTCTGTTCATGTAACTGTAAAGCCTGTGCTTTCTAAATGTACAGCTCTAGATGTCAGCAGGAATTCCCTCAAGTGGGTTTGTTTCATGGCATTAGGAACTGACCTGGGAAGGGAATCTGAGAATACAGATTATTGCCATGCTCCTTCTCACAAAACACTTCCACACAGTAGTTCTCTATCACAGCTCTGTAATGCAATCCTTTATTTGCCCAGTTTACTGTGGTGAGTATTCTCCTACCATGGAAATGCACTTTCTAAGCTGTACGTTAGTATGTGTGGCTGTCCTGCTGTCTTGGGACAGAGAAATTCCCATTTCAGTTTGTCCATGCAAAAGCACAATCTGAGTGAAATGTATTAAAATACAGGCCATAGATACAGAAAGACTTCATTATTAAGTATGCAGAGGTAAGACCTTTGCTAGCATTAGCTTTATTTATCTCAATAGACTCACACCACCCGGGAACACATTCCCAAATTCTCTCCTAAAGTGCATGTTAAATCTTAGTTTCTTTTTCCGAGTGACAGCTAATACTGACTGATAACCTGCATTACAGTAAAACTCTGAATTTAACAGCCACAGTCCTTTGCCTAGTGACTAATGGCAAAATTTTATGAAAATGTCTCTCGTGACTTGAGCAGAGTCACACAATCATGTAGCTGGCTCTGAGAACTGGCTGTGTATTGAGAGAACCCAAATATCCAGATCCCATGCTGGTGAACGATGAGTTTGTTACGGAAATGATGCCATTACAGTAGTTATTGGGGAGGGGGATGATTGCTACTTTGTTCATAGTGTGCCCCACGTCGGCTGATTAAACCACAAATGAAATGCCACGTTGACAAGCCCATATTGCAGGACACATTATGAGAATCAGAGAGTGAATAACTGTGGGTTAGTTTTGTTCCATTACTAATTTTATTAGCAGAATGGGTTCCAGTTGTGCCGTTTTCTGGTTTTCTGTTATCATCTGCAGTCTGGAACTGAATTATCGGACCCTGGTGTGCTTGTAGTAATTTGATCTTCTCAACATCTCTTTTCAGTCTTTTGGTTGCTTGGCTGACCTTGTTTTTATGTTAGTGGGATTATTGATGGGAGTAGCCAATGAAACGGGTAGTGAACATGGGAAGCATTTTCAGAGTGAGTTATTAAACTCCTGCCAGAGCTTGCATTTATTATAATTATCATGAAACTGTTATGTTGCACCATAAACTTGCATGGTGATTTATAAACTTAGACTTAAAGTTTGATAATGCATATGTGCATTTTTACTTGTAGGAAGGAAGTTAAACCTATGCTTGCTATAGATAGGGTGGGTTCCTTATGCCAAGATGTTCAGAAGGTGTTTATTTAGACTGGAATTGGGACACTGGAGATAAAATTCAAACTGGCTTACTCACATTTCTAAAGTGTCAGTGAAAGTTACTTGCGAAAATGGTAATGATCTAATCCTGCAGGGTTCTGAATCCTTTTCATGTTTTTTAATACCACTGAGAAAACAAGATGCTCCTCTTCTTGCACAGTGTATTCTAAAGCAAGAAATAAACAAATGGAACTACATAAAGTTTCTTTCCAATTTTCTTAGCATGTTAGCTAGGAGCAATAGCAACAGAAGGTCTTTACCTTGTAGTGTCAGATGGTTGGATGCTGCATGACTCTGTATTGTTCAAAATTCTTGCAACTTTACCAGTTTATGGAGTTCAGCTAGAACATCTCTTAGTAGCCTAATTCAATAAGATTTGATTTTTATTAAATTTGATATACAGGTACAGTTTGGTTTTTGTCATTAAATAAGGATTTAAGTTCAGAATATCAAATCTAGAGATTCCAGATGTGTTTACTCAAGGCCAGGATGTGTGCTGGAGGTGAAGGAAGCTGAGTGACTGTGACTATCAGGTGTCCAAGCTGCTTGTGCGTGGCTGAGAGTCTAAATGTAGTGGGGAAATCTGGGGTTAAAAGGGAGTTAAAAGTGCCTCGTTAATGTTCCTCCCTCCTTGAAACCCATGCAGTCCCGGTTTTGCCAAATGTAGTAATCTCAATTGCTAAGTGTCTTACATGCACTACTAGTCAGCACATTAACAATTCAACAGACTAAAGTGAAAATAATATTCTAAGAACTACTTTAGAGCCTATGTCTTGTCAGCACTCAGCACCAACAAGTGTCTGAGGTAAGTGTGTGGTGTTTTAAATATGCTTGAATCGCTCCCAGACCTGGATTAAATGTCATGTATTCATTCATCAAAATGAGAATCAAAGACCACATCTGGATAATAAACAGGTAAGATGCTTTCCAATAGAGTAAAAACAGAGCAGTAGAAAAGGAGATCATTTTAGGTTATAACTTTGAATAATTTGACCGGAACCAATTTAACTTTTCTTACAAGGGCGCTTTTAGGTTCAGGGCATGCATGAGGAGGTTTCTATTTCTGGATAGGATAAATGTTGAATTCATCATTACTACACTCAGTTTTGCAGATTGTTACAGCTTTAGGAACACAGTAAATTGGCTATAACAGTTTTGAATATACCATGCCAGAATAATTTGTGTCTTCTGAAAAGGACATGGTTTTATGGAAGTTATTTTACAAACTCTACTTGGAAAGATTGTATATATTTATGAGAGTCTCTGCTTAAATTATACAAAGGGACTTTTTGTGAAAATAGCACCATAAATCTTTGGAAATGTAAAACTAACAGACATGTGAAGGATTTGTATTTAGAAAAGAATCTCCCAGTAGATTGCTCTCAGCAGAAAATGAAAAGGTCTTCTTTGCATTCGGTTGAACTATTAGTGCATTTTTTGCTGATATAAGCAGTTCTACAGGTATGGCCACTGTCACAGTCACAGATCTCAGTGCTGCAAATTAGCAAGGTTTTAACTTTGCTCCAAATATCATGCTAGCTCTTTTTCATTATGAAAAAAGCAGGGGGAGGAGAATAGGATAAAGCACCTATTGGCAAAGCACATTATAATTGTTTAAGCAGGCCCCACAAGTCATGCATTTCAATTATTTGTTCAAAGCTGCCTGCAATTAAGAGTTGCAAACAAGGTATTTGAATGCAAAGTCAGACAATTAAAATGTTTCATGAGTGGCTTAGAGAGAGAAGTTCTGAATTAGCACTTTGAATACACAAGACCTCTTGTTTTCTAATCTCCTTTCCCTTTTACGCTGTGAAAGAGAGAGGAGATGTATATTTTTCCCAGAATTTTTTATTTCTTTAAACTGGGCTGATCCTAGGGAAGATTGAATCATCCCAGTCTTTGACTTGTACATTTGAATGTCTTCTGGTCCTTGAGAGATCATCCTTGTTGCCTCATAATGGTCCAGGTGCAAAAAAACTTCGCTCGCATCTGGTTTGTTCTCGAAGGGGGGTCGTAAATCACTTCAAGCATCTCTCCTCCCTGTTGCACACCGCCTCCCCCCCCTTCCCCAAATTTTCTTCCTTCCCCTTTGAAGAGGCAGAACTATTTTAGCTAGTGATTTGTGGCACTCGGAGTGCAACCCCTGTGCTGAGTAAGCTAACAGACAAGATGCGGGAAGCAGTGATGCATTAACATAATTGGAGTTCCGTGCCTGTTGGTATTCTATCTGGTGGTGGTGATCAGATTGCAGCTGCTCCCAGGGGAAGGCCTAACTTCTTTCTCTTTAACCATGAAAACCAGACTTAACTTCCCTACTCCTTTCAGGAGTCAGGAGAACAGTGCTGCTCAAGGTTGTTTTTTTTTCCTTGCTAATGCCATTTGAATGCTGGCTGTTTGCATTTCAAACTTGCAGTTTGGGAGTTTATAAGGCTTTCTTTTTCTTTTTCTTTTTTTTTTTTTCTTTATATGCTCAGAAGTCCACTCTCAGAAGTTTGAAAGCATTTGACAGGCTTTCCCCCTTCACTTCTCTAATAGTGTCTGTCAGAATAATTTTTAATGCTAATCTTTTTGATGCAAAGCAGTACAAATTGCTGCATAGTATTAGAAGCATTTTGTTTTATGTAGGTAAAGATGAGAACCTGTATCAATTTAAAAAAAAAAACAAACAGCTGCATACTAAACTGCAAAAGAAAATATCAGGTTACCTAACGACTGTGTAAGAATACACAGCTTGTGGTATGACACACAAATTCAATTGTCATTGAACTTTCCTGGGATTTGCTGGCTTGTTTAAAGTCTCTTGCAAAAGGATCATACCTGATGTATTGCTAAAAGCAAAACATTTCACTGGTTAATGAAATAATCAACTTTTTGCTGTGATGCCAGTGATATTCAAGGTCATTTGATTTCACTGAGCAGACTAAACTATAGTTAAACTACTTTCTTTCTAGATGAAGCATGGTATGAGGGTGAGATACTCTACTGGCTTGTTTGGAGTCTTTCTGCTCATACGGTTGAGCATTCATGGGGAGTTTTCAAAGGCAGGGATTAGTGAATTGCAGCATAAGGAAGCAAAGTGTGTGCATGACTAGAGCCTGTCCTCTTGCTGCTGGATCACTTGGATTAAACAGTCTGGCAATGTGTGTCAGTTTACCTTAAATACTCTGGGCTTAGCCAAAGCGCTTTCCAACAGCAGTGTGGGTGTCTTTGAGGAGATGGGATGAGACCTCAATGGCAGGGATAGATTATCACTTATCTCCCTATTGTGAGATTTCTTGATTATTGCTTTAAAGCAGCTGAGGCTGGCCTTTTGCATGGGCAAGTAGAGTCCAATGTGCCCTGGCAGCTGTAAGTTCCTACGAGCTGTCAGTTAATGACTGATAATGGTTGCTTACAAGCCTTCAGTGTGTGTTGTTTCTCCATAGGGTTTTAATCATTTAAGCTTTACTTCAACAACATTTTTTTGACTCTGTGAAAGAAGTCTTGCCTCATTAAGAAATACAGGAACAGGATGTCACCCTAATATGTAAATACAAGGACTAATGGCTATTAACATGATTTTAATGTTTGGTTTTTTTTTCAAAAAAATATTGTGGCAATGTATTTTGAGTCCCCAGTTTGCACATCAGTTCTCTATGTTTGTGTGTCAGCTCAGAGTGAATTTCAGAGATGTGCATTTATGAGAGGAAGTATCTGCTGGTGTGAAATATCTTTAGTTTACTTGCATAAATAGAAATTCTCATATCTTTAGGATACAAATCCAAGATTTTACACTAGCACATTAGAAATGAAAAAGGACTCCCTCTCCCCCCATAAAGTGACACTTGACATGTGAGTAGTGTGTGTATATGTGTAAAACCTGCTAGAAAACATTTGATGGTATTAAGCTGGGAGCAAGCTGTCTTTTGTCTGTGTATGACTGTGCCTTCCCATCTTTTCTCAGCAACATCACTGAAAATGGATATCCTGCACCAAGAAGTGCAAACCCAGTAAAAATCAGTTATATTTATATCATAAGCTTGGACCATAGCACATGACAAGCAATAAATTGACAGAATGTATGATTTTTTTATGTCACTTTTCAATTTTCTGGGCTCACTCATTTTATTAGTGTCATACTGCTGCTTCCTTTTCCCTAAAGCCTTTGGAATTTGAGAGGACAGAATGGCAGGTCTCAGTTTCATTCTGTTTTACCCATGGAATAAAGAGGTGATGTTGCATGGAAAAATTCAGCATGAGCAGTGGCTTTACAAAAGGCACAATACCATCACAGTTTGGGATGATGAGTAAAACGGATGCTTACTCATCCAAACTGCTACTCCATCTGATATGTACCTCGTTGGCTGGTAGGAGGTTTAACTAATGTTGTGAAGTGTCTATAGACATATCGGTTTGGAATGTTTCATGAAATGGTTTGTGAGCTGTTGTCTGTTTTTTCATTTTCATGCATATGTTGCTTTTAATATTTTTTAACCTTTACTTCAACATTTTATCAATATTTTTCCAGACATGTCAGCTAGTTGGCTATATGCACAGTAACTCAGACCTAAGTTTATGTTGAAATTCCAGGTCAGATTCTAAATCATAAAAAAGGAAGTAGTGTAATAGAATGTGGGGAACAGGAGCCAAACCTGTGGAGCAAGACTTGTAGTTTACAAGGCATCTGGTCACTGGGATGAGCAGGGGAGAAGGCGGCACAATGGAGAAAGTTGGAATAACCTACTTATAAGAACTCAGCCTCTAAACTACAAAATGCTGCAATATGGTCATCTTTGACAGAATACAGCAGAAAGGAAATTTACAGTACAAGATTTTGCTTCAGTTTTATTCTCAGTGGGATAGGTGGAACTTTTTATTCTTGAAACAAAAGGGTTGGATTTAACATCTGTCCTCTTTTGAAGTGGACATAGTGTTTGTAAATAAGTTGGTATGATAAGGTACAGAAGTATCTGATCCGTGGTTTAGTATTAAATTGAGACAAATAGTTTAGATAAATTAAGGGCGAAAATAGATTTTAAAGAAGTCCAAACTTCAGTACCAGTTGGGAAATAACTAGTTGTCTAAAAATGTAGTACATTAATAATAAATACTAAAGTTGTGGGATTTTTTCAAAATCGAATAGCAAGATATGATCCTTGGGTTGAGAAGCCATCTCTTTGGGAGCATGAACTGTATATTGCAGACTTTTAAGGAAATGAAGGAAAATTCATAAATATTAAAGACTGTTTAAAATTACATTTCCTTTCTTCTTACTTTATTATTTCATTATTTTACTTCTTACTTTATGTGCTATTTTTAAAAATTTGGAAAAAAATATGCAATTCTTCTATTCTTTTGACCAGCTTTAATATTCAGTATTCATATCAATGTTAAAAATATAAATGCAAATATCAATAAATAAGTTCAGACTTGGAGGATGTAAAATATAAATTGTAAAGCTGACAGAGTGGAACTGATTTAAGGGCATTCACTAAAAACAGCACAAATGTACATATATATATAGATATACACACATGTATATGTATTATCTTTGGACTGTCTGATAACCTAATTTTTGTGACACTACAGTCTGTGTTGTCTATTGCTGGAGTAGGAGCTGAGAGGATATAACAAGGTAGTTTGTTGCTCAGCCTTGTAGCATCATCTTGTAGCAACGATTATTCTGCTGCCTGCGATTCTGGGACAGAAAAAACAGAGAAGAAAGGGAAGAACTGGGTTCCAGTGGGGTTGCCAAAGCAGAATGAGGGCTGCTGTTACAGCTATCTATCAGCATTCCTTTGCTTCAAGTATCAGGGTGTCCTACTGCATCACTGTAGGCTCAGGTGGGGAGTTAGCCTTTCAAGAAAGAGTGACATGAGACACACCATGCGATGGGACAGAAAATATTCCTTATCCTGAGGATGTGGATGTGTTCTTAGTCTAGGTTTGGTTTTGTTGGTTTGGATTTTTTTTTGTCTTTTTGTTATTTAACTGCAGGGGGAAAAAAAATACCACCACCCCCCAAAAAAGCCACACCAACCTAAACCAAATTCCTAGATTAATAAATTAAGACTCTTGCTATTATTTGAAGATTAAGGGGCCAAGTAATTATGTTTTGCTTAGACTGGTTATCAAGCAAGTATTAAAATTTCTTGGATACTGCTGAGGACAGCAGCTGTTTCTCCCTGAGCGGTGTGTATTTTAAGGGCAGGCAGAAGTCGTGAGGGAAACTGAAGTTGACCATTATTTGTGGTGCAGGGAATTAGTAACTGTTACCGGAATACTTGTACTCAACATCATTTGCAGCTGCCCACTACTTTTTCTGCCCACTGTATTTTCTCTAATGCCAGAGGGGTTTTTTTGCTGCCTTAAAGTACAAAGTGGCAAATTTGTGGTTGAGTTCTGAGAAAGTAGTTGCAGATACAGCTGGCTGTTGATGACCTGTGACTAAAAGACCAGGTCCTGCCAGCTTGCAACACACGCACATTTTTCAAATACGCTTTTTCTTCAGCAGCAACATCAAACATTAGAGCCATCAGACTTTTGCAGCAAAATTTGACCCCTTAAAGACAGCATCATATCTTGGGGAACACTGTCACTGTGACAAGCAGAAGCTCCCCAGGAGCTGGCAGGGTGCCTCTCCATGAAGTCCAACATAATTTCTGGTAGGGTAGAGCACTATCAGTTAAACACAAGCAATCTTTAGTAGAGTTGCAAGCAAAAGTGGCAGTACTTTTTCTCAAGCATATCAGAAGTAGCTGCAGAAATTAAGAGAATTGGCAAAGGGTTTAAATCTGCATGTCAGCTTCCTAGCAAAACTTTCATTGGCCTCAAAGTTACTTGGACATTATCTCTACTGTGCATCTGGTGCCAGGAAAAAAGTTCATCCACGAATGAAGACTGCATAAGTTCCTTTGACTACTCAGGCCAAAGAAATGTCTAAAGGGCACCAGCTAGTTTTGCCACTGATGTCTTAATAACTGCAACTAGAAAGACAAAGTTATAGTGTGGACAATAACAGGGTTAAGCGCTGGTTTCCAGAACATGGAGGTTAGCAAATGCTGCTTGTACTGACCCTGTCATCCAGCCCTTCAGTCAGGATCCATCAATAATCTTATCACATATAATATTTTTGCTAGGCAATTTTGTCTGCCAGGAATACAAATCTAGTGGCCTAAATTTCTCTCAGTGCAAAGAACTTAAGTGAGCACAACTCCTCTAGTCTCATCTCACAGAGGTCTTGAATTTCAATCAGAAGACAATTCTGCATGACTCTGGAATTTAAAACATGATTAGTAAATTAATGGCCCTCAGCAGGAGAGTATCTGCAGTTCTCTGCCTGGGCTAGAGTAGTTTATATTCTGTGGGTTGGCATTATTCAGTTGAATATTTTATACTGAGCTTCATCTCCTCTGCTGCCTGCACTGTCCAACTTCTGTGCTGAGTGTCTTTTCCTCTACTAGAGAGCACTTTGGCTGCTAGAGTTTGGACAGGAAAAAGGCATTTGTTCTATACCCTCACACCTTCCCATAGCAATGCCATGGTCACTTCCAGTACCATAATTAGACTTAATTTTGGTCAGTACCCATGACCACACTCTGCCTTTAGATCTTCATAACCGTGCAAATATTAACTAATTAATCTCCCCAGAAGAGATGGAAGGCTGGATGGGAGTTTTAACTGCCAGCAAGGGAGTACTTCTAAGGCATGGCTCTCTGTCAACAGCCATTGAGCTAGCCCGTGCTGTCTGGGTGGCTAATCAGGCAGATTGGTGGTAGCCAGAATGGTTAATCACCTGGGACAGCTGCCTGCTTTCCTAACCACCCTTTTGTTGCTCCAGTAAAATGGGATTATTCGAGTATTGTTTTCAAATGTATGGGGCTGTGAATTTCCAGTGTGACGAGAATGACTGTCTCAAAATTGGTAGACTTTGTTTGAAAGGCAGCGAGTATAAATCTGGCCTTTTTTTTTTTTCATGCAACATTCCCTCCAGAGGCCCCTGAACTCCCACCTTCAGGAAAGGGGTTTAGCCAAACTTAGCAGCACCAATGCAGACACGTGGACTGCTTAACCAGTGCTACAGCGAGAGCAACACTGCAAGAGTCCCGAGAAGTTTTTCAGTTGTGGATACACATGGCAGTTAAAGCTGCTTCATTTTATTTTTCTTCCGGATGCAAAGTACTGAGTCTTTGG
This sequence comes from Scolopax mira, assembly GCA_004320125.1. Lineage (NCBI taxonomy): Eukaryota > Metazoa > Chordata > Aves > Charadriiformes > Scolopacidae > Scolopax > Scolopax mira. The sequence continues at coordinate 120,879 of BJBW01001480.1, read as the reverse complement.
GGTTTTGCTGTTTCTTCTTGGTTTTTGGTTTACACGTCATTGTGCTCCTCACAAGGCATTGGCTCCTTGGTATGCATTGATAGGCTATTGAGACAGCTTTCAAAGCTCTGCTAGTGCTGTGAGTTTTTGCACTTGAGTGAGTAAGGTTTTCCTCACCTTGTAAAAGGGAAGTAGCACATTCAGTGGAGAACTTTGCAAATAACAGAGCCAAATGCTGAGCAGCAGCTGCACCTTTAGGTGTCTTTTTCCTGTTAGCAGACCTAGAGAAGAAAACCATGAAAGTCTCACTTATCTATTTATCTAGCTTGCAGCAGTCTGATGCCTTCTGCCACCTTTACTGATAATGGTCCCTTTGAAGTTGAATACAAGTGTGAATTTATGGTTTTGTAAAGACTGGATTCCAGAACTGGTCATAAATTACCTTGTTAGACAAAGGCTTCTGGGGAAACAATATTGCCTTACAATCCCTCACTGTGTCATTATCCTGATCTAGCATGGCAAATAATTGACCAGGCTGATATGCTGTCCGGTTCTCCAGTCAAACTTTGGAAGTGCTTGTGTAAACTCTTCTAGCAAAAAGAACACATTACGGAGCTATAGTAAATTCTCATCATCACTCTTAAAATGAATTTTGAGTCCAGGTGATCGTTAATATTCTGAAACCAAAGAAAATGAGGACCTTTATTTGCCTGAAATAAGATTTGTTTAATTTGCTGCTGCTTCTTCTTAAAAAGAAAAACATTTTGAAATGCCAAATGCCTATTTCAGGCCTTCTCAGGGTGTGAGACTGAAGAGCAAAATTATGCAGGAGAATGAATGAATACATATCTTAGCTATGCATGAATGGGACAGATCCTGATGATTACCTGCTTTAGGAAGAGAAGAGACCTGATCTGCTCCTCAGTCAAGCTCTAAGCCAGGTGGTGAGGTGTTACACAATAAAGAGGTCTGTGTTCAAAACTAATGTCCATCCTTGATACTCTTTTGCCTTACTTGTTTTGAGCAAAAAGTGAGTTTAGAGTGGAATGCAGGTGGTTATCTGTAATAAGTAGGGATGCTTAAAATAGTTTATAGTGTATTTTGGGTGTCATACTGAAGTTTCTTTAGCAAAAAACCCAACCAATTCCTTTCCTTGGGAAATGTTGATCTTTTGGTGGAGGGAGACAAGAAAACAGAAGCATCACCATGATGTAGTGTAGACGCCTCTCTGGTCTGTTAGCCAACTTCCGACCTCATCCCTTGTGATTTATCACAGGGGAGACTCTCAAGCTGATCCTGGGGAGGGTGGGTAGTACGAAGTCTAGTTGGCCATGCAATAAACATAGAATAGATTTTAAAAAAGGAAGGTACTGTCTTGATTTCAAAAGTTGCCAGGTCTATGGTCATTCTTGAAAGTCCCATGTAGATGTGTAACTATGTTTTTACCGCCTTAAAAAAAAAAAAAATCTAACTCCTGGCTTCTTCACTAAAGAATTCCAGAGTTCCAAACCAGACATAGAGATTATTGCTCTTTTGAGCATTTGAATTTCATACTTGCTGTATCACTGTCCTTCCTGATCTGAGCTTAGCAGGGCAGTTTTGGTTCTACATTAAGTTGTTTATTAAAATATTTAGATGCACTCGTCCGTAGCATAGCAGAAAGTGATTCCTTCAAGAGAAAATTAAACTGTATCATCTTCTAATCATATTTTTATTTTAGGTTATATTTCTTTAGCTTATATTCATATATCTATATTTATTTGTAGATATTTATAGTTCCGTGTCTGAAGAAATTGATTCATTAATGTTCCTGACTTAGGCCAAAACAGCATTTAGGACCATCTTACAATTCAGATGGGATTTGGAGCTTGCTTTGTTTTCTGAAGTGTATATGTTGCTGTCACACTGTCAAAGAGCTAAAGGGCAGGCACACTGGAATCCTCTGTTTAAAAAATGCTAAAGATTTTGTATGAGGATTTTCAACTACCTTGTAACACAGATTTGCTCTGTTCTCTCTCTTCCTTGAGTCCACTGTACTGGCAGGAGTCTCTTGTCATCTCTTACTAAACAAGTGACCAAAAAAAAATATATATTGGAAATTACATTTAGTTCATCCATTATAAAATACATGCTTAATTTTATTATTCCATTTTTCCTTCCAATTCTGTTGGCTTGCTCATAAACTGCAACCTCGCTGGAAATGGTGACTGCAATAGAATGAGGGCTGCTGGACTCCATTTCTCTCTGTCATCTCTGTGAGCTATTAATAAGTAAATAAAAAGAAATGGCTGAGCTTTTTCTGGACAACTCTTCTTACTGAGGGTTGAAAAGGAACTGCAGTGTGAAAGGAAAGGCAAATAGACAAATAGTGGAATAATCATTGATACAGACATACCAAGACATCTGTGAAAACACTCTGTGTATCTGTTCCAGTAAATTCCTATTGATTTATTCTCACTTGTAGGATAATAGGTGGCTGTGCAGCATAAAAAGCTTTCAGTCTTTCTGAGGCATTGCATTGGATCACTCCTGTGTGCCAATGTTTTATGATGTCCCAGAATAAGATATGTCTTGATGTACAACACACAGTAAGAAATTTGAAAATAAGAGATTAGATCAATTCCCTTTGACAGTTTGGTTTCTGTCCAATCCATACAGATTTTGACAGATAATTAGCAGGGCAGATATAGTACATTTGAGGAGCAAAGGCTCTTAGAGCCCACGGACAGCTAGTTTGCCATAAAAGGCAGAATACACTGTTAAAAGAAACTGCAAAATGTTAGATGCCTAGAACTTTGGCACTTCTGAAGAGAGATCATAGAAAAAGGTTGAATTGGCTTTAAGGTAAGACCTAACAAATGGCTATGCCATTTGTACAGTATGGGGGATGACATGGTAACTTTGTTATTTTATCTAAGAAAAGGCATACTATTCAGAAACAGCATAGGAGACTTGTTATTAGAACAGGGTGACACAACTGAAAGACAAAGATACTAGTAAAACTTGTATTGAAATGATCATTTCTTTCAATGAAGGCTCAAAAGGTCCTTAAATGCTGGAATAATGGAATAATTTTTTGTTTTTATCTTGAATGTATTTTCTTAATTGTATTTTGTTATTCATCCTATACCGATATTGTGATTCATGGTACACAAAATACAGATCACAAGTAAAGTATTTGATGCATGTGATTCACAGTTCTGAGCCAGGAACACCTCTGGGTCTCTCTCCAGTCTGAGATAAGGGGTTGGGTTTCCATTGCTGAATAACAGGTGACTGAAATCCAACTGCTGTGGTCATCTAGAGGAATCAGCAGAGTCACTTTTCATCTCTGCATGGCTTTCAACATTTTATCTTCTTGTAATATGAGAGAGAGTGTGTTGTGGGTGTAAACACTTTTATTTCTCTTCATGTTCCTCCTGTTTTCAAAGGAAGGCCTACATTCATAAAGCAGCTTGTCTTGTTAGTGTCATTAGTCATGCAAATGGCTTCTGTTATGTTAGGAGGGAAAAGTGGTGACACATTTTCAGTGAAAGGCTTCCGGAAGTAACCTGGGTCTTCAAGGATTACCTTAAAAATAAAATGCAATTGCGCTGAATCAAGTTTCAAATTTTGCAAGTGATTGTGATAGTAGTGTGATTTTAAAACCAAAATTTTTATTTTATACTATCTTTTTCCTCACTACCTTTAAAGGGACGGTCTTGTTTACAGTAGATAAACATGGATTCTATTAATCATCAATTTGTTTAAGGATTTATTTTTATCTGATCTGCTATAGCCATTAATTAAAAGTTAAGCAAAACTGATGTTTAGTACTTCTACTCTGTGTGCTGCAAGTCCACACAACTGTTGCACAAGCACAGATAGGGCACCTACAAGAAGAAAAGGAAACAATAAAATTATTGAGACTGTATATGTCAGGTAACACAGGAGTTTGTGCAAGCTCCTTTAATTGGGAAGCAGCATTGTTGATTAGTTAGGAGTTGATTAGAGGAGAAGCAGATCTCTGAGCTAATATTCTGATCAATTAAGTTCAAACCCTAGGCAGGCCTATCTAGAGAATGGCCCCAGTAACTGCAACATACCTCAGAGGAAGGGAGGCAGGCTTAACTGATGTTCAGAAGGCACTTTAAAGAGTTCATCAGGGGAGTTGTATAGCCATTCTATGTTGTTACAAACATGTTAGCGTCCATGAATAGTTAAAGTTTTTACCCTAAAATTATTGTTCTTCAAATTTACTGTGTGCTAATGACAGGCTTAATTTTTTTCTAAGTGCTGCTATGTTGTTTGAGCTTGCAGATCACTGCAGGTATTAAGAAGGTAAAACTGAGGTCAAGTCAAGTGTTATTACCATTTGACAATATTTTTGCTAGAAAGTTAAGGAACTTCTAGTATGCCATCCAGATTTTTGTATGATAAATGTTAGTAATAATGAAACTGAGCAGCCAAAGCCATGTAGCCATGTCAATACATGCCAGACACATATCGTTTGGTTTATTACAGATACAGTCTTTGATCTTTCTTATGTTTGAAGACTTGATTAGGCCCATCTTGTTAAAGACATGGCACGTGAAAGCTGGGAATTGGTTCCTTTAATAGCAAAGGTCTTGAAAAAGAGCTCCTCAAATTAAAGAGTAGAAAATACTTCCTAAGGGCTATGCAAACCTTCCCACACTCAGTATGAAACATGTTTGCAGATGTTTCTGTGCCAAAATGGTCTTTCTTCACCAGTCTTTCAGTGGTGCTCAGAATTCTGTTATGCATACTTGTCCCTTAAGTCTCTATAAGTGTGTACGATTTGAATTCAAAACGTGTTGGTGCTTGGTGATAGTTATCTGGGTTAGAGAAGGAGTCTTGTTGTTCCAGGTGTTTCTCTTCTGTGAATGTAAGCCACCACTGGCAAAACACAGCAAGAGAAACAGTGATCCTCCTACCTGCCTCTGGCACATGTGCGAGATTCTGTTGGTGAATACTAAACAGCAGGCCACATTAACATCTGGTACAATGCTGTTCCCAACTATTCCATTTATTTAATGTTAACTGTATTTCTGTCTTTGGTCCAGGCCTTTCCAATATTAGATAGGAATAAGTTTATGCATGGAATAAGAAATAATGATTAGCCTGAAAATCTCATTTCTGTACAAAAAAAGAAGGGCTTGATTATTGCACTTTTGCATTGTTACTCTTCCTGTTGCTTGGATACTGGGTCATATAGAGAACTATATTCTGAAGAGAATGTAAGTTAATTACCAGCTATTCCTCAACCAGCAATTAATTCCTCATTTCCAGATTTTCTATATGTTTTACGTTCCATAAATAACAGCAGAAACTGGAAAAAAATATTTTATTTGTGCCCCTCCCACCCTGCCAAGAAAATGAGCTCAAGGTACTGGCCAACCTTGCCCAAAGCAGTTCTTACAGTTCTCTTGGATAAACATTTTCTAGCTTCTTGTGAAATACAGTTTTAGAATGGCTTTCTTTGGAACTAGCTAAGAGCTTTCTTGACTCGTTTGTCCTCAAATTCCTGTTTCGTTTCAGCGTGTGCTGTGGTAGTGGCAATCACTGTTGAACTAGATGAAATCTTTATCTCAGTCATGATAACTAATAACTTATTTTATTTTTTTTTTCCCTGAGCAGTATTATTTTGTGATACTTCTTAATCTGTTATTACTTGCTTCTAACAAGTGACCTTCAACTTCACTGAAACGTTCAGGTCAGGTCTTGCTTTATTATAACAGTCTAAATATGTTGAGCTGAATTCTGTGCGTCTAGTCTGGCACATGGTGGCAGATCTTCTGCACATTCGTCAGCTCTTGCAGCAGGTGCCCATGGCCCATTTGCGGGAGCTGTTCTCTGCCTGGTCCCTGAGGGGGTGCTCATGCTTGCCCACTCTGCATGTGGTAGTTTAGGCATGGTTCTGCATTCACATAGTCCAGTACTGTTGCAGCTTTGATCCCTGATGGGCTTACTTAGAGTAATAGGGTAAAATTTAATTATATTATGTTGTATATCTAGCTGTATATAAATATATGACACTAGATTTATTTATTTTAATAGTGCAATATGTGCTGTACACTAGCTTAGATAGTGGAAAATTTTAATTGGAAGGCTTTGAATTTGATTACTGATATTCAGGTTATATTCTTCATCCTATATCTGTTAATTCTGCTTCTTGAATTATTGGCTTCTTACAGCCATAACTCCTGTGGAAATAAGCGCAAGCATTTAGTTATCCTCACATGGATGTTCTAAACACTAAATTGTTAACGTTTGCTGCACACAATAATAATGATTATTTTTGGTTTGTTCACTTGCAGTTCTGAAAGAAAGTTTAGGACAAAAAGTGTTTTGAGAAAAATCAATATTTTTATTTTGCAAATTCCTTGATTATTTTTAATTCTTCTATAATACAGTTGTGAAAAATTTGAAATTAAAAGTTTCCAAATAAAGGAAAAGAAACAAAAGGCTCCTTACTGAAAAAAAAAGGACCTTTTATGTTAAGAAAATATTAAATTTAAAACCTGAATTTTATTTTAAAATAATTTTCTCTAGGCCTGCCATTTTCCAAGCTTGACATAACTTTATAAAGTGTTATTGGACTGGTGAAATAATATTTTTGCTAATAATTACAAAAATAATCAATGTTCAGCGAAAACTGTAGCTTCTGGTGTAACACCAGGGATTTTACACAGAAGGTGGTGAGATACATTGTTATCAACATAGATAACTATCCATAGATAATCAATATTATGCTACAAATATAAAAGTCAAAGTGTTAATGACCCACATGTATATTTTGGCGGAAGAGAGCAGGGGAAGGTGAATTCACAGGAATATAAAATGGTACATACTTCCTAGGCATCACTGTTTTCTTTCCCTTGTAAAATACAGAGTGGTTGTAACACCTGTGTGAAGAAAAGATAACCAGGAGAATAAATACACAAAGAAAGAATATTAACATTGTTTTCTAATAAATTAATTGTTAAAGTATTCTGCACATATTCTTACATATGAACAATATATGGCTGCCCAGTAAAACCGTATGAAATATCCACTGCAAAAACCTAAAGTATTTAACATTTCTGGGAGTTTTAGTTTTCTTGAGAATGAAAGAAATTCTGTTCAAGATTTTGTGATTATGAAAATTAAATTTAGAGCACTTTGTTCTTAGGTAAATATTCATTAAAACTTTATTATACACCCATGTGTAAATTCAGTGAGACTGCACCTTGGGTCTCTAGGGATATTTCATTGCAACTTGCATTCCTTGATTCATGTGATGTGATTTGGTATGTTCAGTTGCTTGTAGGGTTCTTGACTGATTATGTCAGGTCTTTGTGAAAGTCTCAGATGCCGTATGTTTAAGGTTCTGAAGGTATTACTTTTCTCTTTGGCTTGGGAGTAGGGGGTTAGTTTTCAGTGTACTTCTAGAATGGATATTTGCACCATTTGAACTTGCTGCCTGTGTTGCATGTGAACCCTATGTTAAACAAGAACTAATTTGTTGTGGGCTTTTATTTGTAGTTTTGCATTGGAGATAATTTTTTTACCAAGAACAATGGTAGGACAGAAAATAACTCCATATATACTACTGAGTGGCACTTTGCTATAATAATTCTGTGGTTTGTGGGGAATTTCTATTTTCTTTTTAGTATCAGCAGTCAGGGATGCAGGAAAATGGAAATGGAAAGAAGTAAGCTTAATATAAATTGTGTGTTTGAATAAATGTTTGCCCACAGGAGCACAAATATTTCTTATTTTTCCAGTCTATTTTTTTTTATATACTAAAACCACAAGGTCGTTCTTGCATCCTTAATTTTACACCTATTTGAACATAATAAAAATCTTTATTTTAAAAAAAAANNGCAGATTACAGAACCTGGCTGACTATTCCTTTGGTAAAGGCATGCAAAGTATTAGGTATTTAATTTCATCAGTTTGGATTGCTAGCCTAGGGTTGTTTAAAGGCAGGTGCTAAGAATATGTGCATTAGTTAAATGCTTTGTGATGAGAGTGATTTATGATGAGAGATTTAAGGAAAAAAGAAAATTATCACAAGTCAGATGAACAAAGGGTGGCTGTAATTAAGCATGTATTAAACACCAGCATTATAGACTCTCCATCCACTGACTCTTTGTTTGCTGTCTTCTATTGATACTGTTTTGCACTGGTTAGTTATATTAAATCCACACAAAGGGGCATATTCTGTGTTTTTAGCTAGCTTTTTATAATGATCAATCTGGAATGACCTTTAAAAAGCCAGATAATATTTTATTTACCTTTTTTCTGCCATTTACTGCTAAATGTTAATGAAGGTAAGAGATTCAAATCCTTGCAAATAAAACATTTTAATTGACTTAAGTGTAACCATAACAGTAAATTGGCTACTTCACATGGAAAAGTTTTTTGGTATTGTTGAAACATACTTGTACAGTCCTTTCATCTGTCCATAGACTCAAAAATTAGTAGCAAACATTTCCTTTGTTTACCATGACAAGGGTTTGAGAAAGTTTTGAGGATAGATTTCCCCAAGACTGGTTGCTATAATCTAGTGCCAGCCAAGTGTCCCTCCAAGACACCTCCCCTTAAGCCCTTACTGTTTAGTTCACAATATTAACCAGCTACAGTCAGTTCTAACAACAGTTATAGTGTCCAAGGTGTCTACTCCAGCCTTTCAAGCTACCTGTTAATACGTCAAGCTTAAGTCTCATCTATTGTCTAGCAACATTGCTGAGTTTGGTATTTCAGCTAGTCTGAACTTAATTGCAGCAGTGCTTTAAAATGAGCATTATATTGCTGAATTCCTGTTAAATGGAAATAGATCCAAAAACCCCATTCTCTTCCTAGGAAATTTCCTCCAAGCAACTAGGGTGCCAAAGTTCACATCCCTCTGTGTGGATTGCAAGAATGCTCCTTATGGCTGCAGAAAGCCTTTGGATTTGTGTATTAAGAGGATGGAGTGGGATGGGTGGAGGACTTATAAGGTTTAATCCATCCTACCAAACCAGAACTCCCTGACTGCGGTGGTGTTGAGACCCATTGTCCACTCTGCAGCCTTGTCCAAGTTTCCTTAAAACACAAAGTGAAAAGAGCAGCCATCCAGGTGCTGGTAAGACCTTGCATATGTGACATTGCAGGGGCAGAGTTGCTGTGATGGCAGCAGCAGCAGTCGCTTCTTGACAGACCTTTCCAGGTGAACAAGCCCTTTGAGTCTCAGGGATCCTGAGACTGTATCAGAGATGTTCTGTGTCAGGAAGAGCAAGCTCCTTGGAATGACCCTCTAAAGACTCTTGCATAGGAATATTTCTCATTCTTTTCTCATGTTCTGACTGGGGGCAGGGACAGTTCAGACTACAACTGGTGTTGCTGAGATGAACTTGGATAACACAGTGCCATCTCACAGTTAAACAAAGCCTGTAGGGATTGTATCGATTGCTACTTGACTACTCAATTACCTACAGTTAGGTGTTCAAACTAGCAACATACTGACTCAAGAAATAAAAGACCCAAATACATTTGTAAATTTGGACCTGTTTTTCAGTTTGGTTTTAGCCAAAAGCAAAATGTCTGCTGATAAAGGCAGAATCAAGTCCTTAGTTTCCTGTATGACATAAAATAAAACATACATTTGGGACCTCACTTCTCAGCTAAGGGAAGACAAATTAAACTGATAGCTAGTGTGCATTAGGGTCGCTGTTGGGGTCATTTGCTTCTTTTCAAACTTAAAAAATATGTAAAAGTTCAGCATACCTTGTCAAAGAGCAGCTGAGCCTACTTTAGCATTAAACACATTAGCTCGTATATGACTGGAATGAAACAAGTTTGCTTGTTAGAAGCAAATACAGCAGTTGGACAGTGATTAAAACTGATGGAAAACTGAGGAATAATTTTAGTGAATGAAATTCCCCTGGTGTCCAGTTTTTCCAAATTTTTTAAAAGAAAGAAAGTCCATTTCACACTTCTTTCTTGATCTGTTTTTTTCTCTATTTCATCTTCCTTTGAAGTAGCAAAACAGGAAAAACACAGCAGAGGAAAATAATGGTTGAGCATGTTCTAATGTGGTTTTAAAAAACGAAATACTTTGCTTAGAAGAAAATATTTTTAACTGAATAATGCTTATTCCATGTTGAGAACTTAAACTCAAAACAACAGAAACACAATTTTTAGTTTCACATGGCATTACCCTTTTCTCACCAACCACAGACAAATCCTTCTGTCCTTGGAGCTCAGAGAACATATTATGAAAGTCCTACCCCTCTGAGCCTTCCTCTGTGAATAACTTGCTATCTCTGCACTATGTTTCAGAGCTTAGTGCAGAATGAGTCCTTTCCTTCTGCTGATTGAGTTGGTCTCTAACACAGCATCTAGATGGATGAAAACGTGAAAACCAGGATAAGCAGAATGTCAACATCTGTGGGCATTCAGGAATGAAGCTGGAACAGAGCCTGCAACTCCATGCATTGTAAATTATTATCGAGTAGATTGTGTGTGTCTTTAAATACTGAGGTCCAAGACTAAAAGAGCTGTCTAGTGAACCAATTCTTAGACACAGACTTCTCAAACAAGACTTGAGATGTCACGTAACAATAACAAGCAAACATAGAAAAACTTTTTTTGACTAATATTATACAGAGTACTATTGTTAACCAAGAAAAACTATTTTATCCCAATATTGTCTGGGCTAAAGATATCGCTAGTTTATTCCCAATTATTTTGGCCCTGATGTAACCCAGAGCTACCTCTTCTAGCAGGTCTGATTTATAACTTGTTATCATAGAAGAATCGTCATAGAGAGGTAGGATCAATCCTACATTGCCTCTGTCAGACCAGCCCGAGAGGCCTGGACTCAGCAAAATCCAGACTGGTGTTTTACACCACTTAGATAGCACAAGAATTTGACAGTCCCTTAAAGAATTTACTTTACTGACAGCCTGTGAGATGCTTGCATAGACTGTGTGCAGCTTATCGGCAGAATCTGTGCTGGGTCTCATTACTTCAGTCTCTCCCTGGAGCAGGACCTGTTTGCTACACTGCGTTAACTGCTGTGAACGACATAAAAGCTTTGCTTCACTTATGGGTTGTGTCTTTGCCTCTTTTCCCCTGTTAATTCTTCAAAATTCTTCTTACTAAAAAACAATACATTCTATAAGTTACTTTCCTTAAGAGTCAGATCCAACCTATTAATTCAAAATTCAGCTACAAGCTGATTGTTTAAGAAACTTCATGTTTACTGTCCTCAACACTGCCACGTACCTGGGTGGGTATATTTCCAAAGATAGAGTTCCATACTCTTCTTTATTGACTTTTTTACACTTGGAAATCCAGCAAACTGACTAGTTTAGGAGATGATTTACTGAAATGATCTCAAACCTAATTACCCTTCCATTCTTGAACAGGATGATTCCTTTTTTGTCAGTATATTTCTACATTCCAGTGGAAGGACTTCTCTGTATTTTCTTTTAAGAATGCTAAATCAGATTCTGATCCTCCTTGTTACATCCTTTTCTCACTTGGCTTACCTAGCTACCTTACAAGCTCTTCAGGGCAGAGACCATCTCTGGCTTCTGCCTTTTCATAGAATATGCCATGTGCCTACTTGCTAGGTGTTACCCAAATAGGAACCATATAATTTTTAGCAATAGTGCATTAAGTATTTCCATGTGAACTCACTCCACTGTGTTTGGAGGAACTTTTGCATATTTAAATTTGGTACTTTGTGTGTCCTGGGCTGAAGTCTACAAAGGCATTTGGGAAACTGAGTCTCCTAAACAGGTCACCATCAGGTTACCTGTAGCTCAGAAACTCTGGTAACAAACTTCATTAACCTGAACCCAGGCAGCATTTCAAAAGAAGGTTCTCTTAATAAATTGTTTCCATGTTCAAGTAAAATTCTTACAAAATATGTTAACTAAAAATCCCTTTAAAAAAAAAAATAAACAAACAACCCAAACTCTGTAAATTAATAAAAAGCATCTTCTTGAAAGCTCAAGGATTTGTGAGTTTGTGAGTTTAGCTAGTCCTGTAAGGTACATGGGACTGAGTTATGATGAATCCACTGAAAATCACTCTGTCACTACAGAGACTTATATGCCCACATATTGTCAGGAGCAGCCTGGGGAACACAGAGCTCACTAACATCTTGTAAGAAAAACATTTTGGAAGTTTGGGAAATGTATTCTGTAGAAAATAGCATTAATGATCCAAGGACTGACATATTTGGTCAGAGCTTTGTGGTCTCTCGGGAACCTTTGAACGAGACATTAAGCTGAACTATCATTGCGAGTGATTGAGAAAAGCTTGGAGAATTGGAAGTTTTCTGTATATTGTGTGCAGCTATTAGAAAATAAAATTTGACAAAAGATCAGATTCCTTAGGATTTGTTCTGTAAATCAAACCAAAATCAGATTGAATCTTTAGAACTAAGGCAGATATATTTTGCATTTGAATATAAAACCTATCAAGTGTGTGGTGGGGAGAGAATGGGCAAATAAATACAAAACCCCTTAAGGGTTTCTTTCTGGGTTAGTTTCAAGAATGTCCCACAAAACAGGTTTTCATGGTTGTATGGGGCAATGTGATGCCATTCAACTTTCTTTCCTTTCTTTAGAAATTCTGAAGAAACTGTTGAAAACAGCTTCTGGGCTGTTACTAAAATAGTTTCCAGAGATGAGGAAAATGCGAGAATGCATATACAATCTTAGACAAACGATCTGCTCATATATTGAAGCCTGGATTGTAAAATGACTGCTGTGCCTTCCAGTGAATGAATATTCAGTGCTTCCCTGCTGGGCTGGCTTTTCCTATTTGAACCAGCTACTGTTCTGCACTGTGATTCACTTGTTACCAAATTAAACTCTTTACACACATGGGAGATCCAACTTTCTAAAGTCAAATTTTTGAAGTGCTTTCTGGTCAGCCACTGTGTCTATCACAATCTTCATACCGCACTGAATTAAGTTTAAAATATCATCTATGTGTGTTGTTTTCTCTTGGCTGTTCAGCAGCCCTTCTGTACATCATGCATTTTTCTGTTGACACTACGTGTCACTTAGCAACCCAGTGAAAGGCCTTATATGCATTGATTGCACACAACTGTCTTTATGGGGTGGAAGTGTTAAGTGAATAAACCCCCACGGGTGACCAGACGGTCATTCCTCTCATGTTGATAATCTGTTTACATCAAAATATTGTTTACTCAGCTCTCTGATCTTCACGAATTTACATGAAGCTGAAAGAATACAGTTAACTCCCCACACTCTGACACACAAGTATGAGCTGTATTTATGTTCTCAAAGATGGATAGATTAAGAAGAGGAGGATTGTTTTGTCTTTAACTTAGCTCTCCCCAATAAAGCATTAAAATGCATTTGACAGTTAACCACAGATGATAATGCAATCTTTATGCTGTGGTTCCCATCATAATGGAGAAGTTACAAGGTTGTCACTACCCCATAAAGAAAGAATCTTTCCTGCAGTCTTAGTGCTGTCTTTTTCTGCTTTCCTCTTCATAAGAGCTGTTAGCGAATTACCTTTGGAGAAGTTTGATGGTTTACACTTAATTTCTATACAGAGTGAATAGTTGAGTTTTTAAAATGAGCTACAGTGTTCTCCCCAGACATTTTCCCTTACCTTAAAAAGACAAAAATTATTTTAAATTCTCCAGTTTTGAAGGCTTTTTTCCCAGTCTTGTTGTTCTTGTTATATCCTTGTTAATTACTGGGGGGAGTGGAAGAGGTATGGTATGCTAAACTGAAGAAAGATATTTTCCATTGTTTTGTTTATTTGTTGACAAAGATGTGACTGTTAATGCAAGCAGACTTTTTTTTTTTTTTTCCTGAGGACTTTGGAAGCTTAATACAATATTTTAATAGTTTATATCATAGAGAAAAAGAGTAAGCAATTTTGAGCCTTTTTCACCAATTTGGACAACTCTGAAACATTTGAATCAAAAATCCTCCCCTTTGAAAAGATTCCAGAAACACATACCCTGAAGTAAATGAAGTGACAGGAAAATTGCAATCTGCTACTGTGGTGGTTTTTTTCATTTTTTGTTATTATTTGTAAAGGTTGTACTGTACCATCTGTTGCAATAAGTAAAATAAGTTTAATTGTGTTAAGATAGACAGTTATAGCTGTATTTTCTGTCTGTTTTTCCAAGCAGCAAAATATTCTAGTCTGAATCTTTATAGTTCCTTCACATAGACAATTTTTTAGAAAGACTGTTTACTGGAGAAGCTTGATAAGAACTTTACCAGGGTTTTTGAAATCACTGGTATACCACACAGTAGCTGCACTGACACAATTTAAGAATTTTGATCTTGTCAAATGAGAGCTGGGCCACACACGTTTGTGTCTTACTACAATGTGTGTTTTCTGAAGTCAATTTAAATCAATCTTTGCAAAGTCTGAAGAATAAATGATCTGGATTTCTCATTATGTTCCCTATCTTGCTCCCATTGAAGTCCCTGCATCCAGTCCTAGTCTGCTGAGGAGAATAGTCCTATTGAATCAAATTGATCCTTGGTGAAGTCAATGGAGTTATGCCAGTGATTAATTTGACCCATTAACTTCAATGAAATTTCTCAAGTGAGGAGAGCAGTGAGAATTTGACCCCGTGATGAAATTCTCATTGCCTTTAGTGAAAGCAACACTGAACCTGGTATGGTTCACCCCACTGCGCTGGGATGTAGGCGCACGTATAGGTGTGTCACTGCTCTGGAATATGTAGCACGCGGTGATAGGCAGAGGAGGTTGCTACAAGCCATTTCCCTCTTAATGGCTTTTAGATAAAGCTAAGTTTTATATGGTGGGAGATAAAGTTGATAAATCAAATTTTGGTAGAATCACCTAAAAACTCTGTGTTTCTGAACATTAACTAGGAAGCTGATAGCTGTTGCCTAGTTCTACAGCTAAATGAATTGCTGCTTCTATAAACATTTCACTGTCACAAGTTGGATTTTTCACAGCATTAACTTTAACAACATGGGTGTTTGCTATGGAATAAAACTTTAAATTGATGTTTTGCCTTTTTGCTTGTTAAAACAAGTGAGAAAATAAAATGGAGCTAAAATTATGATGGATTCTGTGATAAAATTGTCTTCTGATGCATAGGGGCTTACTGAGAATTAATTAAGAAGCCAGAAGAAAATAATCATTATTGTTTCTTAGCGTATTTTTTCCATCTATACAGCACAATGAGTTTTGTATATTTCTTTATTAATTCCCTAATAAAAACAATTACTCTTAAGTATCCATTATTGGTTTCAGATATGGATTGGGTTTTTTTTTAAATGTAATACATTACAAAATATTGACTTCATATCTCAGAAACTGTTGATCTCATGGGAATGCACTTGAAAACGCTAGGAGCAACTGAGAAAAACTTGTTTTTAATTCAGTAATTTTAAAAGCAATTTGTATTTCTTTATAATTGACAAGAAGCCAGGTTTAGAACCTTATTTGCATGTGTTTAAAAGTTTGATAGCTCAAGCCAAACATTTCCAAGGCTTTCTTTATAAAAATGTAATTATTAAATGGCACTTCTTCCCTAAAGAGGCAGTTTTTAACTTTCTGTAGGTGATGCTGTTTGTCACTTACATTCCACCATGTTCAGTCACTTTTTAAAAATCATTAAATGCGGGGAGAGAGGGTGTGACACAATTCAAGGATTCTGAAGTGTGCGTAGCAAAGGTATGTGGTAAGGAGCAGGAATGAAATTGCTGAACCCCTATTTATATTGTGATGCCTTGTGCTTTATTGTAAACCCTCTCTCAACCTCTAATATCTTTGTTTGCCTCTGTATTTTTTTCCATTCTGAAAATTCAAGGCCTTCTAAGTCTAATGATGTTGACATATTAAAATGGTAGGGAGGAGAATGTGAACTTCCTCCTTTTAGCTAAATGTTATCTGCTTAGACTAATATTGCAATTGCCACCCACTGACATAATTTGTTTCACAGTCACAGCCTGGCAGCATGAATCAAATGTTGACATTCTAATTTCATGCACACATGGGTGTTTGGCTGAGCAGGCCTCAGCCTCTGAGCCATTCACCCCATACCTGTGTAAATCAGGGAGACAAGCCCTTTTCACAGCTGCCCAAAGGGAAGTTGCTACCTTCTTACAAAGTACTGGGGCTGGTTAAAGCTGTACTGCCCTTTCTTCTCTCACAGGAGCCAGTTACTTCTGTGATTATGCTAATAGGCTGGACAGGCGTGTTTGCAGGAAAAGCTGTACTGAAAAAAATTTTTTTTTTTAATTTGATGGGTAACAGATTTTTCTCATAGTCCCTGTACAGACAGTTTCATTCTCTAAACTGTGGGAGTGTTTCTATTGTAACTGTTTCTGTCCAAGTGGCTTAAATGCAAAAGCTGTGACAGCTTTTCTCCTGGAGACTTAATTCCATTGGTGATTGTTGAGAAGATGTTTCACCAAAGTGCTTCAGTTCTGACCCCAAGCATCTACTACCCCATGCTAAAATGAAATTCAGCTTCAATATGCACCTAAACTTTGAGTACTTTGGCCATAGTGAAAACTTCAGACAGATTCTGACACCCAATTGCCAGAAACTGGTCAGAGGCTGTAAGGCTTTAATAGTCTTCTCCTTCGTCCTTTTAGTCTCATAACTCCTGTTCCTGGGAATAGTGCAAGAGGAAGGGAGAATGTGAGGTGGCTGGGATTAGGTTGCTTTTGCTACAGGAAGGGAGAGAAAGCTGCAGCTGAGGCACAGAGAGCTTGAGGTGAGCTGCGGAGATGGCCGAGGAAGCTGGTGTTTCTGACAGAGACTGCTGCCTCCTGTGGCCTCTTTTCTCTGTCACAGCAGGAAGCCTGGCTTTTCATGGCTCTTGCATCGCCAGAGTGGACTGCCTTAGGGACAACTCTGGCTCTCTGCTGTGCCAGGGAATGGCCTACTTTGCCTGCAGCTCCCTCTGAAGAGACCTGCTTCCCACTTAAGTATGTATCAAGTACAATCCTGAGCCTTTCTTGGTATAATCATGGCAAAGTCATCCTCAGAAGCCTAGCTTTTCGTTACAAATATAGTTAAAATCTTGCAAGCATCAAAACCATGGATTTTTCTGTCTCTGTTTTGTAGTTTTGTTCCGCTTCCATGCAAAGAACAGTTATTTGTAGAGAAAGAATAGATTTATTTTGCTTTAGAGAAAGTCTTTTGTTTTTCTTGAAAGGCACCCAAAAGTCATGACAAAGCCAAAAGAATGGGTTTGGATAGTTATTCACAGATCTAGAGGCACTCCACAACGGCACATCTCAGAAACATTCCCAGAGTTTCATGGTAGAATCACTGAGAAGGATGCCAAAGGAGCTGCTGTGGGGCTTGGTGACACCTGATTAT
This sequence comes from Scolopax mira, assembly GCA_004320125.1. NCBI lineage: Eukaryota > Metazoa > Chordata > Aves > Charadriiformes > Scolopacidae > Scolopax > Scolopax mira. Next base: position 103,551 of record BJBW01001480.1, on the reverse strand, counting down.
TGAACAGAGCAAACTGTCAAACATACAAATATCTGCTTGCTTCTTTTCTGGTTTTGTGTGTGTTTAGAAGCTCTTAAAGATCTGTTATCAAGTCCTGATGAGAATAAAGGGTAGTTGTGAGCCATGTCACATTCCTCTGTCTCAATTCATTGGTGTCCAGAACAGACTGTGCCTGGAGTCCAGTGCTTCATCTTTGGTCTCCACGGATCAGCGGAGAGTGGTTTGCCCTGGATCTGCAGGAGTGCCATGAACTGAACAATGTAAGGATACTAACATAGACAGATCTCTTGTCCTCTGGAAGGATTCCAGACATCTTCTTCAGACTCTGTATATACAACACACTTGTATGCTGCCTATGCTGAACTAGAAGGCAGGATCTAGCTGGCATGTGCAGTACTGCAGTAGTGGAAAGGGAAGAGATTTTAGCCAAAACACTTGGACAAGTCCTTGTGTCTGAGATGTGCCAGATCTTGAAAGTTCATTCAGAGTAAAAAAGGAACTTGTTTTTTTAGTCCAAGAGAGTGACACTCAGTAAATTGTGCAGAAGTGAATTTATCTCCCTCAGAAGGATGGAGGGCTGAGTAAACCCTGCTGGTATCAGATGTGCTGTTTCAGGGACGTGCGAGGATTTTAAACTGGAAGCTTAGTGTGCAGAGCTCTTCTTAACCCAGCTCCCGCTCAGCCAGTGTCCTTGCCAGAAGCCCTGGCTTTTCTTTCACAGTTTTTGCAGCAGTTCACGGGACTATTTTCCTTAGTTTCGCTGAATGTTTTTTGCATGCCCAGAGCTGTTTAGTCCAGCCTCAGCTGGAGCTTTTTGCCTTCCATGAGTGGAAATTCTGTACAAGGCACCAACTACAGGCTTTTATAGGGAGCAGCTTCCCCAGGTCACATTGCTACGGATCATATGGCTCAGGCTGAGGTTTTTTTGATAGTTGCATGATTTTAGTTGTGCTTGGCAGAAAAGAGACCCAAGACAAATTATTTTCTCTTTCTTAAGACGTGTTCCAGCTTAGCTTCTTTTGAACACTGTACTCAGCGTCCAGAGCATCTGAGAGTTTGTGTTTAAGTTTAGTCAGTGATGCGGTTTCTGCACAGTTGGGGTTACCTGAACTGGGGTCAGTTCAGTGTATTACATCATCAGGAATGTAAGAAGTCAGCAAGTAATATGGGGTATTATCTGGCTTTTCTAGCACTGAAAGCACTGAGCAGAGCCTGCTCTGAACGAGTTTCAAGATTTTGACAAGATTTAGTACCAGCAGTTAAAAGAAAATAATATTTTAATAGGAAACAAAATGGATCTGGATGTGTCTGACTGATAAATTATGTCATTCTTTGAGTGTCAGCTCCCTGTCATTGTATATCAGACTCTGGACATGCTGGATGATTTTTTGGAAACCTACAACTTTCCAACCTCCCTGTGATCATATGTGTTTAATGAAGAAAAAAAGCAAATCAGGCTAATATCTTTGATACTTTGTTTGCAAGGCACTGTGTCAGCATTTATATTTCTCCCAAGAGGTGTTAATGGGGGTTTTTGGATTCCTTATGGTCTTCCCTATGCTCTAAAACAGCCCTCTGGTGTGCCCTCAGGACTTCCTTTCCCAAATAAAGGAAAAAATACTGAAGGGGCCCACTCCTCTACAGAACAGCAGGCAGGACTCCTGGGGCTGAGGTTTGTTACTGACAAGATGCCCTTTAAAGGCTGGCGGGTGTCAAACATTGTCTATGCCTAGACTTGCCCACTTGACCTTGGCCTTGCTGGAGACTTTATCAATGGTTTACTAAGGAAAGAGGAATCAGGATTTATTTTGGTTTGGGTTTGTTTTTCTTTCTCACTGTTTTATTTATTTATTTGGTTGGTTTCGGCCATCTGGTTAGGCCAAAAGGAGAGGGCTGGAAAGGAGAATCTTTTCGTTTGGATATTTTTGAATAATGAGAACCTGGCAGTGGAGCTGTATGAGCATTTCACAGAGAAAGAAGGATTAACAGCTGGCAATCTGCTATATAGTCCCTGATGCTGCCTGGTGTCTTACCAAACTGCAACCAAAACAGAGGAGTGAGTTTTAGACTGAAATTTAAAATTCTTTGGGAAAACCAAACTTTAACTTGAAGCATTTCTGCCTGCTTTGGTAAGGAAAAGAGAGGGAAAGAAAGGTTAAAATAATGTGCTGCATAGTCACATTGCTGAGCAGGCACCAGCAGACAACTCACCAGAAAGACTGGCTATAAGGAGCTTGCAGTGGTCTCTGCACCACTCTGGGTGTCATTGTGTTCCTGCATGAGAAAGTGCACAGCAGAAAGAGGTGCAGACACATACTCAAAGAAACAGGGTTAGAGCAAATGACACCTGAGAGTTGATTGAAGCATTTCAAATCTCTTCAAAGATTTTTTTTTTTTTATCCTATCAGGTTGAACATACAGTGTCTGGATTAGAGAACAGTATCAGCTGGGCCAACCTCCTAAATCAATTAGGACTTGAAGGGCTTAGTAGCACATTAAGAGGGTCTTAGTCATAAATTCTGTCTTGTTATTTTCAGTGAAGTGGCAGCAGATATTGTGAGAGAGGCAGAGATGACGTCTATGAAAAAGGAGGAAAAGCAGCAGAAAGCAGTAAAAAAGAAGGTAGAGAAAATAGTTAAAATATATGTATGAGAACAAAAAGATGCAGTGATACTACTTGCTCATCTTGTTCACAAAAGCTGATGTCACCAGGGTCAGTTTGAATGATATCTATTTGCCTCAATTTCTTTAGAATTGGGTAAGAATATAATTACCTCTGTACAATGCTGGGTATGACTCTCTTATTGTCTGAGAAGGGTTGTGCCATGCCTGAAATGAAAAATGATTGCTATTGCTACAAAAAATTCCATGTCACTGTGTGCTTTTCCTGTTAGCTAACAGAAGCCAAACCTTGTTTGCAGGTGTATTATGTATGTTTGCTAAGTTGTAAGCTGCTAACTGCAGGTTTACAGCAATAGAAAGTGATAAAGGCCCTTGGCATGCTCATTGGCTTGGCCAGCATAAACACTGCTGTACGGTTTCTGGACTGTAGCTGAGTCACAGATAGACAGCCCAAGTGCATCTGGACTGATCCCCCAAGATTTCTGGTGCCAAAGTTAGCGCTGGCAGAACCATCCCCAGTGTCTATAGCCTAAGTCCCGCAAGCTGGTCATTTTCTAATGCTGATACATCTTTCCTAGAAATAGAGACACTCACAGCCTGGCAAAGATGCACAGAGACAGAGGAGGTGGTATGAAAATTAAAAAGTCACAAGGTTTAAAATAGGAAAGTCTGGATCTCAATATGATGGGTGTGTTGGTTATAATACAGAAAAAGTGAGGGTAGGACAGAGGGTTATGTTTGGCACTGTCCTTCATGCCAGCAGGGTTCCATATTTTATTAAACATGCCCACCTTGAGCATCTAATGGTTTATACAAGGAGTTGTGTTCTCAGATATCTGTGGGTGAACTTACTACATCCTTTCTAGTCCTTTATTCTTAAGTATATCAGAGTCCTCATGACCTACATGTGCATTAAAGTAGGCTAAGTTACTGGTTCCTTTCCAAGTAGAACAGAAGCCAAAAAAAAAAATATTCAAAAGGAAATATGCTTCTTAATGTAGTTAGAGAAGGAATGCAAATATTTCTGGCAGGAATTTGCTGAGATTTGAGCAAGTTTACATGCTTTTGATACTGGCAAAGTACATCCTTAGAGAGCCAGGTTACTGGGACCTTCTGACCTTGTCTTTCATAATGTAAACTTCATTATTCTTATAAGCATAACTTTTAGCAATTTCAAGCCCTCAGTAAATTGTGAGTAATGTGGCCTTTCCCTCCCCCCTCTTGCCAAATAAATTCCTGCATTTCAAGATTAAAGAACTTGAGGTTAAACTATCTCCACCCCTTCTTTTATGTAGATTCCTATCTGCAGAACATCTTTGGGTTTTTTGTGCACTTTGAGTGTAGTACTTAAATTTAAGATGGTAAACAAAAACCCTAGTTCTGTATTCTATCCATTTGTCTTCTCTTTGTCCTTAATCTTGATTTGCCCTGTAGGTTAGTCTTATCATAAAGACAATATGAATGACTGTCTCAGCGCCTTTCCTCATTAATGCTGCAGGAAATTGATGAGTAGATCTTTGGAACTGTGGATTTTTTTGGCAAGAATTATAGCCCCTATTTATTTTGGAGGGATCCATGTGGCTTTCTAAGTAAATATGTGTTAAAATTTTCCCCCAAAATAAACATTACAAATAATTGCTTGATATATGAAGTTGACATTTTGGCTTTGTGATTTGCTATGATATGTAAAAATCTAATTTCCTCTTTGGAATGATGCTACTGCAAAATTGTAGGTAAATTAAAGTCAGTGGTTTATTCAGAAGGTGAGTAATAGACTCTGTTTCAATATATCAATATTTATTCTGCAGTCTCTCAGGTCTGCCCAGATACGTGCCATCTAATGCTAAATGTATGCTTGACTGTGATATTACCTTTGTTTGTAATTGGAATGGATAAAGATTGATGTGAGTGTCGTGCATACTCACTGTAGATAGGATTTGTAAATAGTAGTGCTCCAGATACTAAAAGAACATACAGAAGTTTCATTATACTCACTCGTTCTGTTTACTTACTCACTTTACTTACTGTTAGGCATTCAAATAAGTGTTCAGAGGAAGAAGTGTAATGTTGTAATTTTGTAAGTTTAATGAAGTCTGCTATTAGATCTCTGCCTTGGAGGAATCTGTTGCATAAGTACTATATTCATAGTTGCTTCTATTTGTGCATCTTTTTTTAATTAAATTTAAAAATTCTTCTCTACAAGAAAGAGAAGTATATGGCGTAATACACTGAGCATCCTTTGACACACTGAGGTGCCCAGCAAATTGACACTGATAAAGCTTTGGACACGTGCCACATTATTAAAAGTAACGGGAGTGAACTAGATGGCAGTGCTGTGGTGAGGAGGAGGGGGCGACGGGTCCTGAAAGAAAGCTTTATGCTCTTTAGGGGCGTAAGCACCTCAAGAAAACCATTGCAACATAAGTCAGCTTAAAAATAGGAAAACAGCTTTGTTAATGGAATAATTTTGATTTTTAAGGAGTAAATCTGACTGTAAATCTGGAAACAATTAAAAAAACTGTAATAGTAAAATCAATAAAATCTGTCATGATTTTATGTCTTACAGTTCATAATAAGGTTCAACAGTATAATTATGACATCCATGCTGGTTAATTATAGAAAATCTATTGCTCTGCTTTTGTTCTCCGGTCGGATAATTTTGTTGACTAAGGCAATGTAGTTGCTTCCCCAAAGTCTGAATGACTGAACAGTTGGCTTTGGATCATACTTTGAATTTGGGTATTACTGAGTAATATATGATTGAAATGTTCTTCTATTATTATATGGAACTAAAAGACAATATTTACTTTCCATTAGTTTTAACAGTGTTTTGTGAAATTGGAACATCTGTGCTTTGAACCTTAAATCTAGTGAAATTAATTTCTCCATGTAATGCAGTGATCTCTTTGTATATTTTGATTTATTGAGCAGGACTCCAGTTTACCAGCAGCAAACTAGATTTTTTATAAAATTTGCCTGCCCTCTCACAATTTCTTTGGTCAAGAAAAATTTTCACAAACATACGTGGTCAAACTCACTTAAGAATTTTTATATTTTGGAAAAATGTAGTATAATTATTCTAACAGACATTTGTATACATTTTTCACTGCTCAGAATTAGAAATTTGAGTTTTGTTAGGTGACTGCGATTGGTCTTAGAAATTGTACACTTCTGATATTTCTATTTCTCAATTATATGTCAAAAATTCATACAAGTGAATACTGGAAATTATTTTCCTCCACCATTTCAACTTCATTAAAATTTAGTTAGTCTGAGTTACTTGAATATTTACAGAGAAGAGAAGAGAATAAAAGGTCAGAAACATGTAGTACAAGTAATAGATTTATTTTAAAATTTCCTGTACTTTTCTAGCTGGCATGTCTGTATTACCATATATTCCAGAAGGCTTGACTAAATCTTTATAGCCATAGATTTCTGCAGCCTGTGGTTTTTTAGTGTTCGTGGGACCGAGCCTTAGCTGAGTGACACTAGCAGAAGCTGGAGTTGTCTCATGTGGACAGAGTATTCTGATCCAACGGGAAGCAAATTTTTGTTGGCTCTAGTGAGTTCATTTAAATCAACATAGATTCAATTTCTTTAAGAGCAAAACATAGCCTGTCTTTTGCTAGGACTTTCAATAAGATTGAATCCTGGCCTTCCGTACTACATCAATTAGTTCTACAGGATGACTCTTATGAATTCATCTTCTTCCTACTGTGAGCGCAGTAGTGGGAAATGTTTAAGCCAACACTTGGGTTGTCATTTAAAGCCATGGAGTAAGTTCCCTAAGTAATAGTTAACCCTGTAGAGGAAGTTTGCTTATTGGCTATTAATACAAATAAATACAAGAGAAAGCAAGTAAGGTTTATTTGCTGATACAGACCCCAAAACAAGCCTCAGTTTAGCATCATGCATCTATTTCAAAGCAAAAATCCTATTGTAGACAATATTTCAGAATGACACAGTTCTGCAACTCAAAAAAAAAAAGCATATGGAGGTGACTACATCATCTTTTCTATTTGAGAGCTACAAAGTCTCGGGGTTGTCTGTTTGGGGAAGAAGTTGACATTTGGACAGGACAGTGCATAGACCTGGATTCACTTTCAGCTGCAGATTTCCAGTGTTACCTCAGAAAAATGCCTGTAGTTTTTGCATGTTGCTGGAACGTGAAGATAATAACATGCAGCAAAAATCAAATGTAAGTTCAAAGGAAAGATAACACCCATTCAGCATTCTGCATTAGGCCTAATCCAAACCCCACACACTTCAGGGAGTTTTCCACTCAGGCAATAGCAAAAATGACCAAATCAACTACAGATTTTTTCAAAGGCTGGAAATATGAAGACGTCTTAGTGTGGGTAGAGACTAGAGATATAAGTGAGGATGAATAAGGCAGACATGTTGACAAGACAAAGACAGTTGGGAGAAATTATCTACCTATGTAGCAGCTAATGAGTTATTGAGTAAGGGAAATCTCTCCCATCAAAGTGAAATTTGTATTTCAGGCACAGAGCTTCAGCTGGCCTTTGACAAGGATAAACACTTCTGATGTTTTTCAGTGATGAACAGGGCACAGCCAATGCATCTGCCCTGCTGTTAGAAGAAAATGTTCAGGGGATAAAAAGTCACACATAAAAATTTTTTTCAGAACTTTGGCCTTCAAATCTTACAGAACCCTACAGAGTTACTTCTGCCTCCTCTCACTCCATGAGATCTTTCCACGCTCACCAGCCTGGTTGGCCTCCCTGAACCATGCCTTAGAGCTGAACTCACACACAGTCCCTGTGAGGTAGCTATCCCAGCTTACTCCACATATCAATAACTTGCCTGTGTTCTACACCTTTTTTCTAAATATGCTTAACTGGCTGCTGTCTGAAAGAGGATCTAGAGCTAAAAAGACCTCTGGCTATATCTTCTTGCTCTTATTGCCCTTACCAGAAAACTTTGGGTCTTTCTCTTCTGGCATGAAATTTTACAATTTCTCTGCCAGTGTGACAGATCCTTTCTAAGACATCAGACTGTCTTGCCTGGCTTATATCTTATTCTCAAACATGGAGATCCTGTGATCACAAATCTGCCTGGCATCCCTGTGTCTTTGCACAAGATCCACAAGCCATAGGCCTGGCTTTGACATACTCATACAAGAGCACCACAAGGACACTCTACTGTTGTGCAGGACATGGAACTGAAGGTCCTCTGGGGCTTAGGAGGGGTGTCACTCATGAGGAAGCATAGTAGTATAGCTGCAATTTAACAATTTGTACATAAAGGAGCTGATTCACTTTGCTCTGTATGAACAGATGCTTACAGCTGCTTAATGCTCAGTGGGTTGTAACAAGGTTAGTAAAGTCTTCAGGAGTAATAGCAGCTCAAGGCACTGTTGATCCTGTTGTGTACACCCTCAGTAATGCTAGCATGATGGCCTATGTAGGCAGGCTGTGCACTGAATCCTACAAAAATAGTGCATGAAAATAAGGTGTATTGTGTTGTTTTGGTTTTTCTTGGCCCCATCAGATTCATGATTTGGTTTGCAGTGAGGCCATGCCACTGAAGGTATACAAATCTGGAGAGGGCAGAAACTGGAAGAAGTAGGTAGTAGAATGGCAATGGGTCAGGGTGCCATGGAAGCTGCTGCCTTTGGATTGTGAAGCTATACCTTTGAGAGTTAGTTTTTTCCTACATTTGCTACTTGGTGAAAATTTTCAGGGAAACCTTCCTTCAAGCCAAATCCTTGCTGCAAACTGCACAAACATCATCACGACTCTGTGTTCTGGCAACTGATGAGGACAAGAGACATTTACTTGTAATCTTCCTTAAGAAAAGAAAAAAAAATACCACCATTCATCCTCCTGGATAGGCAGCATTTTATGAAGAAAATTTAAGAAATTAATTAACTATAACAGAATTTCACCTCTTTAACCTTAGCTCTTGAGCAAACCTGAGCTAAATAAACATCTGACCATTCAATCTCTTCCACTTAAGGTTAACTTGAGTTTATTATTCAGGCTACTGCCCTTGTGTATTAGGCAAAGCATAAATTATGCATACTAATTACCTTGGATGGGGCACGAATTTAATGAATTCTTTTAATTAAACTGCAACAGAGTGGTTTTGTAGAGGATGGTCTATATTTCATCCTTAAACTATGTAACCTTCATCTTTGTCTGGAGAGATCACACATTTGAGTTGTTTTAATTCATTTAAGTAGTATATACAAGAGCAACCTACCCTCACTATCAGTGAGAAATTTGAAAATTGCATTTTGTTGCACTGCTAAGAGGCAGGAAGGCAAGGGCCAACACACAGGAAAAAGAAAGGCAGTCTTGAAGGAATGAAGTCAAAGAATGGTGTAGTACTGGTAATTTCACAAGTAGATCATTTCCCAGGACATCTCACTTATTTAGCATTTTACGTTAGTGGTAAACCAGCAAAATTATCTGGGTCCCTAGTATGTTCTTTTGAAGTGGCTTTGGCTTCTTAAAAATGATCAGGTCATAGCAACTCAGCATAACAGTTATACTATTACCTGGAAAAAAAATGTATTCCCAGTGGCAGCACCAGTATCTTACTAGCAGGAATATCAGCAGAGGCTAAAAATGATTCATTTGATTCATGGCAATTGCCCCATCTCAATTAATTTGTCCTTGGCCCAATATACGAAATCTGGAAATGTATGTGACCTTTCTCTCTTGCCTGTTGCTGGAGTTTGTTATTTTGTTCTTGTTATTTACCTGTTCCTGACAGTTTTGAGGTTTCTGGGGCTTCCCAGAGCCCAAGGAATAAAAATGGTGTTTGGATATACATCAGCTGACAAACAAGCTAAGTGGTTTGTTAAAAGGTAGCTTGGTAGCTGTTGATAGTGTATTTATGATGGCAAATAGCAGTGATTGCTTATCTTGACATACATTCTATTCCCTCTATCCAGGTCACCTTCCTCCAGGGTCTATATAAAACATAACTGGAAGGTGTGTTCCTGGTCACTCACACCGGTGTGTTTAGGTCCTTCTCTTTCCCCATACATCTCCTATGGTATTGTGTCCTTCCCCTCACAGGCACTGTTTGGTTGTTTTCTAATTGTGCACCAGCCAAGGTATACGTCCCCAGAAGAAAATGCAAATTTTTCTATTTTAAATTCAGTGTTTGCAGTTAGTTTCATCCATCTCATGCTTGTCCTTTGGACCCACCGTCACTGTTTGTTTGGTGGTGTTTCTTCATCCTTTCTCTGAAAAGAATATCTGACCCATACAGTTATTTGTTTAAATATTTGGTGCTGGACTCTGTTCTTAGTTTTCTCTGAGGTCCTCTGTGGCAACAGCTGAGTTTAATATTTTGTAATAGAAACCAAAGTCTGGTCTTCAGGTGCTGTGAATACGACTTAAAATGCTTGTGCTCATAATGTGTGACCAGTTTTATTCTATCTGTAGACAGAGCCAGATTTTAGAAAGTTGAAAAATACTTACTTGCTGGCATGCAATTGTTGCATCTCTCACTATCTCCTGATTGAGGAATGAATTTTAATGTGCACTTTGGAACGGATCTAATCTCATCTGCACTTCCTTGGGTGAATCTACAGTTTAGGCTTTGCTCTTCATTGCAATGATTCCTGTGTGATTTCAGTCACTCCTTGATACCATTATTTGCCATAGGCTTGTCTTCCTCGTGGTGCCTGCAGGCTATGCTCTTATATAGCATATGTTTTGACAAGCCATCTGGTTTCAATAGGTTTCCCAAGTGTCTGCCTTCTTGCAACCTGTCTTTTTGGCAGCCACCAGTGCCTACAAACCCGCTGTCTGACTTTCTCCATGGGTCAGAGATTCTTATTTTAGCGTGGAAGTGTTAACACATGTGATGAAGAATGAAGCAGCTTATGGAACCAATGGAATTTTATTGGCATAGGGAAAGAGATTGAAACCAAAGGATTCGGCACAGTTCCCATGAGTGCCCCTGCCTGACATACATGGGTGAATGAAATGAGTTTAGCGTGCCTTCTGTCTGGGCACAATGCCATACTAACATAAGGTTCTCAGCACCAGCAACCAAGAACCCATGTACACCATGGTATCAACAGTATTAAAAGATAGCATTGCTCCAAGGGGCTAACTCAACAGCTGCATATCTTACACTTGCATGTCTAATCATTAGAAAAGTTTGTCACACTCCTGCAGCTTTTTTAATCCCCACAAAAGAACAGAGTTAGCAGAACAAAGAAAATTGCAACCAAAATGCTTCTCTTTCCTCAAACTGTCCCGGAGAATCCGATAAAAAGTTGTACTCGTAGGTGGCAAGGTACTAAACATATCTGAAGATCAGAATCTATAAGAAGAAATTAACAAAAAAGCATGATTACATACCATATTTAGAGTTAATAAAAGATTAATTTTAGTGGGTATTGGATACCTTCAGCAGTTTGGATGGGAGAACGGTACTGGGGGAATTGTCCTGTCTGCTTTTTCTATTGCACCATTGTGAAATTACATTTTTCCTAATTCTCATGTGAGCTAGTTGAAAACTAGCATAGAAATACTACTTTCACCTCCCTGTTGTAACTTACTCTAAAGCAGTAGTTTGGGTCATTCTACACATTGAATATGCACTTGGGCTTATCATATGGATGAGAGAGATGCATGTGCGTTCTTCCTTAAACTTTCACATTTCTAAACCTCTGCTGACCAGAAATTAGTTGGCCTATTCTTTGATTTGTAATGGTAGAGTATGAAGATACATGTAAAAATGAGACCAATTCTCATATCAAAAAAATTATTTCTGCTTTGCCAGTTCCATGGCAGACAGTTCCTATACTAGTCTCAGGAGTTATTTCAGCTTCACACAGGGAAGATGAAGAATAGCTTAGCCAAACCAGATACTTTGGCTTCTAGACTGATCATCTTCTAGTTCTAAGAGATCAACCCTTCACAGTTTCTTGATGGACTTTCCAGCTCTGGAAACAGTCACACTCGTAATTCTAAAATTAGCCTTCAAAAATCTAAGTTTTGAGGAGCTGACTATCCATTTGGTTATAAAACTCAGGTATAAACTTACGCTCTAGTTATACCAGCAGCTGGGAGATAACCTTGAACAGGATACCTTATTGAAGAGAACCTGAGAAGAGGAGGTAAGAGTTACCTACCTAGGAACTGAAATACAAAACTAAAGCTTTAGAATCGTCTTCGAAATTATGTTTCAAGTCTTACATAATATTTTGGCTTATGTATAAATATAATTGATTAAATTCTCTTGATTAATATACAGTTTTTATCTACCAGCATTTATCAATGACAGCTGCATGCCTCTTGTTTCAAACAATGAGCTCCCTGAAAAAAATTGGTGCATCTTGGAGCCAGGTGGCATTAGCTCTATTGGACATGGGGTGTCTTCTGGTATCTTCCCATAGAAGCACACCCTCCCCCACCACTACCAAAATGTTGCCACGCAAACCCAATACAAGTGGTTTCCTAATTACAAGGTTGATTTAACAGAATACTTATGCACTTGTTTGAATGGGGACTAAATTATCCTCAAATTAATCTGGATTCTTTATTGAAAGGTCAAGAATCGCTCTTGAAGGACATCACAAATGAGATAATGTAATACTCTTGAATGGTCTACACCTCTTCTTTCATGAGAGGTAATACTCACAGGTTAGGCTAACTTTGGTTATTCAGATATGATGTGCTGAGCAGAAATTAGTAACTTATTATCAGGACAATTAGTTTTTCCTATTCAGAGCTGGGTTAAAGGAGGTCTACTTATTCTCAACCTCAGACAAGTCTATAGACAAAAAGGGTATTGAATATCAACAGCTAAACAATTTACAAGTAACTCCACTTGAGATTAATTTGGGGTAAACAGTAGCAGTAGATGATAATAACCCCATCAATCACATAGTGTTTCACAACTGGTTTCAAGCAATGCCATTAGATTCTTTTTAAAGGCATACAACAAGTTTTCCAAAACCCTCTGCTGCCAAGCTAAGTAACCCCTCCAAGGCAAGCGCATTCTTTCTTGACTGATCACTTCTATTGAAGAGTATCAAGAATAAACAAATACAGTAGCTGTGAATTAGCTTGGAAGGACTACCTTTTAATTGTTACATTTCAGTGATTATTGTTTTCTCACTCCAACCAAAATTAGTTTATGGAAAGTAAAAATCCTTTGGTGTTCTATTGAAATCTATAGAAAATTAAGATTTTTTAAAAATGCAGTGCTTGCCAGTCATAAGTGTGTGTGCAATCGGTGATGTTAACAGTGACTGTAATACTCTATGACTCTGTATGCTTTGTTTAGGTTGTAGCAGAATGCTAAATTTGTTAACAGCTTTCCAAACAGAAGGGAACGTCTCATTTTAAAAAGTAAAGTAAAGAAGCTGTAAATTATTCAACATGTTCAAAAGCTTGTAGCAACAAGGAGTTTGATTTCAATAGGGTCTGTGAAGGCATAGGGGTCACTTCATGTCATATTACTTGAAGGTGCAGGGAGTAATTATGTGCACTATGATTTTATTCAGGTTCTAAATGTTACAGTAAGTAATCTGCAAAACAATAAGTTGAAACTGATTTTTCTTTTGCTCTGAATATGTAGACAGGAAAAATCTTAATTCCATTTTATAGTTTAAGTTAGTATTCATACAGATTCATTTCTTGAACCTCTTTCCTGCCTCCTCCTCGAATTTCCATTCCTTTGTAGGTATATGGCCATTCCAAGTCAGCTCTAACAATCAAGTCTGGTATGTGGATGTGAAATGACAAACATCTCAACCATAGACATGTAGCAAGGTGGCTAAAAAGCAGTGTGTGGCAGGCGTTTACCATCTAACTTTCTGTTTTAATCTGACTGTTCTTCCCAAATCATACATTTCTTGTATTGCGTTTTCTTTGTCTGATTTTTCAGTATCAATTTTATTAAAAAATTATAACTTATATAATTAAAATTTGAACCAAAATATGAAAATTGTGTAAGAGCACACACCAACCAGGAGGTACATTCTCCTTTCTTGTAAGAAACGTGGCTCACTTAATGGATTCTTGCTTATTTTTAACAACTATTCTGTCAGTGTGACTGGGATATTGAAAGCTGATGCATTTCCTAGAACTAGGCTTTTGTGAGGAAAAACATGTGTGGTATAATAAATACACATCTTGATTTGACTTGCTGCCAAAGTGAGCAAACCAGAGGCAATTGAGAGAGCTGAGTGGAGGTTGGTGTCCAGAGCCTGTTGGTCTGTGACCAGTTGCAGCCCAAGAGGGAAGCGGGGTCTATGCAGGACTGGCTTATCTCCAGGTGGTGACCCTGGAGCTCCTGTAGGTGATCCTCCAGAGGTTATGTTCCACATCTCTTATCCTTGGTGGTGGCAAAGTGGCTGAGAGCAGAAACTGCACATAGCTGTGGGAAACTGCTTATAGTCCAGGCACACTAGTTGTAGTGTGATGATTTTTTTTTTATTATTTTTTTCCTCAGTAAAAAGTTAGTCTTATGAAGAGCTCCAAGTGCACAGAGCTCCTGCTGGAATCAGTTCAGTTGGCATGTGGGGATTCAGTCCCCACAGAGCTGAGTGCAGCACTGAGGGACTATACTCAGGAAGTATGCAGTTAAGGAGCATGTGCAACACAGTGGCAAAAATTATTTGCTAATACATTGGGAGAGGTAATGTATTTATAACATCTATAGAGAAAGAATTTGGACCTTCTGAGTTCCACTATGTACTTTGAAAAGTCTCAATTGCTGTAGCAACAAATGAATATTGTAATAGGATACCCAGAAGAGTGTTTAGACACAGCAGGATGTAGCTATATATGGCTGGAGAAAGACCTTGTGTACCCTTAAATCAAGCTCTATTAATTTTCAGAAGACAGAATCCTCTTCTGATATTATTAGTATGTAATATATAAAGTTATAGTAGTATGATGACAGTTAAAGTGCTTTCATAAGCTCAGTCTACAAAAGCCACTTTCTTATTGCTGCAATTGTCGATGCTGAATTTGGTGACAAGATTGAAAGCTACATAGATGCTTCCCAAGAGTTTTCTATTCTTGTGTATCAAACTCTGTTTTGGGGCTGTGACCCTTTTAAAGATAATGTGTAGCCCTGCTGGAGATTTCAGTAAGTCTGATCAGATGCTTGAAGTGAGACAGGTACTTCAGTGTTTCCCTAAACTACAGAGCAAAATCTCTGGATAATACTATTGTAGCCGTAATGTGATCTACACATACAAAGGTGCAAGCCTCTTGAGGTGTTTCAGTAGACCCACTGATGTACAGAAGTTTTAAGGTTATTAAGGTTGGGTGTATAGTTTTAATAAATTAATTAGTCATATAGGTGCATATTGATTACTTTTTTAATTATGTGTCAAGGTTTTTTCTCCACTGTGAAACATGAAAATTCAGCTCACAGTGGACGTTGTTACTCTATTCTCTTTAAATCTTTATTCTTAGTTGAAGTAAATAAACCAACACAGTAAAGAGAGCTGATAGCTACTCCATCTGTATTATGGCACACAATGATGGCTAGAAGTTAAAGGTTTGATATATAGATCTATTTTTTTATTGCCAGCCGCTGCCCCTGAAGAAAGTATTAAAATTTCCAGATGAGTAACCAAACAATAAATAGATCAGACAGTTGCTGTGAATATCTGATTTTTTTGCATAATAATGAGATATTGCTGGATAATACACTTTGCAGTCCACAGTTTGTCTACATTATCATTTTGATTGGACAAATGCATAAGAAAGATATACAAGTAAAGCCATGCCATGTTAAAAACAAAATAGAATCTAGGGATATCCCTAGACAGAGGCATTCACTTGCACACATACGTGCACACATACATGCACACAGTACTGGTCTCACAACTACTTATGCACAACAGAAACATTGTGTGCAAACTGCAAGCTCTTTTTCATGCCAGTTAGGGTAGATTTAGGGTCATTTTCAGTGAACATCTTTCTTGCCTTGCAGAAGGCTCACAGAAAGACTTACAAGGGAGCCTTTCACCTCAAAGTAGCACCATGTCCCATACCAGAATAGGCCAAAGCAGAGGGGGCTTTGGAGCTAGTCATGAACAGGGGAGTGGATGGGTAAATTCCTTGTTGTGTTCACAGTGCAAAGAAACCTGAAGTCTAGACATGCTGATCTTCATGGAAAAAATGTTAGTTTGTGTCTCAGAAGAATACGTAATCTAGTATAATTTTGGTGGAATTTTGAAGGAGGGGAAATACTGCGCCTGTTTGAAGTCACTGACTAATTTCTTATAGTTGCATACGAGGGTGCTGCTGACAGCAATGCAGCAACAGCTCTGCCACTGCTGTCACCGCTAGGAGATGACTAGCAATAATGCCAATATCAATGTGTAGTGAAAGCTTGTTCTCAGTTAAAAAGCTAGTTGTCACAGATATACTAATCCCTTTTTAAAATTTGTTCCAGACTGTTTTGTTTTAGTGTGGCATTGATAAAGATGGGATCAGAGTTTTGTTTTCTTTCTAAAAAAATAAAAAAAAAAAGACAGAAAAGCTGTATTTTTTTATTATTTTATTTTGTTTTATTTGAATATAGTTAAGTGTGTTCTGTATTTGACCATGTCATTTTAACAGGAAGATGTCTAAGCTCAAGCTTCAGGATTAGATTCTTCTGGTATGCAAGTCCAACTCACGTTGTTGGTCAGGTTTAATTCTGAGCCCTTCAGGTCTTGCAGTTATGTTGGTTTGTTCCTGCTTTTTGCTTTATTCTTGCTAAATCTCTCAGTCCTCTCCAAGTCTTCAAGGAAGTAAACTTCCCCACAGATGTGTTTCCTCTGTGTTTTGAGAAGTCCTTGCATCTCACACTCCTGGTTACTGCAGTGGGAGTTCTTGCTGTGCAAAGAACTTACTCTACACGGGGCCCAGTTTCTGATACATGAAGGAAGCACTAGCACCTCAACTGCAAACAACTGTGTACAGCATCCACTGGTTAAACTGAGGAGCTGGCTTGTCTCCACCTTTCTTTTTTAATCTGTGTGTGTCTGCATGTGTGTATCAGATAAGAAATCCATACACTTAATGGTTAAGAAACAAGCAAACCCAGCAAATGTGACTGTGATGTGTCCCAAAATCATTTGTACCTGTCAGCTACAACAGCAATAGAGAGATGAACGCTGTTGCTAGATTAAAAAAACTTACAGAGCTACTGTATTGCACCTCTGCTACTACAATACTAGTGTGATTTCATTTACAGAAGGACATCTATTTCCTAATGGTTTCTCCATACCATATTTATGTAGTAGTACATTTCAACCCTGTTTCTTCACCAGGCCATACATACAGTATTGAGAAATAATGCAGGGTTTTCCATGAGTTTGAAGTATCTATCAGCATTTCTGGCATGATGGACAACATGAGAAGAGCTTTCATTATGCAGAGTCATCAGTGTTGTATTCAGAAGCTATTTACCCATAAAAAAGAAATGGAACCAGATTTTGGCCTAGTTATTCACCTGCTGGTGAAACATCTCACACTGAGGAGTGACATCTGGACTGTGTCTTAGTAGAGTTCCTTGTAATCCTTCATGCTGTAACCAGTAAATAGGCATTTTGTGGGTTCTTTTTCCTCATGTAGGCCCAGCCCATGTTTACAAAACAGAGAGTCAAATTCAAGCCTGAAAGCACAAACTATTTTCATCTAGCAACATGACATTCCCTGCCCTGGCAAAATTCTGGCTTACTGCATTTCACCTTAGAAGCAAGGTGCATTTTTTTCCTTAATTCCTTAATTTCCTTAATTAATTCACAAAATTATTTTTGTGAATTCAAAACAAATCTTATGCTTCCTTTGTCCATGGATAATTAAATAAGGTTTCCAATTTATTCATGTGTTCTAATTTACACAGGGTATCAACTCAAACAACCTCTCTGCTCAACAGAAAAAAGACATAAAATACATAGAAAGATAAATCTAAATGTCAGCCACAGGCCGGTTAGAACAGTTCTGGATGGTGAGGGCACTGTTGCTGTAGTCTCTGGTGGCCTCTCGTAAGCAGTGACATTCGGGGCTGAACCAGACTGAGATATGCTGGTGGGGTTTCTTGTCTTCTCCTTTTCTGAGGTCATACCAGGAAAGTTTGGGTCTGGGGTACTGAAACTGTCCTCTGCAGGACTTTTATATTCTCTTTACTTCCAGATTCTTTAGCTCAGCTTTCTAGAGTGCAATCAGATACTCAGAGCAAGTCTCCCCTTTTATTGCACTTCTTCCAGGTGCTGGTCTTTGTACAGGCCCTCTGTGGTAAAAGAATTCCACCCAAAGCTGATCAGATCTGTGCTGCTGTTCTGAACCTACAGGCTTTCTACAGCTGAGGTCCACGTTTCCCACAGGTTAGTTATTTTCACAGTTTTAGATATTCCTGTGATTGCTCCTGCTATAGGATTTGAATTCTTCACAAGCATTTGTGAAATTACACAATATCACCGTGAATTTGGCAAATGGTGTTGGTTTGTACAGGGAGCAGGCCCGAAGGAGCCTAACATGTTTGCAGCAAAGACAGTATTGGCCAGGTCTCAGAAATACTACCTATAAAGATACTTAGATGCTGTAGCAAGTAATAAGTTGTTGTGAAACCCTTTGCAAGTTTAGAGAAAAGGGTATGCAAGCACTTTCAAGGCAGTCTAGGCCTATTTCGTACTGTCTGGGTACAGGAAGAAAATTGTGTTATCTCCTGATATCCCGTCTGCTTTTTTGTTGGTTTTTTTTTTCTCCTATAAGACCTTAAGGGTACTTTGTAAGTCTGGGAACGAGTTGGAATATTAACCTAGTTTTCCTAAGTTGTAGCCAAGTGCACTAATGTTTGGGCTGTCCAGTCTCTTAACCAGAGGCAGCAGTATGGTAGCTAACGACAGGCCGACATTCTGGGCACCACGGCTGGGCCTGGATGCTGTTGAGGCTCTGTGATCACATGTGGGACAATATGCAGGACTGGAGCAGTGCTGCATATTGCTCTTTGGGGTGACTTTGGGGATTGTGTACGTGGACTGATTTATGATCAGTCCTACACAAGTGTGTTGTGTCCTACACAACAAGTGTGTTGTGTAGGAGCTCTTTTTTTCCTCAGACAAAGCAATTCAGCTTCAAACATGTCTGCCTTATTTATAAGCAGTTTAAACTTTACACTCAAGTTTTTTTTTTCTCTTTCCCCAAGCTTGTAATTTAAGGGGAAAACCATCAAAAATAAGTACATAACATACCAGAACACAAATCCTTAAAAACATATCAGAACCTTGAGTCTCTGCTCGTTTTCCTTTATGGTATTTTTTTTTATTAATAAGGCTGCTTCTATATTCATGACAAAATAAGAAAGCTATTTCCAATGAAACAGACAAGTCTGTCAGACATCAAATATAGCTAATATTTGATGTCATAAATATTAATGACTTTCATGTCTTTAGATACTTTATAATCAATTCCAAACATTTTGGTTTGATTCATTCTTATTTATTTTTTTGCATTGAACTGGTAGAAGGAATTTTCCCTTATTTTTCTATGAAAAAACTATCTGGAACCCGACTTGATCTTTTGAAGACTCTTTTCAAACTATTTGAATTAAAATGTTGTTAAATGTATTTTACATGGCTAAATTAGCAGTTAGTGCTGCATGACAGAAATGCATATTTGATGGCCACCAGATCATCTGTCACTCAGGACTGATTCTGGGATTTCCTGGTAAAACAGAAGGGATTGAAAGAGGCAGGCCTTTAACTGAAAGCATATAACAGGCTGCATTTTCTGTGGGAACAACATACAGCAAATCTGTCGTTTGACATCTAATTTCTTGGCCAGTTCTCTACAGGTACTGAGCAATAATTAGTATTGCCCAACGTGAGTGGTCTCAGTAATGATAAATTAATGTTTGTTGTTCCTTAAAAGCAGGAAATCCCTCTTTCTGAGTGAAATAGTTCTCACAAGTGTACAAACTCAAATTTTAATGCCCTATAAATAAATAATGAATAATGTTATCAGTTGAACAAATGTTGATGCAGAGAACAGAGATCTTCTTTGCCTGTGGAGCAAGGGATAGGCTAGGGATAGGCTAGGGATAGGCTAGGGGATGTGCCAATATGAGAGAGACAGAATTATTCTTCCAAAATTTCAAGTTGTTCCATGTATTGGTGAATATTTGTTTCTAGGGAATTTGTTTCAGGTATTTTTTTTAATATACTAAGATTGTAGAAAAAATCTCTAGAAATCCAACATTGCACTCTGCTTTTGCCCTAAATTCTTTGTTCTTAACCCTAGCAATAGCCAATAACTTGACGACTATTGCAGCAATAAAATATGGTGACCATATTGCAGTCTCCACTGGTGACGTAAGTAAGTCCTTTTTTAAAGGCACTTCTAGAGATGATTGAGCACAAACACAGTGTGATACTGACACAGATCTTATAACCTAGTCCATCCTCTTGCTACTGTAATAGACTGTTGTGCTATCTCTGGAGCAACCAGACTTATGATGACTAGGTGTAGTAACGCTGCCTTCTTTTCTCTCTAGCTCCAGATTCTCTTTCTTGTCTCTTATAAAAAAGCCGGTTTCTTTTGCAGCTCTCCCTCTTTATGCCATTGGTCATACATGTCATTGAGGGAGGCAGCAGATGAGTAAACAAAAGTAACCACAAAGTCCAGATCCTGCAGACAGCCGGACACGTCCTGCTATGGACACCCATCACATGAATCCTTGCTTTGAGATACAAACATCTTTCAGTACTAAGAGTTGGGTAGGATGGAGGCAGCTTTGGGGCTGGCACACCCTGTCCAGTGGTAATTTGCCTTCAAGAGAGCTGTAGCGAAGGAACAGGACAAGGCTGGAGTCTGTATTTGCCAAGCCATTGAGTTTACAGAGCTTTTTAGGGCTTTTTGCCCTAAAAAGTGAGTGTGCAGAGAAAATGCAAGGTGGGTGGGGAGTGAGAGAAGACAGAAACCTTATTTCTGGAAGGTTAGCTTCATATTGACTGAGTTGACATCAAGACAAGAAAAGTTCTATAGAAGCTGTTCTTTTGTCACTAGATAAATCTTGAAAGGCTCAATCTATACTCAGATCAAAGGAAAAAAATAGACACAAGCCTGTGATGGGAAATAAAAGTTTAAAAAAGTAAGTAAAAAAAAAAACCCATACCTTAAAAAAAGCAAAATCTCTGAATGCTCTCAGAACATGAAGAAATCCCATGTTCTTTCCAAGCCTGTGGAACATCATAGCTGTTGTAAATAGGTCAGTCCCAAAGAGGGCACACACATTCCAAATAGGAATGCATCATTTTAACATGTTTGACTTATCAGTAACTAATTGAAAGATGACAAGGACTTTGAGCAAAATAATTCAGTATGTCATAAGCCCAAGATTTGGCATTAAAAATGTTTTACTTATATTCATATGGTAAGAACATACACAAGTTGTTAAAGTTAATGAAATCCATCCTAATTCCTCTTTTTAAGATACATTATTAATCTGTTATTAAACATGGTTTAAAGCAGTTAGAACAAAGAGTTGGACATGGAGACAGAACACATTTGAAAGTTGCATCATTCAAAGAACTTAGAGGTTGAACAGAAGTGCTTCAGAAGAGACTGATGTACAACTTGAGTTTTTAGACAATTTTGTGAGTAGAGAATGTTGTCTAGGCAGACCTAGTGACTAGCTGAGTTTTGGCAGTATTAACTAAATTTGCAATGTTTTATCCTGGTTTGCTGAGGAAGTGATTCTTTTGAGACCCTGGTTTGTGCTGTCTTTTTCTCTCAATCCACCCAAGCAATGTTGAATGTTTTAGTTAGCTTCAGTCAAACTTAGAGAAGTAAAAGGTTTTTTTACTGAGTTCCTTATTTTTTAAAGTGTTTTCTTAAATATTTTATTAAAATATTGGCTGGATAGAAAAGGCAAGCTCAAACTAGACCTTTCTTGGGGGAAAGGCAGTCTGGACTCAAGCACTGTTCATGTTGTGTGGTAGCAACAAGCCAGTCAGTCAATGGGTACATCCTTTGACACGTCAGCCGGCAGCTCGCTCTTTCACTTGCTCTTGTCAGGTAGGCTGTCATATGGGAAATAGGGCTGTTCAGCCAGGTATAGTTTACAGAACAAAGGACACTATCTGTAGGGAATGGGGTAAGCTTATTCTGGTGCTTACCCTACAATATGCTTTTCAATGCTGTTCTGTGTTAGCCATCCCCACTGAAATCAATGGGAGTTGCATCGTGGACTGAAAGGATAACAGCATAGAGAATAGTGATGTACAATCTTGAAAAGCCTCTGTGTCCAGAGAGAGCTCCATGAGTGCCAGCACTAATAGCTCCTTACAGAACTTGGAGAACTAGAACTGCTACCACCAAGGTCATGGAGAGGGTTTATAAGAACAGATTATTCATTGTGTCGGAGTCTGGATGTTTAATGAAACACTTGATAGTAATATTTTGGAATATCCTTCTCTATCTGTTGATTTTCCAGTGATTGTGTGTTAATTACATAGTTTCAGCAGGTAAGAGTTGAAGCAGAAACATCCAACCATAGTCTGAATCATTTGTTTTACATAATAGTATATGCTGCTTTGCATTGCTTGGTGACTTCCAAGGAACAGATAAGTAAGTGGCACCTCATTGCCTAGAGTTTTGAATTGACCACAGAGATTGAGAAATGTGATATTATTTTGAAAAGAAAACAAAATTGATCACAATTTCGTGCCCATTTTCTTGAGCCTAATGTGCATGATGCTTTCTATGCACATTGTAGATACTTGCATACATAATTTAGCAGTGTAGGAACTTTGTATATGAACTTCTGTTTGACAGTCTTGCTCTGCTTGACTAAAATGAGACTAGTTCTGCTGGATTGAAATAAGGAGCACACAAAGGAGATTTTGGTAGGTTGCTAAAGATACTAGTGTTTGTTCAGTCAGTTTAGTTCAATTCACTTAATGCAATAATTTATCTCCATACAGACAATGTGAGTCAATCATAATTCCTTCAGTGTCAAAAAAAAGCTTATTTGTTAGAAATATTTGTAAGAAAGAAGTTTTGTCTTTTCAAATTTACAATTACTATTTACTGTTGCAAGCATCAAAAGGGTACGGTGTATGGCGTCATGAGCTTGGAAGAGTGAAACATTTTCTAAAGCCCAGAGAGAGACCGGGGTTTGGAGCTTCAGCAAGACAAATTAGCCTCTCTGAAGGCTTGTGCTGCTACAACCCAGGCTTTTCTGGTGCATGAATTACCTGAGCTAACACAAAACAAATGACAAAAATATGCTCCAAGGTTTGTAGCTCAAGGGGCATCTCAGGCTTTTCTCTCAGCTGATGCTGTGAAGAGGTGGACAGGCAAGAATTTGTGTCCCTCAGTCCCAGGAGAAAGGCTTTTACCATTGCTGATCTGAGAGATAGAAGGAATTCCACCTCATGTCAGGATACTCCGAGGATCCAGGCTTCTATAACGATGCTTGCTGGTATTCTTTGAGATCAGTTCCCAGCCTTCCTAATAGGTGATTACAGAGCTAAAGTGGATGAATACTGACAGCTTCTGCTTTGTATCCTCAAAAGCTGAAGGAGAAGACAATGCTGAAAATAGTACTTAACTCTGTGCTATTGACCTCCTACACAACTGTGCCACATCCACATTCACAGAACCATAACCTTCCTGACTTGCATTGAGAACTAAGGGACACATTGTTACTGACCCAAATTCATCCCATTGAGTTTCTTTGCAGCGGCATTTGACCCCAAAACTGTCCTTTTAAGCAGTATCTCTTTACTTGGAAAGGAAAAAAAAAAATCACCCAGAGCTTGATCATGGAGAAACAGTTTAGAGTTGCTTTGTTTAGTTATAGGAACTGACAAAGGAGAATGCTTAGGAAAATAGAAAAATGTCAAACAACTTCCAATATTTTCAACAAAATAAAAAGCAGCACTTAGATATATACATGCAGCCCTTACTGCAAAGGGAGTATGATCAAGAGTGCTAGATGTCTCATGTGTATTCTTCTTCTCTAATGTTCTGGGTGGCTGTATGATCTGATATGTCAGTCAGAGACTCTGTGGTCTGACAAGGCTTTACTTCACTTTAGAAAATATTTAATTTATAATTTATGCCTGTGACCAGTTAGGAGAATAACATTGTTCTCTGATACACAACTGGAATGCATCTGCTGCAGATAGAGAAAGTGGAGCAGTTTGATAGAATTTGAGCAGTACAGACAGACCTGAGTTTATTTTCCAATGGAGAGCCTTCATATGAAGATGCAGTAGGTGCCCCTGGTGATTCCTGTGCGATGACTTCAAAACAGCCTGATCTTGAGCTCATGGAAAAAAATTCAAAGTAATGCCAAGGTGATAAAAAACAGCAGAACTTTGTATATCTTCTGACTGGGAGCCTGGGGGGGAAGCAAACAACAAAATCCTACACCAACTTCCTCAAAAGCAAGGCTATGGAAGATGAGCTTTAAAAAGATGAGTTATAAAAGACATGTTCCAAACCATCTTACAGTGATTAGATTTATAATATATGACTATACATAAGCAGTAATAGAATTTGTAATATGTAACTATATCTAGACAATGGAGTTTACTGTTACTTGTCCCTCATTGAGTTCATTGAGGGACAGAATTCATTGAGGAAGAGAATAAGGTAATTTCCAGAGCAGTCAACCCCTGCCTGATTCCAACTAGTGGTGTCCATTGTACTGAGCAGTGCTGGCAGAGCACAGGTTTCAGCCCTCTTGCTGTCTATCCTGTGGGACATAACCAGTCCTATGGCTCCAATTCAGCTAAATCCTTTCTGGATTGTTTGGGGCTGCTGGCATCCGTGGGCGAGTGCCAAAACCATCACCAGGGTAGCAACTGGGAAAAAAAGTGTCTGTCTGTATGTTCTCCATGGCAGCTGGGCCATCAGGCCTCTTCCTCCTGAAACAGATTATACTAACAAAATGGGCTTTCATTGATATGACTGATGGCATAAGTTCCCTGTGAAGGCATCAACAGCTTTAATGCCAGTGTAACTGCACTTTCTTGGGATTTTGCCTGCATAGAAATGCTACAGAAAATTAACAAATCCTTTACATCAAATCTAATAAACATTGCTACAATACAGGCATGACCTAATACTGTCAGGTTAGATGTCATTAGTGAAATTCCGTCACAGGAATTCATCCACCAACTCTTTTAGTGTTGCTTTCAGAAGTAAATCCAGTATTAGTGACTGATGGTTTTATCAAAAATCTCACAGTGCCTGATGCTTTACTTACCAATCCTGGAGAACTGAATCCTGGAGAATCTCCAATGTTTGATTTTTTGTTTGGAAAGGAGGGAGGGAGTATGTTTGAGGCCTTACCAATGAGGTGAAAACTGGATAATGTAGTTTTGATGGAAAAATTCCTCACCGTCAAGAAAGTAGAGTCAAAGCACAGAAAAAGAGAGAATTTCTCAAAACTTTCTAGTTTTATCTTAGAAGTATTTTATCTGATATTCAGATAGATTAGTCTGTAGCTTGAAGAAAGCACCCTAGCAGTCCTAAACATGGATTCTGAGCTATCCTTTCTTCCTCCAAGCACTCAACAAAACAAACAAAAAAAAAAACAAAACATTTTGTTGAAGGCAGAAAGGAACATAAGACCCATTATTCTGGGTTTGGTCCTTCCCTGGCCAGTTTTTTGTGAATGGGAGGGAAAAAAAGGTTTCTGGTTTGTGGTCTGAAAGTACTAGACTAACAGTAAAGGGAAAAAGTATAAAACAATGTAGAAGTTTTCAGAACTGCCCGTGACCACATGGCATTAAGGCCCGTGACACATGTGTACATACTGCATATGACCTAGCATATCCACTGACTGATTGTGACCCCAAACTGAAGAAAGGTAAATTATTTACCTACATAGGTAAACCTATACATAGAAAACCATCTGAATGTCCTGAAAAACCTTCATAGTGAAACCCTTGCTCTATTTAATTCACTAGGAAGTTTCTGTGGATTTTAATGCAATTAAAATTTTACTCTGAAACCCACAGCTACTGTATAAGGCTTCTGCAAGCATGACTGACGTGAACAGTGCTGCAACTGAAGAACTCTATGGCTGATAGATGAGAAAGCTCAGCAGTGGTAAGGCAAGCAAGAAGGGACAAGCTCTTCCCTCCCTCTAGAATTGTCTGTTACAGGAGTTGCATGTCTTTCTCTGGCATACACACTGCCTGTCTTTTTCCAGGAGAACTTATTGGTTCCAGTCTTGCAAATCATGAATGGTTGAAAATTACTTTAAAAATACATCTTTTGGCTAGCAGGGGAAGCCACTTTATGTGGTCCAGCTTGTCCCTGTGTACATTCAGGAGCCTCCAGATATACCTGTCCCATAGAGGTCTAGCAAAGATGAGGAAGCTGTAGCTCAATAAAGAAATGAACATGACTATTAACAAATTTCTGCAGGTGTAGAAATCATAAAAGACTGCTTTCGTTTCTGTTAGAATTCCACTCTAACCCCATTAGAGTTCTCATAGCCATCAACAAAACAGTAATTTGGAGCCCAATTACATGCAACAGGGATCAACCCTCTCTTGATCCTCTTTCCTGGTCTCCAGAGAACTTCCTTAACCTGGAAATTATGAGGGTTAATTACAAAATTATCTTCAGCAAGGACTCAAGTATATCAAGCACATATTAAAACACAAACTGTTTGTGCATTTGTGGTCTCCTTCAGCAGGTCTCTTCAGGTCTAATCCCATCCTTCTGCTCTGTGTGTGAGCAGTTTTATCACTTGTCTAAACAGCCCAACCCTCTGAAAAGCTAGGGAGAGGTGATGCAAGCCCTGTCTCCAGGGGTCCAGCACTCCAGCGTGAAAGGCTGGAGAACTATCCAGCAGAGGGGTATCTGCAAGGTGACAAGGCAATAACATTGTTTAAAGGCCCTGGGATGCTGACTGCACCTCTCAGCTTCTCAGCACTCTGCTGCCAGGAACCCACATCATTAAGCTGGGGAAATACAAGTGAAATTTGCCAGCAAGAGCCATGAAGACTCCAGAGGAGAGAAATACAGGAAGAGGTGGGAGAGAATGGAAAAGGGATATTGCTCTAGTTGGTAGAAAAATGCACATGGAATGTGCTTTGGAATTTGGAAGAGGTGGGCTTGCAATTATTTGAAGAGATGGTTGCTATGTGTGGCTGGTAGTGGAGCATTGTCTTCCCTGCTCTAAAATGAGTGCTTCATCCACCTTGATATCCTGCAGTAGAGCTTCCTGTCTGGACTAACATTGACCTTAGGCTGTTACAACATGGAACAAACACGTGGGCCTGCTCAGGGGAGCAGCCTCGGGAGCAAGAGTTCCCGAATCCTCCAGCAGACACTGGATGGACTAGTGGTTTTTAAAGGCTGAGAAGGAGGCTTGTGCCACTGAGGGCAGGGCAGCTGGGCAGGCATAGGAGTAGAACCTGATCCAAGTTTTGGACCCAGTCCTTCCTTACTTATCTGTTGTCTACCCAGTAGCCATCAAAACAAGCAAGGAGGGTGGACTCTGCAGCCCCCTGAAGTGCCTTGATTCCATCATTGGGAAGGGTGCATACAGGTGAATGTTTAGGACACCAGTAGGTGCAGGTGGTGAGTACTGCCTGGGGGAGTTGGGGAAGTGGAAACACTGAGCATTTTCCTCTGGCATAACATTAGTCTTGGTTGTAATGTCTCTCTAAGGAGCTGCTCTAATTAATGCAAAATAGTTACTACTTAATAAATACTGAGGGCCTTCTAAATAGAGCAAAATTAAGAGCCTTTATTTAGTAGTGCCTACAGTTGAGGTATGAGTTAGCCTTTCTGACACTTTGGTGCCTCCTGGCAGTGTCCATGTTAGGAGCACGGGAGGGAGAGGAAGGTGAGGCCCTTCCTGGGTGCTGGGGCGCTCGGCCCCGCTCCAGCTGCCTCAGTGCTGAGGCTCCCAGCAAAGAAAGGATGGCAGAAAAGGTCTCTTCCCGTCAAAACGCTGCCAAAGGAAGGGTAGGGTCACTTGGTGTATCTGCGGCGGTCAGCACTCCTCCGGGCTGACCTCCTCTGCAAACGGCCTCCGTTTCTCGGATGCCTCCCTTGCTTGCTCCTCAGTTGGGCACCGGCGGGGGTGAACGGGAGGGAAAAGCTGATTGCCCCCGGGCCTCGAAGGGTCCGAGCAACCTGGGGTAGATGGCGGAGCCGGGTCGCTGTTTCGGGGGGGGTCTTAGGACTAAGAGCCCGGCGGAGCCCCGCGCCCTGCTCGGGAGCAGCCTCGGTTTTAGCCCGGCAGCGGAGCGGCCGCAACGCGGCAGCCGCCCTCCGCATGTGCGCAGTCCCCGCGCAGCGGGGCGGCAGGCCGTAAACGAGCAGGAGCTCTTTGCCCAGGCGTCCCGTGAAGGGGCTGCGATTCTCAGGGCAGCTTGGGCAAAGGGCGGATGATTCCTCATTTTCTCTTTGCAAAAAAAAACCTCCGTTACCTTCCAAACTATAGTGTGGCTCAGCTTGATAAATCTGGAGCCTTTTTTTGTTGTTGTAGTAGTATTTTATTGCATTTTTTCCAAGCAAGGATGCCAGCGCAGCTCACCCTGTAGTGCAAACGGACCCAGAAAGAGAGAGGAAGATAAAATGAATTTAAATTCCAAAGGGGTTTCAGTGCTGGTTTCCTAGTCCCCGAGTCAGCAATGTGTTTGTGAAAATTCAGCCTTTTTGTCTCTTAGAAAAAAAGGGCTAAATCTACATCGGTGGCCCAGTCTAGGTTTGCTATTCTTTGCATTTTCTATTCAAGTGAATGAGAGTGAATGAAGTGGCCTGGGACCCTTTATTTGATCTACTCAATTGCATAAAGTGACAGAATTCTAATATATTTGTTTAATGCTCTTCAATGGGGCTTTCACTTTCTAGCTTGCAAATGAAGCCTCGATCTCCAAAGTTTTGTCCTTTTTTTTCTTCCACCTTTTTTTTTTTTTTCCTGGCAGAGAGACCATATTTCATAACTTGGGCCACGGTTTGAAGTGATTTCGAGAGGAGTTTTAGACTCGAAAAGTGTGAAATAAAGAAACAGATGTGAAGTTATTGTAAATTCGTATAGTGGGCTCTGGGGCTATTGTAAACTCACTGCAGGCGGTCCAAAGCCTCTCTTTTTCATGCTGTAATTGAAACATATTAATTAGATAATTTGTTGTTAGTTTAAAAGAAACAAATACAGCCCCTTCAAGGCTTCACAGCCTCGGTTTCTTTTTGTTAATAAAAACAACAAAAAAAACCCCAAACCAAACCAAAACACGAAGTGACATTTATATTAAGATTCCGAGATAATTCGGCCCTGAAGATGATGAAGCTGCTAAGTTTTTTTTTTCCTTTCCCAAGGACCACTTTTGAAGAAAGGCTGGCTCATAAAACTCCCTCTCAGGGATCGCCAGGGAGTTCTTTTCTCACTACCTGGCACAAACCGCCCTTCCCTGCAAGGCGCGGTCCGAAAGAAAATAAATATTCCGGGTGAGAAAGAGCTGGCTTTCTTCAATAGAGGATTCAGTCTTGTGGGGTGGTGTCTTGTCACACGTCGAGGAGGAAGAAAACAAAACAAAAAAAAAAAAAAAAAGAGAGAGAGAGACAAGAGAGAGAAAAGAAATATACCGACGAGAAAGGATTCACACACCATGCACTGTCGTGAAGCAAAATCCCGAGTCGCCAAGCACGACTGGGTTCGCGGGCTTACCTTGCACAGCCAGGCTCAAATTCATCCTCCGGAAGAAAAGAGCTTTTGCCTAGAATAGACGCTCTCTTTGCATCAAGTACGCCCAGCTTATAATGTCTCACTGGCAAATAAAATTAAAAAGAAAGAAAGAAACCCCCCCCCCCCCCAACCCCCGCGTCTAAACGCGCCGGAGAGCTCGGCCGTGGCTGATTCACTGCCCCCCACCCTCGCCCTTTCCCTCCGCGCTGTTGTCTCTTGCTGTTCTATTTCAGATCTGTGTTTATTGACATTGGACTTGAGCCATTAGGGAGATTTAACAAGTCAAAGCAGTAAATTCAAGGGACGCGCCGAGCTGCGTATTTGTTTGAAATAAGCATCGCGGAGCGCGGGCAGAGGTGCGGTAGGAGCGCGGTGCCGGCCCCGCGGGCTTCGCGCTGGCGGCCGCGGCGAGGGAGGTCCTCGGGCTTGGACAGTCCCGGGCCATCACAGAGATAAAGAGGAAAATGGCACTTTAAAAGTTCGTTTGGGAATCTTACTAACGGATTATGTAGTGAGGAAGCTATTGCACCCTTTGAAAATATTTTGCTTTGGGGTCTTTTCGGGTCATTATCTCCGCTGATTACTATGTAGTTTAAAAAAGACCCTGAAAGTGCAGCTTCGTCTTCTTAGCTGAGCTCAGATTTCATCTCTGAGGATTTGTTCTGATTGCTAGATCTTAAAAGGAAAGAGAAAGAGAGTCCTCGTCGTCTAAAAATATAGGTCATCGCTTGTTTAGGAAAAGTTTGTCGAGTTATGTGTCTATTGATCTCGTGATAAATTTTGAATGCTTTCTTTTGCTGATCGTGTTGATATAATCGTGGGTTGGACTTGATGAATGAGTTCAGTTGTCCCCCATCTGACAAGCTTTATCAGCTTCATGCATTTTAATCAGCCCAATGATTCATGTATTTTCCACCTTTTTTTCCGTGTGTGGGATCCGTTCTCTTTAAAAAAAAAAATCGCAACTGGATTAATTACTTTCTACATTAATCTTAAAACTCTTGCAAGGACCTGCGGTACGTAGCAAGTAAATGGGGATGTCACTTGCGATTTTTGTGGTCCAGAAATTCTGAGAGAGATCAGGCAGAGACAAAACCCCTGTAACATCACTGCCGTAGAATTAGTGTCTCCTGTCGGTTCGTTAGAATACAATATCGTTTTCTTGATAATAAGCCTTTAAGTATTCGGCTATCTCGTAACTGCGCTCTTGGCGCAGTGTCTCATCTTTGAGACACTTATTTACTGATTGCACTAGATTGCTTCTATCATTTTCAGGAGTTGCAGAATCCTCGCCAAATCCGTAAAAGAATTGGAGAAGCCCCCCCTGGAAGGTGCCCGGAAGCCAGTTTCCACTATAACAGCTTTGCCCTTACTTTTTAAAAAGGGACTGTATATTAGCTTACTGGAAAACGGATACAAATTTAAGTGTTACAGCTTGCAACCTACCGTTTTTAGAAAGTTTGATAAATACAGGTGGAGAAATTGTAGCAGTGGCTAGAGTAAATGCAGTGCTTGAGGAAGTTTAAAAGACAGGTGAAAGGCTACAATAGCTCACTTTTACTCTAAAAAGATTTTGAGATGCCACTTGTAAGAAAAACCACAACAGAGAAAAATTCAGTATTCTCTGTCTTAAAAAGTAACTAATTCTTTGAAGACTTTTGTGTTTGCTCTGTATTGTAGAAGTTAAGTAATTTTTATACTTTTTAGACAAAAAGTATAGCCAGGAGTATGTAGATGATAAATATACATACATACAGGCATAAACATAATATGTGTTTGTATTCGGTATAAGTGTATAGGACACAGATGCATATATGTGTGTTTATGGATATAGGTATATGTATAGATGTATAGATATAAAATCCACAGAACACGCTTACGTATGTTAGCTTTTTGGTAAACCGGCAATAATAACAATTTTATCTAACCTGTTCGGGTATGTTAATAACTATATTTATAGTAACCTCCCGTGAAAAGGCTGCTTAGATTATCTAAGTATTGGAATAACGTCATTCCTTTTTCATGCACTAATGTTTTTACTCTTCTCGTATAAACTCTTTTTAAAAAAGCAGATAAGAAACTAAATCTGCATTTACATATTTTAATGAGAAAATATTATTTGGACGACTTGGTTCATAATTTAACGTTGACACTTTTTCAATCTTTGTCTTAAAACACACATGCTGGGAACAAGAACACCAATATTTAAAATGCCATGCTTATTTCTGTACAGGAGAAAAAAAGAAGTTAAAACAAATGTCTTTACAGTTTCAATAGACACTAATGCCGTTTGTGGGATGGGTTGAGTGGGGTTTTTTTCTTTTTTTTTTCCTTAACTTAAGCAGTTCACAACAGAACATCAGTTCAGTTTCCAGTAAACTACCTAAAACTAGAAAGGAGTATATCAAACAAAAGTGCATTTTACACATTTTATAATCATTCCTATGCACAGAGATTTACAGTTTCCCTAGCCCCTCTCTCTTGTCTGCAAAGCTCCAGCATAAATCAGGATGACCTCCAGTTTGTACCTGCTGTTGTGTTACTTCTCCGCGTTTTACCAGTGACTTCAGCAGCTTTTTTTAAGCTGTGTCGGGTTGTGTGCTTCGTAGCAGGATTATTTTTATTACTGTTATTGTTTGTTTGTTTTTAAGCTATGAAATAAATAGCTACAAAATTTATAAAACAAAGAAACCTTCAGCCCCCCAAACCTTCGGGTCAATCAGAAGTTAACAGACAAACTGACTTCTCTTTCTCTTCCACCCGAAAACTGCAGTACGCTTTCGCGTTACAACAGGTACTGCAGAGGGGACCTCATCTGACAGTACAGATGCCAGCTCAGTATTTACATTAAAACAGGCGCTTTGTAAACAATATAGGTATGGAGTGAATGAGCGGGTGCCTTTCCGTTGCACGGCGTCCTGCTCCCGCGGCGCTGCTCGCGCTCGCCTTGCACCGCCCCGCACCCCCGACCTCCTCAGCGCGGCCCCGCACCTGCGAGGCCTTGCCTACCAGCCCACCGCTCCTTCCCGGGGCCGGCTGAGCCTTCTCCCGCGGAAATCCTGCCCTTTGCGTGACACCGGGACACGCACCCACACAAAGGACACGAGGG
This sequence comes from Scolopax mira, assembly GCA_004320125.1. Taxonomy (NCBI): domain Eukaryota; kingdom Metazoa; phylum Chordata; class Aves; order Charadriiformes; family Scolopacidae; genus Scolopax; species Scolopax mira. The sequence continues at coordinate 71,147 of BJBW01001480.1, read as the reverse complement.
CTTTCCGGCGTTTCCAAGATCCAAGCGTCTGCTGCTCGGAAGCTGGAAACGCCGCTGCCCCCGTGCAGTAAGGCTGCAGCCATTTCACAACATTTATGGTTCTAGAGATAGGTCCTGTATAAACCCCTGCTCTTCCCCAGACAAAGGAAGGGGAATCGCCGGGCCAGTCTCGCCCGGCCCCCGGCAAAACGAAAACGCCTGGAGTACTTTTGGAAAACTAGTGATAAGTGTGGCAGTTTCTACCGGGCGGGGAGGGGGGGCGGGCTGGGCCGGGTCGTTTTGCCTCGGAAGAACGGAAAACAAAGTTCAGAAGCGGGAGAGAAAGCGGGACGCGAAGGGACGGCGGGGCTGACGGGGCGAGGCATAAAGGCGGGCTCACGCCAACGGCACACCTCGGCTTCCCGCGGGGAGCTGTCTCTGCTTTGGAGGAAAAGAGAGGGGGGAGGAAAGGAGCGGAAGGACGGAGAGAAGGGGAGGGAGGAGACCTCCGAGGAAACTTTGGGAGAAAGGGGACGGCGGGGTCCGTGCGGGCGTCCCGGGTCAGTGCACCGCCACGGAGTGCAGGGCGGGCGCCGGGCTGGTGAGAGTCTCGCTGGGGGTGGCCGGGCTGCTTTGGCTGGTGGCCGTCTGCGAGGACGTGGGGCTGAGGGAGGGCGGCGAGTTCGAGAGGATGGTGGGGATGGGCGCGGGCAGGGCGGGCAGAGCCGGCACCGCGGCGGGCGTAGGCTTGATGGGGACGGGGATGGCCGGCAAAGTCTGTCCTCCGTGGCAGAGCGGCTTAATGGGCACGCCGTAGGCGCCGTACTCGCTGCTGGCCATGGAGATGGGGGTGGCGGTGTCGATCATGCTGGAGCCGTACATGTGGGGCCAGCCCGTGCCAATGGAGCTGCCCACCGTAGTCAACTGGTTGGGGAGGGGGTAGGCGGCCGGCATGGGTTGCATCGTGGAAAAGGCGAGGCCCCCGGGCATCTTGTACTCTCTGGCAATGATGTTCTCTATGGCGAAGGGGTGCTTGAAGCTGGAGGGCTGGGACACGCCGAGGTTGTATGTGGACATCTGGGGCAGGTGGGTACCGGTGGCCGCCAGGGCACTGAGCCGCAGCTTCGCCTGCTGCTGGAGGTACTGCGCCGCGTCCGCCGGCTTGCTGGGGGCCAGGTGGTCCGACTTGACCACCTTGAAGCGTTTGCGGCGCCGCAGGAAGCTGCCGTTCTCGAACATGTCCCCGCAGCTGGGGTGCAGCGCCCAGAAGCTGCCCTTGCCCGGCTGGTCGGGGCGGCGGGGGATCTTGATGAAGCAGTCGTTAAAGGAGAGGTTGTGGCGGAGGGAGTTTTGCCAGCGCTGCGTGTTCTCCCGGTAGTAGGGAAAGCGGTCCATGATGAACTTGTAGATCTCGCTGAGGGGCAGCATCTTCTCCGGGGAGCTCTGGATCGCCATGGCGGTCAGCGAGATGTAGGAGTAGGGAGGCTTCTGATCACTGTAAGTGTTTCTGCCCGGGCGAGGCATCTTCGCTAGGGGACCCGCGGAGATCTGCAGAAGGGCAGCGACAAGGAGGGGGTCGGGGATGGGGGGGAGACGGGTCAGTCCGAGAGGATTTGCACTGACATCCGGTCGGGGCAGCGGGTGGATGTGCGGCCGAGCCCGGGGAAGGGGCACGACGGACCTCAGCCCTCGAGGGGGTGGGCTGGGGGCAGGGGAAACCGACCCAGAGCTCTGCGCCGCCGGCGAGGGAAAAGCGACGAAAGGAAAAGCCCTTCTCCCAGCTCCGGCCTCATACAGCCTGGCCTCCCCGCAGCAGCCCGCGCCCGTAAAGTTACTGGAGCGGTAGTTCTGCCTTAAGGTCTCGGTGAGGTGGAGAAGGGGACAACCCCCCTATCCCATCCCCTCCCCTCGTCTCCCACCCTTCTTCAAGCTAGCTCTGCGTATGCCCACCTTAAAGTTGCTGGAAGTTGACAGTCTGCATCCGGGACGCAGCTGGGAGTCCGGGCTGTTTCCCACCCCGCTCCTCCGGCGTGTCTCTCGCTCCTTTCCCGGCCACTCTGCTCCAGTTTAGTCTTGAGGAGGAAGAGAGCTAGCTTGGTCCTGGGAATCCTCTTGTACACCCCTCCCTTCTCCTTGGCGGGCTGAATCAGCTTCTTTTACACCACCGGCAGCTGGACTGTAGCAGAGTCTTGTTCGCTTCTCTGCAGCCGCGATGAGCTAAGTAGTTGCCTCCATGTCCTTCCTCTAACCATCTGATAGTTTTATGTGGTGACATGAGCAGAAAAGACCCCTGTAGAGGCGCTTCATTAATGTGCCACTTCTTTGCTATCATATGACAATCGCCTTGGGAGCAGGGGGAGGAGAGCGGGGAGGAGGGGGCTGGAGAGAAAGGCATAATCTGGTTTCATTTACACCTATTTACATGGACACCTTGGGCCAATGGGAATCATTTCCATTTGAAGACAAGGCGAGGGGTGAAAAAGCTCCGCCAGCGGAATTGCGGTGCGATGGTACCCTGTGGCTGGGGGGTGGGGGAAAGGTATGCACTAACCTCTCTGTGGACTTTGCAGGAAGCTTAGTCTGCAATTCACACTTACAAATGGAGGTACTGAGCGGTGGGGTGTTTGACATGGAAATTGCTTGGTTGTGGTATTCTGTTTGTTCTGCATTGTTATCTGATTTGTATTGTTGGCTAACTTAAGGCGAGCCTTATTCCCTGTAACGAGAGACTTTCTCTTCGCCAAACCCGCTCTCCCCGAGCGAAGGTTCTTTCGAGAAGAGAAAAAGATGGGGGCTCCTCCGTAGCCGCCCCGGGAAGTTTCTTCACACACCCCTCCGTATCCCATCCCCCCCGTATACCCAGACCCCCCCCACACACACACCCGGCCTGGGCAGCATCGTTGCTCTAGTCCCGCGGACCTGTTGGTGCAAAGCTGCGGGAGTCGCCTTAAAACATACCGCAGCGGCCGGGCTCCTGGTCCACGGGCGGAGCAGAGCCTCGGTGTGCTCGGTGCCGAACTGCCCTCCGCGCCGCTTTCCAGCTCCCGGAGCCGGGGGCCACGGCGGACAGCTGGGGGTGGAGGGATCCCGCAGAGCCGGTTTGGGGTAACAGGTCACTGTGCTAAGTACCATCAGCCTGACGCCTTCCGCGGGATTTCCTCGCTGCGTGTCAGGCCGTCGGTGTGCTTGCGTGGCTGTCGGTGCTCACTCGTGTGTGGGAACAGCCGGGTTGCGGCTCTCTCTGCTCCGCTGTACTGCCTCCTCCCCGGGACCCAAGGCCTCATCCTGGAGCCGCAGCACAGGCGAGCGGCCGCACCGACACCCCTGTGTCCCGGGAGGAGAATCGGGCCCGGAAGGTCCCAGGCTTAGCCTGGCATAGGAGGGAAGTTTGGATGATGTGTATTCCCGAGGCTGCGGTGCATCACCCTAGAGCCAGAATAAAAGATTGACTTAAGAGCTGCAAGCCCTGGAAGGAAGAGCCTTTGTGGCGAATACACGTCCACTCCACTAACAATATTTTCAGAGTCGGTCAATAACTCACCAAAACGTAACTTAAACACGATGAATTTAGGAGATTAAACAATTTCATTAATATTGAAATGGCTGCTGAGGCTGAGCGCTCCCGCTTGAAATGCAAGCGCACGTTTTTCAATATTAACAGAAGTACTTGAAGAAAAGAATAATGTCACCTTCTTAATTCAGCAAAAATAGCTGGGGTGGGGGAGGGAGCGTCGCGCTGCCTGTGCAACGCGGGCTCTGCCGGCACGGCGGAGTCTTCTCGGGGGGACAGTCCCCATCAAGCAGGGCTCCCTGAAACCTGGCCGCAGCTTCAAAAGACATTTCACACTGCAACTAATTACGACGTCGTGTGTGTTAAACTGCGTTCCTCTCTTCCAACCCATCTGCCCTCGGTCCCGTCTAATCCCTCTCTCTCGGGGGGCAGGATGTCGTTTAGAGAATAATAGGCAAATAATTGTGTTTCTAGGAATCCGAGAAGCCGACCTCGGCCCCGCGTTGCCGAGCTAACGAGCCCTTTTGGGGGGAGACCTGCCGCATGTCACCCCCCTTGCAGAGGGGGTGTTAGTGCGGTTCAAAGCCCGGGGGCTGCCTTGCTCGGTTAACCAGCTCCGAAGCGCTTCCTTCCTGCCAGCCGGGCAAGAAAGCAAGGCAGCCTCTAAACTTTTTTTTTTTTTTTTTTTTTTTTCTGGTGGGGGCCGTTAAGAAGAAATGAGCCGATGGACGTTTGGTAGAGGATAAGAAAGACAATACTTTGAAATGAGGACAGATTCCTCCCAGCGTCCTCTAGGACACCGGGCAGAGACTTATATTTTTGTACTGAGAGCCCACAAATATGTGGGTTTAATAGACACCTCCGACACCACCTCCCTCTCCCCCGCAACTTCTAACACCTCTCGAGTGTTTCGAGTTTTCTCTCTCAGCCCAAGTTCGCTCCTGGAACGCCTTTCAAAAACAGAGCTCGGAAACAGTGCAGGAGTAAATAAAATTCCCAAGCTGATAAATTATTTTCTTCCTCTTTTTGCCGGTACCTTTTATTTTCGAAGAGAGAAATAAACCAACCGCCGGCGCAAATGGGAACCCGCAAGCTGTAAAGTTAAAGAAAAGTCAACTTCCGTTGTCATTTGCTACTCCGAGTGCAAAGGAGGTACGGCTGCCCAATTTTTCTTTTTCCAGTGCAAAGGAATGCGTGAGTGGAGGAATAGGGCAGGCAAAGCCATCCCTATTGATTGATACCCACAGCTTCGCCTCGTGTTAAGCACTCAACAGATGACAGATCTGGGCAAAATTTAAATGCTACTTGTAGCACTTGCGTTTTACTGCGAAAGCCAGCACTGGGGAGGGGGCAAATGAATCCATATCCATTGTGTGGAAAACGAAAAGAAAATGGACGTGTTTCTGAAGCCTAATTCAAATAAGGAGCTCAGGGCAAGTGTTGGGAAAACTGTATAAAATACACATAAGTCAATTATATCGATGCAAGCCCAATGGAAATCTATTTCTTGCAATAGCCATTCAGCTCTTGCATGGAGCCCAAAACGGACCACCTTTCTGCATGGAAGGTTCGCAATAGCCCCCTTTCCCACAAGCAGGACCACACACGCTTACAGATTTGGTAATAATTTATGCTAATTTTCCTCCATAAATCCACAATTCGCTTCAGTGGCAAGCGGGGCTGTTGAGAGAGGAAAAGGAGACAGAAAAGTGACAAATACAATATTGATTTTGAATCCTTGTGGCTGCAAGCAGGTGTGTAGCTTTGCAGAGGGGAGGAGTGGGAGAGGAGCTGTGGGGGGAAGCCAAGAAGTTTTCCAAGGATAGAAAAGAAGAAAAAAAAAATCCACTTTGTGTGAGAGAATAGCTCACAATCTTGTTAATATTTACAAACCAGTTGGGAGAAAAGAGAAGGGAGGGGGAAAGTACCAGCTTCTTAGGGTTTCCTAGGCTGCGAAACACAATACCAGGCTCTGAGCAACCTTCCCCCGTTTTGGAAAGTCAATTCCAGGCTGCTGGTTGTGGCTGCATTTCGGCTTAGCCTCGCTCTCTCTTTTTTTTTTTTTTTTTTTTTTTTTTAAATGGTTCTGCTTCTCTTTGCTTCTCGGGGGTCGTGAGGGAGAAGGAAGCGGAGAGATTTGGTCTCTCCCGCTTTTCTGTGAGCTTGAATTCCCGGTGCGGTTTGCCGGAGCGCCCCGGACGCTCTGGGAACGGCGGGGCTTTGTCCCACCCACATTCTTCACCAAATCCACCACTTTGGCGTGAAACTACTTAGCGACCGTTCAAAAGGATTTTGCTCCTTTTGCAATGAGCACTAAACAAACTCCCCCTGCCTGTCAAAGCTGGACTGGGAGCTGCTCCCCAAACCCGTGTTCCTGAGAGCAAAAGCCCTGCTCGCGGTTTGCAGTGCCCTTTGTACCTGGGCGGGCGGGCTTGGGTACGGTTGCGCCCCGCGGGGTTCGGCGCTCACGGCCCTTTCCTCGCCACCGCCCGCCGGCTCCTCGTCCCTGTCGCCCTTCTTAACGCCGGCTCCCTGTATGCGCCGCTCCTGCCCGCCCCGTCGGGGATTTAAAGCACCGACAGCTTCCCTTCCCTTCCCTTCCCTTCCCTTCCCTTCCCTTCCCTTCCCTTCCCCTTCCCCTTCCCCTTCC
>BJBW01001480.1:0-64975 GCA_004320125.1 Scolopax mira | reverse complement strand
TTCTTTTGTTGGTTCATCTATTTATTTATTTGGAGAAGTATCAAGGGAGGCCTCGAAAACTTTTTTTCTTTTTAATCTTCCCTTTTAAATAGATGTCGCATTTCAAGCTGTCCTCTCTTCTCTCTTTCACATTGTAGGAAATATTGAAAATGCCACCTTAGTATTGAAGGGATTAACTTGCTTTTCTCCCAGCCCCTAACTCTGGTGTAAAGGGAGCAGTAGATCAACTGTATAATGTGTGCACTGTTTGGTCATTTGTACAAGCAGAACAAAGGTTGAGCTAAGCCAAATTGCATTGCACTTGTGAACCGAGTCCCAATTTGAAGTATCTTTTACAGCAGGGGGAATGAGAACAATTTCGTGTATGTCTAAAAGGGAATAACAAAGCCACTTTCTAGAGCATCTCAAAGTGAAGTAGTGAGGCGTGACATTCCCAGGGTGAGGAGGGACAAAGGCAGGGTCAGGGGGATGAAAAAGGGAATCAAACAGCCACTTTCACATGTCTGCCCTCAACTGCTGCACCTCTCCATAATAGGAAACAACTGTTGTAAAAAGGGGGATTGCTCCCATTCATTCAAAATAGCAAATGATAGCTAAACAACATTGTCAAAACTGAATCAACTTCTGTGCAGTACCACCCAGAAAAAGGTATTGTGTTTTGGTTAATAGCTGGGTGGAGCAAACTTGATTTTCCTCTTTCTTTCTTTCTTTCTTTCTTTCTTTCTTTCTGGACTCTTCTTTCCAAATCAATCTGTTTCATAAACTTTATTTTTAATCATCTGCTTTTTTTCCAAGCCATGCTCATCTCGCTCACGCTTTTCTCCCACAGTCTGCTCTTCTCTTGATGTTCCGTAGAAAACCAGGGGAAAAAAAAAAAAAAAAAAAAAGGCTGAGTTCCCTTCCCGCTGCGGTCGGAATTGCAAAATCCATAAGCAATGTAAATCTTCCCTGAATTGCACGTCTGTGGCGCCGGGCAAAACCACCTTTAAACGACTAAGTTATTACTTAGCCAAATATTGTGAAATGGTTTTTATGACAATTGACGATGTTTTTTAAATTGCATATCCATAAGAATAATGGCGCGCACGTTACGGTTATTTACCCTCTTTAAAAGCAAAGGTAATAATCGCTTGCGGAATTCAGGCTCAGGCAAACTTTAAGAGAAACATTTTCCTCCATTGTGTGAAGTCTTTAACGAGCCGGGATTTAATTAGGGTCAGAACTTTGAATGCTTGTGTTTTTCTCCCTGTTGGCAGGGGGCATGTTTGCAAACAGACCCGTAAGTCACCGCCGTGCAGCGGCGGGGCAGTGTGAGTGTGTGGGCGCGGGGGCTACGCGCTTTCTCTTCCTGCCGCCCGCCACCCACCGCGCTGCCCAGGGACGGGCGGGACAAGTCCCGAGCCGAAGTGGGGGAGGGAGGGAGGGGGAAGGGCTCCCCGCCGCTCGGACGGTCCCCCCCCTCCTCTCCCGCGCCGGGCCGGACGGCACCGTCCGCACACATGCGAAGCCCGGGCCCGTATCGCGGGGAAGGCGGCCGCCGGGACGGGGAGAGCGCCTTCCGCTGTCTCCAGAAAAACAACGGGGCCGATCGCCCCGTCCCCGGGACGGCTCGGTGCGGGGGTCGGGCGCGGCGGAGGGCACCGCACGCCCCTGCGGAGACGGGTAGGACAGGGCGGGTGAGCAGTTACAGGCGAAGCGGCGGCTCCCAGCGCGTCCTTACTCTTGTTGCCATTCCCCGCCTGCCTCGGCTCCCCGGCTGCCAAGCTCCCGTCCTCCCGTCAGCCCTCAGCTCTGCAGCAAAAAAACATATTAACCTTCTTTAATATTTCATCCTGGAAGAGGTTCTTTGGAGGATTTAACTTTAGAAAAAAAATTCCCCGCGGCCATTTCTTCCCTTATTTTTTTGCTCTGTCTTTATTATCGAGTGATACTGTAGTCATACGGCATTTAATCAGCCAAAGAGGAAAGAATTTGATAGAGGAATTTTTTTTTCCTCTCCTTTGCCGAGGAAAAATTTTACATGGGAATAAAAGACATCGCGATTGGCAGTTTTTCGACCTCTGAGAGGGAGATGTCTGCTCTGTCGTTCGGGGGAGAGCCCCCTTCCGTTTCTTCTGCTAGGAAGCGTTTCCGTCGAGGTTTGCTATCCCGTGGGCCGCGACCCGCAAACCCCATGCCTATGTCGCACGGCCGTTTCCCCGTCGAGGAGCTCCCCCGCTCCCGGTAGCGGAGGGGAGCCGGGACCAGCCCTGAGCCTGCCCCGCCGGCGGCGCGCAGCCACCCGGCCCCGCGGACCTGTTGGTGGCCCCGCGCGGAGCTGCGCGGAGCTGGGCGGAGCTGCCTGGGTAAACTGCTTGTGTATTTCACATTATCATCCCGCTATCTGCAGGCAATGTAGATTTTCTAAAGATCTAATGAATAAACAACCAGCAAGTGCTGGCGGTGTAATTTACATTGTTAATGCCTACATGTGTATAATAAATATGCATTTATATGTCTTCAGATAAACTCTTTTTAGTTTCTAACCTGTGGTGATTTTTTAAAAAGCTGTCTTTTCCAAGAAACCAATTTTCCTTTTCGTTTCCTGAGCTGGTGGGGAAGGAAGAAATCTAGCAAAGCGCTCGACGTCGGCCGTTTAGCAGGTGCGGGGGATGCGCGGGCCTGGGCGCAGCTGCCAGCACCCAGTCCCCCCCCGGCGCGGGGGGCGAAGGCCGCGGCCAGGCAGCGTCAGGCATTTCTCGGCGCAACTTGCCACGCTTTTAACAGTAGAACAATTTAAATGTACAATATTAGCTCACAGTATTAGTCTGGAGGTGCAAAGAACAATCCATTCAGAGACTGAGCTTCAAAGGCACCGGATTCCCCTCAAGGAAAAGTTTACAAATGTGGCTGCTCCCTCCCTCCTTCCCTGCCTCCCTCTCCTCTCCTCCCCTCCCTCGTCGGAGGCAAACGGTTTTCCCTGAACGTCTCTGTAGAGGGCATCCCTGCCCCGATTTCTTCCACCTCGCCGTGTAGAGCCCCGCTCCCCGTGCTTTGAGCTGCGGAGCTCGGTTTTTCGCGGGCAGCGCCGCCGCCTGCGAGCAGGCTCCGCGCCCCTCCCGCAGGTCGCGCCCTGACAGCGGCAGGTAAAGGAGAAGCTAAGCTGTCGCTTCCCCATCTGCAGGCTGGAAAGCCTGGCGCTTCGCAGCCCCTGCTGGCTTCATCTTGGGAGGGATAAAGATTTTCTCCTCATTTTTCGCTACAAACCAGGTGCCACTTTCTTACACCGCTTGATGGCAAATGTCTCATCTTCAGCGAGCTGGATCTGGCATACATTATTTTAATTAAGTCTATGGCGATTTACTTTCCTCTGAGATCCATTCCACGGTGCAATTAGGAACGTATTGGTGCTAACACATATGAATATTCAGGAGAGTGTCAATTAATTAGCAGGCAGAGGAATCTCATTATGGTGCTCAAAAACCCTTTTAGTGCTAAGCAGAATTAAGGGGGCATTTGCCAATGTGCTGGATTAGTGAATATTTTACTGCGTGCTCATTTAACTTCATTATCATAGCACTTACGCTACTCTCTGATTTTATTAATTAAATTGCTCATTAATTTATCCAGAAAGGGGGATAAAAGTTTTATGACGCCACAGCACTCGCGTAGACGTCTTAAAAACTCAGCTCCAGCTCCTGCCCCTGTCCCTGCCCCTGTCCCGCAGTTCGGCTCCGCAGGAGAGCCGTTCCCTGGGGTTGGCGGGAGCGCGCTCTCCGTCTCGCACCCCTCAGCCAGGTGCGGTTTTATCTCCCCTCACCCTAGAGATAAGTCTAATGCGTCAATTAGTGCTGCTACAGCAAAGGGGAAAAGGGTGTCGCTGGGAATTGGAAGCGCAGACTATGGGTTTCATCTTTTTTTTTTCCTGCTTAAATCTTTCCTCAACATCTGGGGAGTGGGAAAGCCACGATGGCATTAACCCCTTAATCGCCGCACAAACTGCAGAAAGAAGAAGAATAATCTCCTCTGTCCTTGTACTTTGGACAAAAATCAAATGCGATCTCTTTCCGAAAGAGACCTGAGCCGTTTCGCCGGGGGGAAGAGGAGGGTGGGGGGCAGCGGGGGGCGCTTCTCCGGCGCAGGGAGCGGGGGAGCGGCGGGGAGCTCGCTGCTTCTCAGCGCAAACCGGAGAGCTGCGAGGATCTGAAGGCAGCGAGCAGGATTACGCTCATTTTCTAATTAATACTTGAATTCTCATAATTTTTCCAAGGAGCATTGTATTAAGAACAGCCACTTTAAAAAAATGTCCGTGGGATATTGTGCTTTGCAAAAAACAAACAAAAATTCCCTCAGAAATGTTTAATATTAAATATTAATCGGATTTAAATTCAATAGCCGTATCTCGCGACAGTTATAGATGTGCGGGAAGCTATAGATAATCGGCCCTTGTGCATCTTCACACAGGAGGGATCGAGCCGGTGTCAGCGGAGGCTCCGCAGAGGAAAAGGAGACCTATGGAATTGTGTTTAAAAAGTCACCTCCATTTCAACACCGAGCACGGAGTTTGCCCAAAAAAGGTTAGAAAGACAAATATTAAATCTGCCTTCACAAAGGGAGCCGCTAAATAGATCCGAAATTAATATGCATGTAAAATTAATTAACTGAATTTCATGACATCAAAATAAGTACCTGGGAAACAAGAACACCTTCTGGGCATTTGGCACCATATGCTAGAATTATAGTTAATTGACTAATTACATAAATTAGGCATTAATTTTACAACACATCAAGTATAAAAGATATCTCAATTAATTGCGCAGAGAGGAGAAGGTTAAAGGGGCGGTCAGAGCTCCGGCCGGGGCGGGTGCTGCGAGCGGTGGCCGGGGAGCCGCGCCCGGAGCCCGCCGCTGACTCGGGGCGGTCATTAGCGAGCGGAGGCAGAGAACCGAGTTCATTAGAATCAATTACACAGCCGCAGATTGATTAGCTCGTGTCAGGGCGCGGTGGCCCGCCGCCTGCCCGCCCTTTTTCCCCTCCTCCCCTGGGAGGGGGCCGCCGCCACCACCACCCGGAGCCGAGAATGTCGGAACCCAATTCACGGTATGGCCTGGGCGCGGGGATTAGCTCTCTCTGCTTTTGTCATGGCCGCTTCGTTTGGGACTCCCTTACCATCGAGCCCCCAGCCCTCCCTTTGGTACCTGAGTTCTGTGAAGAAACCCTTGTTCTGCGGAGAAAAGGTGCAGGGTTGGGTCATCTTCCAGTTAAGTTAATCAGATTTTCCCATCATTTTTCAAGGGCAAGATTAAGTTTCAAATAATATTAAAAACTTGAGGTAATCAGAGCCACCATGCACTGTTTCTGTGCCGGAGAGGTATGAGGTGATGTTCTCTGTAGGCCCAGCACCTTAGAGCCTCCTTGCGTGTTAGGGAGGCCATCTGCAAGCTGAAGAGTCACTTGGCCATACTGCCTGCCTCCCCTCGGAAGAAAAGGAATGTCCAATTTCACCTGACTGTACCCAAAAAGATGCCAGGTGCTAGCTGCAGTTTGCCTTGTAGCTGACAATTTAAGCGTGAAGGTGGTTGTGTTAAAATGCAGGAAGGGTTTTGAGCTAATGGGAGTAATTACATCTTAAAATGGCAAAATTCAAACCACCTCCTTGGACCAAAGAAAGTCCAGGCCGTGGAGGAAGGATTGGAAAGATTTTCATACTGGAAGTGTTTGAGGAGAGACCAGAAAGTGGTTTGTATTTACACAGGGGTTTGCTGAACACCCTGAAGTAAAACACGTATTAGTCTGCAGTTTTTGGGAAGGTGCCTAGTGGAGCTGGGGCTCCTGCAGAACAGGAGTCTGCATGGCAGACACCTGGCAGGCTGCAGGGAAGGCTCGCTTCTGCCTTAGTGGGGAGGTGTGGGGGCTCTTTGGGGGCCTCCACTAGTTTCTTCCATGAGTCTGCCTTAGTAACGTAAATAAAATTTGGCTTCCTTCCCTCTTTGTAAATAAATATTCAATAAGAAGTGGGCTGGTTGTGTACTAACAATGTGTTGGTACACAATGTGTCTGGTTGTGTGCTAACAATTGTGTTACTAAACAATGCAGCCTGACTGCTGACGGGCTAGAAAACAGATGAAATCCTGCCACATGTCTATCTTTTTATTGAGACAAAATGTTCATTTTGATGTAGCAGTTTTGTGCTGTTGCCAGATGCCGAAGGTACTTGAGGGAGAAGTTGACAAGTGCATAATTGTCAGCAGAACTAAAATAGACACTTTGTTTACAGTTGAGCATGATTAATTGAGAGTAAATAAAACACCAGCTCTGTTCATAAACTCTCTCAGCAGCTCAAGTTCAAAAACAGGCAGCCTACTCCATAAAGGAAGGCACTGAACCTCATTTTCAAGGAAGGGCTCTTACGTGGGGGTCAGTAACTGAGCTCGGTAATTAGAACACATGGTGCAGTGTGGGGGCACCAGCCTTTAGGTTTCAAGCCACATGGTTTCCTGCTTGCTTTTCCTCTTTGCTGTTTTTTTTTTTTTTTTTTTTTTTTTTTTCATTTTCGTTTATGTGGGCTCACAAAGGGCTGTGGCTCACAGATTAATTTAAAATAAAAAGTGGTGCATTTGACTACTGGACACAGTCAACATGTACAGGTAAAATGAGGGGACAAAAGTGGTCTAGGATACTTCATCATCAGTAAAATATTAAGTCATAAGATAATCTTTCTTTCCACATTGTAACCTAAGGTTGTTGTAGATTTTTCATGCTGTATAACAGTAGTGAGCAGCACAGATTAGTGCTGATGGTCAGTAAACCCCAGGTGTACTCTGCAGGTTTTTTGTAAATCAAGACATGTTTCTGTTTTGTATCTCATATGGCAGTGTGTATTTACTCAGAGTTGTACAGAAGGTGGCATAGTTAGTATCTAAGTGATATTTGTGATGTTCAGACTAGACAGATGCTGCATCTCAACTGTAGGGTGGAGGAAATAGCACTTACCTCTCCAGAATTGCCCAAATATGTTGTTTGTGCATATTTTTCTCAAAATTATATTTTCCTCTCTCTCCTTTGTGCTTTAATACACTGTGAAGCCACTTTCTGTGAATTATTCTTCCTTTAATGGGCAGGAACCCTACTAAGAGACTATTGTAGCAGCCAGCTTAGCCTCCCTAGCGTGCAGCACACTAGTAAGCAGAGTTATGAGCTTGTTAATCTATATTCAAACTTCGTGCCTTGGCCCTGACCTTGGGTGGCTAGTAGTTTAAGAACACCATATTCGTGTGTATACCTGTTGCCAGGGGGGATTCAAATGACATTAAGTGGATTGCAGCTGCTCACAGCTTGTAAAGGAGAGGCACGCTTGCTCTGTCAATACTGAAGCCCTCTTATCGATGACTGGCGTGTATTTCTTGTTGAATCAGTTTACCCCAGCGTTCAGGTGTTTTTTGGTTTTTTTTAGGACTAGCTCTATTTTGCTGTCATTGACTTTGATTGGAAAGTCTGTGCCAGTTTCCAAGGAATGCCTGTATAACAATATCCTTCAGTCTCAGGCACACGGTTTAAAGGTATGGTTCCTGGTGGCTGTGTTACAAAGAGTTCTTGAAGAGTGATTGTGTGCTACTCGTCTAGCCTTATCTGCTTTGAGAGAGGGAAAGAGAGACCAAAATTCTGAAGAGGTTGCATGGTGATATAAGTTTATCTGTCTTTTCAACATAGAAATTATGTTTAGCTATTATTTTGCACTCAGAAGGCCAGTCATACTTTCAGCCTCCTATCCAGGGATATTGTTAGCACTGAGGGTGCTGCTAGTACAATGTGTGATGTGGCTCTATCACCCATGCACAATGGGCCTGATGTTTCTAATGTTGCTCCTGCTGCTCACTGGCTGCTGGGCTCCTGTCCAAGTGGGACTGTGGGTTTCAGAGCCATGCCTAAGGATATTTATTCTAATTGGTCAATAGCTTGTCAGTAGGATTATTAATTAACTTCAACTTAGATAGTTTGCACTATCGCAGACAGTATGATTACTCTTTTTTGCTTTGAAGCCTTCTGTATCCTTAATATTTCTCCAATTTCTTCCAAAACCTTTCCCCTTCAGTTTATCTGTGATCACAACTTTGGTCATCCCTCATCTAGAATGTGTCTCTTCCTCCAGTCCATATGCTTGTCTAAGCTGCGACAGTTGTTTCTTGCCTGTGCGGCTCAGAAGTGCCCTAGGATGCTTCCCAAAGGCTGCAGCACTTCAAAGGAGATGCTGCAGGCTCACAGCAGCTAGAAAACAGGCGCTTGCAGTGCTCTAAGCCCCAAAGGTGGCTGCTGGCATGGATGTAAGAGGAAAAGCTCCTTTCAAGGAGCAGCTTTGGAGTTTTCTTCTGTAGGGGAGCACTGGGCACTTCAGGGACAAGCCAGCAAGGCAGGATCCTCTATGCAGGTTGTAAAGATCTTCCCAGAAGCTAGAGTTGCTGTGTAGGGAAGTCCTGGGTGAGTCAAAGCACTGAAGGGAAGCTGGGAGGGAAAGTTTTGCTTTTCACTTGTTGAGAAATGGGACCATTGTCTGTTCTGCTGTTGGTAAGCTTTCCAGACACAAAGTTATTGCTGTCTTATACTAAGTCTACTGTGTTACTTGTTTGGATGCTGGTAGGTGTCAGCTCTCCAAACACAAGGCCCTGTTTATTTGCAAGACAGAAGGAAAAAAAAAAAAAAGTGTTTTCCACATGTATGCTGATTTTGCATTTTCACTCAAATGTCTGGTCAAGGACTGTCAGATAGAAAGCAGTTCTAAAGTAAAACGCCTTTCTCCATACCTATGAGCCTAACTTACCTAGCACCTTTAAAGGATAAGTACTCTAATGGAACCATATAACTTAAACAGGCGCAAAGGAAGGGTGTTCTGTTTCAGCAGAAATCAGTGAAATTCGTATACTTCACAAGTGTATTGATCTACCTCGTTCACATGTGAATTGTATGTGACTAATGGGTGAGGATACGTTCAGTTTCTTTATGCACAGGAGTTGAGCTGCTTGCACCTACAGGAATGTCTGTCAAAAATTGACATAAATCTTATTGACTCTGTAGTCTATAGCAAGTCTGAGAAATTTAAATGACTGTGTGATATGTTGTAGTAATGCCAAAAGGTCCAAGCAGAAGTCCTCATTGGAGAAGACTATGTACAATCTCTTTGTAGAGCTTTTCAGCTGCTGTGCCTGGCAGTTCTGTTGGACTGGTAAGATGGTGTGAATTAGAGGCTTCAGTCTAATTGGCCCAAGGGGATGTGCCTGGCTTTCTTGATGCCCTGTCAATATAATAACCCAGGACATTAGGGGAACAAGCAGCAGACAGATATAGAATGTCATTTTCTCATGGTCAAAAGTTACTATTGGATCCTGAAGGCTGTCATTCTTTGGCCACAAACCTCGAAGCAACCGATCATTTGATGCTTCATTATCTTGAAGGACCTTGAGTTGGAGTCAAAATTGAAAGAATAAGCCAACTCATGAAGGTGAACATGTTCCAGCTGATGAGTGCGGACACATGCTGGTAACCATCTGCTGGGATTTGTTGTAGGTAGCTGTGGAAGTACACTTTCATGTGTAGACTATGAATGCCACATACATGAGCTGCTTTATATGCATATACTGTCCAATTAAATAGGTGCATGGGTACTGAAGTATGTTTAAATGGTGTTTATCCTACTATGTACTCTTTGGGAAGAGACTGTTTTATAATCCATTAGATATTTCCCTCTGCAAAAAAGATCACCTCTTTTAAGAGGTGTTTGTACATTAAAATCCTGAGAGATACAGCAGTTTTCCTTGTGCACCCTGTGTGTGTAAAGTTGTATGTATTTGCAAAGTAGAACTTTGTTTAACTTAGTTGTTCTTAATAGTCAGAGATGCCATGACATTAGTTCTTTACAAGGCAATTATACATAAAACATTATAATCAGATTATTAGAAAGTATTGAATGCTTAAGAATATATGTGATACAGAACGGGGCACAAAATTGCTGTGTACTTAGCGTTTATAATGCAGCTTGCTCAATTTGTTCCTGGCTATTCATAGGAGAGTACATTTTCTCTTTTTAATTGCACAAGATGACAAGACCTTTTAATTAAGGTGGCATCTATAGTATTCATATACTGCAAAACCCACAAAGGACTAAAACTTAATAGCATCATAAAAACTATGGTTAAAGCTTTTACCGTTTTACACTGCCATCACA
Source organism: Scolopax mira (assembly GCA_004320125.1). Lineage (NCBI taxonomy): Eukaryota > Metazoa > Chordata > Aves > Charadriiformes > Scolopacidae > Scolopax > Scolopax mira. Next base: position 54,780 of record BJBW01001480.1, on the reverse strand, counting down.
GCAAAAGGTTTTAAATCAACCACATCAGAAGTGAACTTACGCCTATGCAGAGTCTACTGACTCTGAGAGCAGTAACTGGTTTCTTTTCCTACAGAAATACAGTCTTTGTTATTTTTATGGTTGTAGTAGTGAAACTGGTGACCTGTCTCTTCTGGTGTACCTGCCTTCCCTTGTCAAATTTCTACAACTTTTGTAACATCTTCTTTTCAGTTAGAAGATACTGTTGGGAAAACAGGATAAAACTACTCTTTGTGACTCAAAAGTTTCCCTCATGGGAATGGGACAGGAGAGCAGGGGGCAGGAGTTCTGCATATGGAATGGATGTGCTGAAGCAGGCAGGAGGTGTCAGGAACACTGTAGGAACAGAGCAAGGCAGGAAACCTCTGCTCCACTCAGCTTTGACACCGACTCACTGTCTTGCTGGAAGTGAACCACACCACCCAGTTTAGGGATCACAATTGCAGTAGAGTGACCTCTGTAACATGTGGTGTTAATAATTTACAATAATTTACAAGCCAAGTCATTCGCCAAGGACGTATGCATAGACAGATTATTTTGTTTCTTCTCCTGGAACAAAGTGGTGGGGATGCCCAAAGTGGGGGTTACATAGGATGCTATGATAAGGCATTCCAGGAAGCTCTAGGAAGTGCATCCCACCAATGAGTTGGGATGCCTGCCAGCTGAACATTACCAGTTCCATTGATAATGGAACCATTACCTTGATAATGCTGGTAAAAATGGGAATGGCTCTCGATTGCTTTTGTAAGGGGTTAGGCTGGTTTTTTTTCCTTTTTCCATGGAATGTAAAGGAATATTATGCAGATGTTTAATGTATGGTCTTATTTTTTGGCAAAATGTGTTTTTGATGTGTTTTTTATCACATTTAGTCTATGAAAAAAGGACCTTTGTGTATATGTAACAGTTACTGCAGGGAGCTCTTGCAGGCATTTATTTTTGCACAGAATTAGATATTTAACAGTTTGGTTTTAATCATATTGTCATGATGCATGGAGTTCCTCGAGCACACCTTGTTATCAATTAAGAAATAAACCAGTTTGTATAATTCAACATTTCCTTTGGGATTAGTTCAGAAAGCAACATGATTTTTACCTTATTGCTAAAAATACTGTATTGTTTGCCAGATGAATATTTAAATAATTTAAGGATGCTATTCCAAAGAGAGACCTTGTTAGAGTAAAAAGTGCTTTACCATGAAAACCTCTAGCAAAAGAGAGGAGCAGAGAGTAAACAGGAAAAGAAGAAGGGACCTTGGGATGTATTAACATTTAGTACCACTAAATGAATTGCGTTAATCGTGTCTAGTTTGATATTAGGGAATTATACTAATTGAGTGTATTTTCTCCATTGTCAGATTTCAAGTGCTGATTTTTCACTTGTGGGTGTGGAAGCAGTCATTTGGGGATTGTACTATACACAGCTTTGTGACCACTGGGGTTGTTCAGCTGGCCAGAATCCTTGATTCTTCAGTCCCCTTTGTATCACTAGCAAAATCCCAAGGGCCCTGAATGGCACAGTTGATTACCTGGGTAGGCTGAAGAATCTGCAGTCTTTCTGTTGGTATTTTCTAGACTGGCATGTGTGGCCTGGGTTTTGTGGCACAGAAAAACCTGTGTATGCTCATCTTCTAGCCCTTCACCTCAAACATTTACTTTCTGTCCCGCTCCCTGTTATCTAGAGGGCTGTGAGGACTTGGTTCAGCACCTGCTCATTCAGCGAGGGGGCTGGAGCTGGGACCACCATCATGTTCTGACAGAAGTTAATGCAGCCCAAAAGTGCAAAGGGGCTGAAACTAGTATAAAGCTATTTAAGATTATCTTCAAGTGCTCTGGTGCGCAAAGGATCCTTTGTTAATGGTATGGAGCATGGAGACAGTTTAATCTGATGGTAAAGTACTACTTTTGAATACAGACAAAACATCTAAGTTATGATGGAGCCTGTGCATCAATGCTCATCAAAAAGGCCACACTGAGCTCTAAGAATGCGAGGCAGAGTTAGTCTGACACATTCTGGGGAAGCTCCCCTGACCATCTTACTACTCAAACAGATTCAGTTATTTGACAAAGCTGTCATGTGAATTGTCTCCATCTTGGCATTTGTCAGACTGCTATGCACAGATGACCACTCTTTACAAGAGAAATAATCCAAATTGGACATTTAAAGAGAGGGATGGAAATATGTAAACAGATTTTCCCTGTGGGGTTTGGCTTGGGAGCAGGAATTTGTGATTGCTACTTCAGAAGGTAGAATACTGGGCAGTGAGTGACCAGTGTCATTATTATTATTGTAATTTTTTTTTTCCTTTTCTGTTATTGTTTCTATTAAACTGTCTTTATCTCAACCCATGAGGTTTTTTTCCTTTTCCTTTCTCCTCTTTTTCTCCCTCTTCTCCTCACCATTCTCAGGGAAGACAAAGTACTGCATGAGCAGCTGCATGTTCCTAGCTGTCATCTGGGGTTAAACCATACAGTGACTCTAGCCTATGAACCAGGTCAGGCTAGTCAGATCTCTTGGCAAGAAAGAAGAAAAGTTTTAATGTTCTTAAGCATGAATTACTTTAAGTATATACATGAAACATTACCAAATACCCATCTTCTGTGAGTTTCCATTCATGGTCAAATTCAGAATTTCAGAAGAAATTTAGCTGACACTACACATGAGGTTGTTAGGAAGAAAATCGTGAAAACCTGCATTCATTGCATTCAGCTTCAACGGTCGTGTTGAGTTCAGCACAGAGCATATTTTCTCACACAGTATATCTTTAAGATTCATTCAGGTACAACAGATGGGAAGAGAAACTGCCTTAAGTTCTTAGCAGCGGATACCATATGGTATCAGGGGAAGGTATTGGTTTACTTACTAAATAAAATATTGCCAAAGTGAGTAGTTAAAGAAGTTCTACTCTCTCAGATGGTATTTCAATATTGAGAAGTCACAGTTTGTCTTGAATTCAATACTATCGCAATGTCTAACAGACTGGGGACTCAGATGCAGGAACACATCAATAGAGAATCACAAAAACTCTTCAGCATAAATCAGTCACTAATAAGCCGAGCTCACTCAAGCACATGGTACTTTGGGGTATTTGCAGAAGAGAATGCAAGATTTGTCCTGAAGGGAATGAAAGTGCAAGTGGATTACAGCCTATGTTGAGGGCAGCTCCTTGGACATATAGATATATGCTTCCTGTCCACAGTCTAGGGCCTACTGACATATCCTAAATTAAGTTGCAAGAGGGGTTGTCTTTCTCTATTATAAAATGAAATGTTTATGTAGGTTTATGTAACTTTCATGATTTTTATTACTTGTCTTGTTAGATGACCTAATCCTACGTAAAGGGTCAATAATATACACAATCTGTGATTTTTATTCTTTATTTACTTGTATGACTATGTTGTAACACCATAGAGAGATTCTGAATTGGAATGAAATCAGTTCTGTAGAGAGTGAAATCTGATCCAAAATCCAAGATTACCATTACAATGTCTTCCTATTTTGAGGCAGAAAAAAGACTTCAGGTGTCATGGACCTTTTTATGACCTTTGCCTTCAGGCAGAAAATCCGTAGTAGTTACACATTCAGTTTCTAAAACTACTTTGCAGCTGACAATAAGAATTCCTCCAGGACTAAACTGCTAAAGCATTCAGATAAGCAGACCTAAGAATATCTCTAGGAAAGGCCTTGTCATTGCCAGCAAAGGTTACTTTTTCCAGTGAATATTGTAAGCCAATACATCTTGTTCTTGCTTAAATGCTGAGCAGAAACAAGCTTGATCTGCCTAGGTGCGGGCTTAAGGAAAAAAAGCCAAATGACTGCATTCATATGATGTCAAGTCCAAAATAATCAGTAAAATATCATCTCCCACTGATATTCAGGAGCTTTTAGTGAATCTAATTTAGAACTACATTAGCACTTCTTTACTTATTCCTACCTTTACCACTTTTGAATACTACAGATCCCAGGAGACTGTCAGTCTCTGTTGAACGTCAAACTGATGCTCAGTTAAAGTCAGGTGATGCTCTCATCATTACACTTTTCCCCCAAATATATATATATTATTCTAAAGAAAGAAAAAAAAGCATTTTAATATTTCTTCTATACTAAAGAAAAATCTGTTCCAATAGGTAGTTTTCAAAAGAAAAGTTCTACAAAGAGACTAAGGTCAAAGAAGAGAAGGAACCGTAGTTTCTAACTCTAGTCCCACCCCCAATATAGCCAATTTCTGCAGGCCATTATTGAAAAATAGATTGGGTATGGGCAGGATTCAGGAGCTTTGTGGTTCACCCTTGTGGCACAGGCATTTTTCTTTCTTTGGTGATCTCCAAAGCTACATAGCTAGCTCTGGATGGATAAAATAAGTCAAAATTTTTGCTGTCATCTAAACTTGTAAGTTTTCTGTCAATTAAAACATTAAAATAAAAGGGTAAGACACTATGCAAATAAAAGCTTAGGTGTGAAGATTCTTTTAAATCAAAATGTGTTTAGTGCCATTACAGATGTACCAATACAATTTTATCAGCCTTCAACTGCCAACTGGAAAAGCATGCTTCTCGATAGGTCCAGTGTCCTATATGTCATCCTCCTGCTGGTGTCTCAGATTCCTATGGACGTATCAAATGGTACTAAGTACCTATAAACAAACAAATAAACAGAATTTAGCATGTCTGAATATAATTTTTCAGAACTGATCATTCTCACATAATGTAATTCAAGGGGATAATTTACATGGGGGTACTTCAAGAAAACTTCATTGTCATACTCTAGAGTCTGGAAAATATCTTCCTGAGTCAACCTCTATGCTTTTTCTTGTCAATAATATATACCTATTTCTTTACACAACAGATATTTTTAATGGAAAATGGTGATTACTGAAAAGGAACAATCCTTAGTTTGCAAATAAAAGTACATTCTTTACCTTTTGAAGTTCACCAAAATATCAATGCAAATGAGCTCAAGAGTATTGAAACAAATTTCAGTTGGCTGCCTTTACCCAGACAATCACCATCTCCCTGTCATCCGTCTCAATTGGCTGGAAAACTTTTATATCAAAACTCTACAATTCTTAAAATATTCAGTATTTCAGTTCATTAAAGGCTTCAAAAATAACACGTGAGCTAAAATTAAAGCTGTCTGAAGCACTTAAACAATACTGTGCAGCGCAGCTACATTATATAAGCTACAAGGGAATTATGGGGAGTTTTCTATTCTAGCAACAAGCAAAAGTGAAATAAGCAAGAATGGATGAAACAAAAAAAGAAGCGGCCTTGTAAATAACAGGAAAGTTAGATATAATAACCGTTATGACCACACCTTTAGTATGAGACAACTTTATATTTTTATATTAAAAAATATAAACATTATATATCAGGTAAGAAAAACAGTCTCACAGTCAGCAATATCTCATTAGCCATATTCCTAAATGTCAACCAGCCTAACACAGAGACTAGCACAAACAAGAAATACTAATTTATCAGGATCCCGCTGCTTCCTAATTAACCAAGCAGTAATCAATAACACTTTTGTCTATCCACATATAGTAAATGTCAGAAGACTGAAAGACCTTGTGATGGATCATGAAGTGTCAATATAATTTTCCCTTCTCAATACTCAGACACCCACATGAAGAAAAAAGCCTATGCTCTAGGTCAATTGCTTTTAATCCAGGTTTGTGAAGCTATTCACGAAGTAGTTGTGTCATATAATACTTTGGAAGCACATTACTCTATCTGAAATAAAAAGCTTTTGTGAAAGCTTTCAGCTGTGAGTAAGTTTCCATTGGAAAATCTTAATTCATATGCTAAGTGATGTTTCAGAACAGAAGGATCAGACATCTCAAGAAAGGCACTGCTATCAGGACAGCTATTGCAAGAGTTCTTTCATGCACTTCTAGTCACTACACTACTGAATATATCAATAATTGGTGAGTTTGACATTTATCTTTCTATGTCTCCCTTTCTTAATTTTACTCCTTTTTATTTCCAATACTGCTGTTTCCTCAGCTGCCCAGGCTTCATAACTGTTTCACAGGAAAATACGTGTAAAGAGCATAACAATAGCTTCTAACAATGGTACAATCCCTCAGAATATGTGATCCTTTTCACACTATTTATGTAGCAAAACACATAGGAATCTGATGAGATTTAAAAGAAAGTTTCTGACAAAATATTTTTCAATTCATTAATCTGCTTTCTTTAAGAGAAAATTCTTGTTACTGGAGGAATTTTTGGATGGCAGATAAATCTGTTCAGTATCAAATACATAGATGAGTTTGATGCATGGATGGAAAATCCCATTTACAAGACGGAGTGGTAACACTGTTCAGCACCACTTAGCTTCCTTGCTGATGGTGGTTCCCAAAAGGAGGTTCTCAAAAAAATAAAAGGTGGGCAAATTTTAGTTAGGTAAATTCATCAGGTAAACACAGGGAACTTCCTATAAAAGAAGAAACCTGTCTCTTGTTCATAATAGCTCAACTATATTTAAATCCAAACTCAGACACTACTATTCTAAAGCAGAAAAGAACATATCACAGCCCCTTTAGAAAACTTACTCTTAGTCAACACTAGTTGCCATTATTTCATGAAGGACACAGTCTTTATAATGCTGCTTCTTGGGTACAGTTTGATAAACACGTCTATGAAAGGATTTCATTTCTGTCCTCAACAACAGTGCAGATTTTTCCCTGAAAGAAAAATATGATACCTTGTACCAGGAAGCCTTGCAACAGAGCCAGCAACAAAGAACTGCAAGAGTATCTGTTTCAGTGCTGCAGCCCTCTAAATCACATTAGACAGCAGTGCCATATTTGTCTTAAACTATGGGCAAGTAGCATTTTGCGTCAGCAAGATGGTTTGAAAATGTAAGACCCATTTAGCATTGTGTAAGAAGACAAAATATGTCTTTCACGTTCCTTGAAATAGAAACAGTTTCATTATTGAGCCTCCCTGCACTAAAAACAAGAATTTTGCCAACTCTCGTCTACCTACTTCCCCACCTCACAAATTATTAATGTCTAATTTTTGATTTAGAGAAAATAGCTACAGAAATACCCCTAAGTTCCTAACAGCACTTTGTTATGAAGACACTTAGTAGTACTCCCTTTACTCAAATAATAAAGAGGAAGAAAAACATCAGGCAACATCCTGCTCCCAAGTCCTTGAGTCCTGTCAAAATCCTGATTAAACAAACTCATCCCTTGAAAGAAGCTTTCCGTGCTCTAAAGATATCCCAGAAACTGCTATTGTTAAAAAAAAATACTTGAGCATTACCATATGCCTAGTTTAGAGAGGATCATAAATAATCCTAGAAAAATCAAATACGTACATAACCCTTTTAAGAGAATAAAACTGGAGAGGTAAAAGAAAGTAAAACATCTCTAAAGTTCCTAACTAGGGACTTTGGAGACCCTGAATTCAGAAATCTTGCTTTCACATTTCACACATGGAAATAATACTTGCCAATCTCATAACAGTATTTCTGAAAATGGTCACTGAAAATACTATGAGAAGCTCAGGCGTCATGGCAGTAGGGATCTCAAAGGGAAATTCCTCTCAAAGGAACAGAGGAGTTGTAAGCAGAGGCATAAGGAATTTTTAACAAACAGCGTTCTTACTGGCAATAATTGTACTGAGCACAGAAGGAAAGATACCTTTCAAAGGGTTCAAAATGTTAAAAACAAAAGCAGAATGAAAGCCAAAAGACTAACTTAAAAACACAGAGAAAGAAAGTGCTTACTGTGGAGTTCCTAATAGTTCAGCAGAGACAAAACCGTTAGAAGAACTGCTTTTAGAAGGAGGATTATTACATTTAAGAGACTCCTGAAAAGCTAGGAGGTTTTGTGTATTAATACTTCCAGACTTAAGATTATTTTTCCACTCTACTGTATTAAATTAATGCTTGCATTGCAGTGACTTTAGGAAAAAAACTTCAAATAACAGAAAACCTCAAAGATCAGAGACTGTCATTTCCCAAGTTTATATGTTACTTCCAAAAGTGTGTACCTAGCAAGTTTCAACAGCCTGGTGACAGAATATTTGCAGAAATTCATATTGAAAATCATATTTAATTAAACAGCAAAGACTGTAATCACCTAATTATATCACTAACCTTAGTCCTGCACTGATTCATTGGAAAGGGATTCAGACAGCAGCCAACAGGGAGTTACTGGCTGTGTCCTGAGAAATGTGAACACTTACTCCATTATTTGTTTCTCTTAGCAAATTAATTTGTAGAGATCAATCATTGCACTGAGTACTTCCTAGCTAGCAAGACTGCACACTCCTACACAGACCAATGCTCTTACATTTGAAAGAACATTCATGTATTTAAAGATTTCATCAGCTGGCTCTTACAGCCATATGAATCTCATTTGTTTTGGTTCACTTTGAGTTCAGTGATCTCTGCTTTATTCATTTTCTCCCAAGTCTGTTTTGAATTTCAGATATGAACAAATGAAACCAGCTATCTTTCCATCCTGTGTGACTTCATCCCATTCCTCCTTGAATTAATCGTCCTGCCTTCATACATGTAGTCTGATTATAGCCACATTCTGTCTCCATATGACTTTTGGGCTGCTTCTCCTCTGTTGTAAAAAGGTTCTGTGAATTACAGGAAAATCAGGGTCAAGATAAAACTGCATATATTGGATTATTTTACTAAAAATCAGCTATGTTCTTTAGAGTCACCTTTTTGCTTTGGCCTTACAATATCTACTACAGCAGTCCTGATCCACACAAGCAGGTGCAGTAGCTGTTGCTGAGCCCCTGTCATCTACACTGTATGCTTTTTGAAGTGTTTACTTCAGATTAGATTTACTCTGGTCCCCTAAATAGGCAATCACAACCTGACATATGCTCCAAAGCCAATTACTGTTTGAAATCCCACTAGAGGTTGAGGTGCCCTCAGTAAGTATCTATCCCAGAGCTCCCGGTTTAGCCATCTCAGAGAAAACTACTGTGACCATGGACCAATCCATTGTGCTACCTAAAACACCACAACGGGGTGACTTTCTCCAAAACCTCGCCACAAAAAGGCTGCCGCCATCTCAGCCTAACTAACGCAGTAACAAGAAAAAGGAATAAATCTGAACCAAACCTTGATTATATAACCAGACATCTCAGTGGCAGAGATCACAGCAAAAATTGTGTACAGCTCCTGAACTGAGCACAAGGGAAGCAGCCTCTTCAATAACGTCACAAATCTAGCAGTGAGGCAGCCCGCAAATCCAGGTTCTGTACAAAACCAGCCAGTAAACTGTCTTGTCCTCACAAAATACTTTTCAGGAAGGTGTATCAGTCACACTGCAACAGCAATGAAAACTTATCAGAACACATCATTCAACCATGGTGTGTTTTTAGCATTCGTAGCACACTAAATTGAAAATGTAACATTGCTGTTGAAACAGTTCTCTGATGTTTCCCAGACTGTTATTTTTTTCAGTTTTCATTTAATGATAAAATATCAACTTTTTTTAAAATTATTTTTTCATACAGATTTTCTCAAGTTCTGAGTACAGATAATTTCCCTTCCCATACTTTGTTTCAGAAGTCCAAGTATGAACCATACTGTTGATAAGCATTTTGCTTTTTTTCCACAAAAAGATTCCAATGTTTGCTTCTCAGTCACCCAAACATAGGCTTTTGTAAAGCTGGCTGAACAAAATCTTCCAAGCTTCCCACAGTGGAAAAATATTGTCCAGAGGAATATTATTTGTAGTGCAGAGCAGAGCTCATTCCCGGCTGCATTGTCAGCACCATGAAACACAGAGAACAGAGCTCTGGTTTGGTTTTAAGCCTGCAGCACAGCTGTTGTAGGAAACCTGCCTAAGTAGTCAGCAGTCACTTATCAGGAGAAGTCAACCATTTGTTCAAGGTACTTGATACCCTGAGAAAGTGAAAGTAATGAAAGTAAACTAAGTGTGCACTTCTGAAGACTTTTTTTAATGACTTAAGGTCAGAGGACTTCTCCATCTATAAAAATCAGCCAGCAGAAGAAAAATTCAAATTCAAATGGTAATTCAGAACTGTAATTTCCCGGAGTGCAACTAATGCCACTCTAATGGAAGCAGGTCTTGGTTTCCTGGCTTGGTTACAATCGTAATTATATTCACTCTCTCCTATACCGGCAAACCTACAATTAAGAACCACAGCTGGGGGAATGAAGGTCCTTCACTCCTTACTGCCAAGGAGACATACTGCTACAAGGCCTGAGTAACAGGGGATTAAGGCGCTTGTATTTGAAATAATAAAGTGTATTAGAGAAGGAACTGTACTTACTGAGCAAACACACCGCTGCTCCAACACGACTGTAATTTAATTGAGGATACACAAAACAAATCTGGAAAATAGCAGATAGACAAGACATTGATGGAGTTTGGGTTACAGAGTTATTCTGAGACGGGAAGTGTTCACTGTTTGATGGTTGTGGTTTTCTAAATGTATTTTAGGCACATATCCTGAAGACATTAATATGGATATTTTTTTCCTTACAGCCAATATAAATTATTTCCTAAAATACATGTAAAATAGGAAATATTGGTAGGACAGATGTTATAACATTATTGATAAAACACAGATCTATGGGGCAGAGAAGTAATACCAAATCTATGGAGGGAGAAATTTATGTTTAAAGACTATTAGTAGAAGCTCCAGATTTTAAATTTGAGCAATTGTAATGGGAAATTTACTTTAAACATTCAATTTAGGAAATTAGACAGTCTGTGTAGGATATAATGCAGATCTTCAAGTATAAAAAGAATCAGAGTTAAAAATATTATCTTCTTATTTAAGAAAATATATGTTACTTATTTCAGTAGGAAATCTTTTTTAGATTGAGTGAAAGTGTTCTCATTTCTGACAACTTCTGACAATTCTCTTTTGTCTATTCCCCACATGCACAAACCTTTTTTTTTTTTTTTTGGTCAAAAATTGTTAGCCTCTCAACTCTCACTGAATAAGAGAGTACAGGTTAGACCAAAAAAAAAAAAACATTAAAAAGGAAGAAGAAACAATAAAATTTTTGTGAATATATGCAGGTGGTATATATTCCCTGGAAAATCTGGCCCTAATTTGTTACTAAAAATACATAGTTTGTTCTGTATGTGAAGACAATTGTCAAAATTTGCAATTGTCAAAATAATCTTTCAACTTTCCACATTCATAAGAGAAGTTACAAGAAAAGTGTAAGACTTTATTTGCCCTCCTGTTGAAATCTGAAGTTGTTTGCTTTAATTCTGATGGCACTGACATTAGACTTGCAACACCAGGCTACAGAATTCAAGTATATTATTGTGGCCTTAACAATGAACTGCATAGGGCAATTGCTGAATCAGGAATATAACTTCCTGCTAATCAGGAAACACTGTTAATGATTTTCAGTCACTTAAACAGAGCATATATTACTCTATTGTGTTGGTATGGAAAATATTCAGTAACGATTTCCTTGCTATAAAAGGAGCATGAACTAACTTTTAAACTATGCTCACACACAAACGTACATCATTTTGTTTCCCACAGAAGCTACAGAGTGCTAAGTCATCTCTCTCACATTTGTTTTCAGTTTTCTTGGAACAAAGTGCAGATTACCAACATTGCAAACACATGTTCTTTAATACAGCGAGCAGCCTTATGAAAAACATAAGCTATCAGAAAGGAAGTATATCATTGAGAAGGTGTATTTGAATTCCTTTAATTACTTTAAGCAAACTATTGAAAAATATACCGGTGTTTTTCTTGCCTGATTTACCAAAAGAATTCATTCTACCACTAACAAGAAAATAGTATGAGCCAAAGGGATATATTTGAGTTTTATATCCTTCAGTAGAGGAAGAGGAAAGTAAAAAAGAGCCTGAATGGAGAGTAGGAAATACATGGATGCTTGCTAAATTTCATGTGAGAAGGACATGAACAAGTTGGAATCAGAAATATTCTGAAAAATAAAAAGGTGAACTCATTTAACACCTGAACTCAAAAAGCTGTTTTCTTGTTGTTACTCTAGCAAATAGACTCAAAGTGAACCATAGAAAACACTAATTTCTCCCAAGTATTTATTTGCTGGGCAACAAAACTTCCTTTGCAGAAATTCCTCTGTTTATTAAAGGGCTGAAAATTAACATTTCCTGCTTTTGTCAAATAGAAGCATGTTTCAACAGGACTCTGAAACCATCTGAAGCATTCTTGTGTCCTGAGATCATACGACTATTATGTTATGAAGTGCTGTTTCTTCATGAACTGTGAGACAAGCATAGGATAAGTGACTGCAGATTCTTTACAATATAATAAAAAGTTCATGAAAAACTTTTCATCATACTTAGTGACTTCTGTCAAATAACAACGGCACAAATTGTCTGCTGAGACATTTGCTGTGAGCTGCACATTACCACCACACCTGTTCACACATCCTTATTCACTTAAATTAATATCACCACAGTTTTAACCTGAGAAAGGTAATAGCCTGAAATAGCATTAAGTGTTCTCTGCTGCTTAAACATGGGAAAGGTGTACTATCAACCTCTGCTCTTTTCCTCATCCATGTGTCTCCAGTCAGTTGTGAAGGAATCATCTGTTGGAACAAGTGTTCATTCTGACTGCTTATTTAGTACTTGGCCTTCAGGTTGAAATTGCCAGTGAATTCATCAACTGGGGCCATACCAGAATATAGAATGATTCCTTGGATCTAAAAAATTATTTATCAACTTATTCCATACTCATCATGAAACTATTAAGTCTTCAATTAAAGAGAAACCATTAATTAAATTTCCCAAAATGGAGAGGTGCAATTTTATCCAGTAACATTTCATAGAATCATAGAATTATAGGATCATTTCAGTTGTAAAAGACCCTTGGGATCATTGAGTCCAACCATCAGCCCTACTCTACAAAGGTCTCCCCTACACCATATCCCCCAACACCATAGCTAAATGACTCTTAAACATGTCCAGGGATGGTGATTCAACCACCTCCCTGGGCAGCCTATTCCAATGCCCGACCACTCTTTCTGTGAAAAATTCTTTCCTAATGTTCAGAATAAACCTACTCTTGAAAGGCAGCTTGAAGCCATTCCCTGTCGTTCTGTCACTAATTACCTGAGAGAGAGACCAGCACCAACCTCTCTACAGTGCCCTTTCAAGTAGTTGTAGAAAGTGGTGAGGTCTCCCCTCAGCCTCCTCTTCCTCAAACTAAACTGTCCAAGCTCCTTCAACCACTCTTCATACGATTTATTCACCAGCTTCATTACTCTTCTCTGCACCCGCTCCAGCACCTTGATATCTCTCTTGGATTGAGGTGCCCAGAACTGGACACAATACTCCAGGTGTGGCCTCTCCAGTGTTGAGTACAGGGCGACAATCACCTCCCCACTTCTGCTGGTCACACTATTTCTAATACAAGCCAGGATGCCATTGGCTTTCTTGGCCACCTGGGCAAACTGCCAGCTCATATTCAGACACTTTTCAATTAGAACCCCCAGGTCTTTTTCTGCCAGGGAGCTTTCCAGCCACGCTTCCCCAGGCCTATAGCGGTTCATGGCGTTTTTGTGGCCCAAGCAGAGGACCTGGCACTTGGCTTTGTTGAAGCTCATCCCATTAATGTTGGCCCAATGATCCAATCTATCGAAGTTTCTCTGTAGAGCTTCCCTATCCTCATGCAGATCAACACTCCTGCTTAACTTGGTGGCAACTGCAAACTTGCTGATGATACACCCTATGTCCTTATTAAGATCGTCAATAAAGATGTTAAACAGAAATGGTCCCAACTGAGCCCTGAGGAACACCACTGGTGACCGGTCGCCAGCTGGATTTAAATCCATTGAGAACCACTCTTTGGGACCTTCCAGCCAGCCAGTGCTTGATCCAGATGCTCATCCAGGCCACGTGCAGACAGTTTTTCCACAAGAATTCTATGGGGGACAGTACCGAATGGTTTTCAAAAGTTCAGGTATACTTTATCTGCCGTTCCCTCATTCAATAATCAGGTCATCTTGTCATAGAAGGAGATCAGGAAATGGCAAACATAGCAACTTACTTGTCTGCTTAACAAGGAACATCTTTTCAGGTTTGATTCAGTATCAAAACCTCAAAACCCAGGAGACTGAGCAACTACTATTTTAAAAATACAATGAAACAGAAAGACCAGAAAGAGATGATCTAGAAGATAGGAGGAGGAATGGAGGAAATCAGACCCTAGAGGGGCACACACCAAAGGTTAATATGCTACACATAATAAAAATAGACTTAATATACAGTGGGAGGTCCAGAGGCATCCTTGCCTTTAGGCTTTGACTTTTCAGGCTTTTCATTTTAAACAACACAAACACAAAAGACTTCATATCTCAGTTCCCAAACTGCAGCTGTTAGAATCACTTTACCTGCTGATAGGACATTTTCTGTTCTCTGTCAATCTTTTTGTAGGAAGTAGATCTTAAGGACAGCACAGGAGATGCCTTTCTCTTGTGCAAGGTACCAACTACAGAAAATTAGTAGAGGGGAAAACATGGTGCCTTCAAGAAGAGCATCACAGAAGGCCACTGTTTTCTAAACAGTAATTATGAGGGATTTGTCATGCCATATTGAAGGCAGGACACATTCTGGAGATGCTCCAGTGCCACTATGGGAGGGAGGGTAGATGGCAGGAGAAAGGAAGCAAAGGAGGGAAGGAATTACTGCTTCTGAAGAGCTCTCTGAAGACCATATTTTGAGAAATCACAAGTAATTCAATTTCAATAAAACACTAGAGAACCTAGAGGAAGTAGCAGAAAATGGCTTCACCATGTGACTGTCACTTCCTACTACAAAACATGCAAAAATATGCAAGTGTTTTGCTGATATTCCTCTAACTATGAATTTAACAGTACAGTTATATAACCACATATAGCCTAGCATGAGGCCATCCTTATACTTATTCACAGGAACAATATCAGATGTTCACAACAAGATTTCAGACACAGCTTTGTCTACTCAGAACAACGGTATAGTTACAGACAAGCCTTACAGAAGAGGCATGAGATAACTGACCTCATGGATCAAAGCATAGCTATGTTACCTTCCAAAAAGGGAATGATACATGAAGTCAGGTTCAAAGTCCGATCTTTCAGAAATTGCAAAGATAATGCCATCAGATTCTGGATAGATGGCTTATCTCAGCCAAAAGCATTTCATCAGCACCAGAAAAAAATGCAGTAGTTCAGAGTCATCCAGGAGAAATACTCATCACCAACACATAGAGACAAAAATGAAAAAAAAAAAAAAAAAAAAGGAAAAATGTACTCATTTTATTCACCTTCAGCAGAATGCTTTCTTCCATGGAGGTAACACACCATTCTAGGTAGGGAACCACTGCAAAAAACATTTATCTAATTTCACGTGAAATGTTTTGAAGAGAATGTTTGGGACTTTTTTTAATTCTTGCTAGTAAAGCTAAAGCAAGGGTATAATTAAAAATAACAGCTTTGATATTAAAATTTTGACTTCAGATAAGCCACTCTGATTTATATTAATAAGGAATAAATATTCCTGGCCCGAGCTAATAGAACAACACCTATCAATATTTACAGGAAATAATTTCCTTTTTTGGAATGTAGACATGGTTTGTAAAGAGTTCCATCAGGACGTTGAGATACTAAGAAAAAAAAATTATTTTGAGTAACTTTATTTGTGTGCAATTTCTTTTTCCAGGGGCAAAGTTCATTGTGACTGATGCTGGCTGAAAATGCAGTTCTGATATATTTTCATAGCACAAGTGAAGTGAGTATTTCTAGGAAACTGACTATGCACACTGTGAAGCTTTACATAATTTATGAAAAATACTACCTGCAAGTCTTCAGAATCTTAGTTGGCAAGAAAACACATATTAAATGTTCTTTCTGAGAGTACTTATTGATTTATAATAGTCTACAGTGCATGAGTGTTTACCAGCCTGTCTTTTTCCAATATAAATTATCTCACTAAATCTAAAAAAAATAGTAATTAGTTAATTAGTTATCACAGCATTCATATGGTACATACAATACTTAGAGAGTGATGGATGGTGTTTTATAGGACATTTTATTCCCAAATAGACAAAAAATTTGAGTTGATTCTTCAAAAAATAATACATTTCTCATTGCTACAACTTGCTTGCATTACGTCATGATTCACAAAATTTTTCACTTTGTAAGGAAAAGGTATTATTTTTTAGCTCTGTGCAAGCCACATACAGACTACAAACACACCACAGTGTTGTGGAATAATGTTGCAAATAAAATACTATATTGCAGTTATTTCACCACATGCACAGCCTCTGCTTTAAATATGTTGCTGTACATAACATATAGTTACTACATTTTCTACTTTTCCTTAGTAATTTCAACTTGGTAAGTTTTAGTTCAATTAAAATATTCAGTGATTCCAGTATGTTACTGGTAGATAAATATAGTACTCCAACTAAATATTTATAGCTGAATATACGTTTTTTATGGATATAAACATGTAAAAAAAATTACTTAGGCTGTGTGGGATATTGTCATTCCATTCTTTACACCAAACCACATTTACAAATCGTTTGTATAGAAACTGTACAGTTTAGTTCAGAGATAAATGAAACTACACAGTAGAAAAGCAAGTCTTTAGTCTCTTCTTGCAGAAGAAATACAATGAAGAAATACACAGTGGCCTCTCATTCCATTTGCAAATAATTTGGCTTTTATTAAAATTACATCACTTACTCTTCTTTCTTTATGTCAATCCTAATATTAAATGATGCCCTTACTAATGTATCATTATAAGGTAATCAGTGCTAGTAGCAATTAGTTGGGGTTTTTCCCCTCTGGGCATGATTCTAGGTAAATTTGTTTGAAATTAGTAAATTGATGCCATTAAAAATGAAAGAAAATATCTTATGTCTACAAGCAGGTATGCTGCTAAATATAAAACAAATTAACCTAAACAGGGTCATCATCTTTCAAGAACACTAAAGCACAGAAGTATCTTCACTGGCTTAAACAGGCTCAGATACAGAGGTAGTTTGTGCTGCAAAATTATGTTTATCATGATAAAACTATTTCTTTGTACCACTTAACCGCTTGACTTTGAAAGTAATTGCTCACACATTCTGTTGGGTGTAGAGTGAATTCTGTTTTGGTAAAGCTCCAGGTTGAAACCCACAGAAGAAGTAGTACTACACAGTGCTGAGCACTGCAATGAATAGCTCCTAAATGCCCTGATTTTAGATTTGGCAAGCCCTATCTCTCCTTTCCAACATAAAAATGATTCGGAAGTCACTAAAGCTGGAACCCATGAAAAGCAACATCCCCATCAGGGTCTGGACTGAAATGACCACAGTGAAGCATTATGGAATGGGGGACCTGCATCTGAAATGCAGCTCTTTGTTACTTTTCTCAGATTTTTATGGAGCACTTTCCTCTGCCTTACGTTCACAGTAACAAACATTCTTTCCATTAGGCAACCGTGTGCAGTACAACCAAAGGGAGACAGGTATGTTTATGCAGTAACTCAGTGATTCAGATTAATTCATTAAGAGGTCAGGAGCCATTCATACTCTGTCTATCAGTGGGTATGTCATTTACTGAGATGGTGCCAGGCAACTAGGACTGTGACAAAATATTATGGACTTGAATTACGCTATTGTGTTTGACTGGTATTTTCACTGATGATGTGGAAGAAATCATTCCTTTCAGTGGTTACCAAGCAAGCATATTTAATGAAGTCACTGTAGGTGTATTTTGTGCCTACCTCACATCTCCCTGCTTGGTCTCAACCTAGTAATGTATTTATTTTCTTTTTTTAATTATCTTCTTTTAAAATAAACTCTTTTAAAAATATTTATTTGATAAAGAACAAACAGGTGAAATACTGACCTCAGAGGGTTCATTGGAAGCTTTGTCTCGCCTTTTGACATAGTGTCCTAAACTTACGACACCAATAATTCAAACATTCCTGAATAAGTGTTTTTCTAGCAGCAAGAAAGGGACGTTTTTATATCACTGCTGCAGCTATTAGTAATCGCAGAAATTTTCTTCAATGTAATACATGAAAAAAGCATATGCATTAATGTAAGAAATAAAATTCCCTAAATTCCAGAAAAAAATGGCTTGTAAACATGGATCAAATTCAAAACTAAGAGAGTGAGGTCAAGCCATCTGTTTTCAAATTCTGCTTGTTTGTCTTCATTCAGCAGCAAAACCTTTCTGCATTATGACCACTTTCAGAGAACACAGAGAACCGTCTTTTCTTCTCCTGATAAAGTATTTTAGGGACAAAGACTGACAAAATCTGTTCAGTTAGAAAATTTACTTGACTCTTAAAAAAGATCCTTTTAGCAAGAAAGGGACAAGACCTTATGGAATAATATTTGCCCTTCATTAACCAAAGCAAGGAGGAGACAGAAGGAAGAGAGCAAGGTAGAGGGAGTGGCCTCATTAAAGTCACTCTGTAAAACATAATAGAATCAGCGACACCATGAAACATGATGTGGTTCCAAACAGAAGCAGCCTGTTTGCATGCTAAATTCATTGCAGGAGGAAGCCTAACCTGTTACTGTGACAGCATGCTTTGACTATGACATTCATAGAGGATAAATCATTTCCATTTAGTCTGCCCAGTTGCTTTGCTATTAAAACTGACAAGGAAGCAACAGTGTGCATCACTAGAGAAATCATGGCAATATACATCTGTCATATCATAATATGGCAGGATCAGAGATCATCCAGGGGTGTCATAATTGTAATTTCAGAAAACCAAATTCTGTTTATGTGATAACACCCACCTGTACCTCTTTAGCTTGTATTTCTAATTTGCTGCCTGTTTGCATCTATTTAGAAATGAGGTATTGCATGTCATTAAATACAGCATAAATAAGTTAGGCCTGACTGTGAAAGATCAGCATGAAATGAGGAGCTACAAGGTAAGCTGCAGTGGTTACAATAAAAGTCCTTTGATGCATGTGGCCTGTGAAGCATAGTTACAGTACAATATAATTTGAGAGTATAAGCTTTATAGACATTTAGAGGATGTGATTTCTTTTCTCTCTTTTTTCTAGTTCCCCACAGAGGAACCCTCTGCCAAAAGAACAAGGAAAACCCAGAAGAGCTGATAAATCAAGACTTCAATAACAGGATATATGTCCCAAAAACTAAGCAATGAGTGTTTAAGCTCACATTTCTAGAATCACATCCAGATCTTCAGGCAGGAAAGAAGAGTACATCACAACAATACTAAATGTCTTATTATGGAAAGGGCTGCTTCTGCAGCAATTTGCACATTAGCAAGTAAAATGGAGATGAAAGATTTACTTTGCACAGCTCTTAATTTTTGAGGTAGTTTCCTGGCGTAGTATCCTACAGAATATTTCTGACATCATTGTCTATTTCTGTTCAAGATTCCTGCTGAACAAATCCCTGGAGCATTTAACTACTGCTAAAGTATTAGACAAGCTCTGTTAACTCTACAGTTCTCCACTGCTACAGTTTACTTCTATATTAGTCAAGTTGTATCTTTTTGTTCAGAGGTCATGAGCTAAACACGTTGGTAAATCATGTTTTGGGATACTCAGCACCTCCTTCTGGATGCATGATGTGGATTGTCACGGCAAACGTATTTGCAAAGAAATTTCACAGAAAATACATAAATTTACCTTGTATTAGTGATGCATTGGAGCAAAATATTAAAATTCACCTATTTTTTCACCTACATCATTGTGTAAAGTTAATACACGTGAAAATTCTTTTTTAAGTGGACATACAGAGGAACCTTAATATTCCTTAAGATTCAAGGGATGAAATAACATCCCAACATGAAAAAAGGCAAAGCTCCATTCAGTCTAATTAAGCTGCAAGAAAGCCCTGGTTGTCCTGCAGATGCCTGCAGGAGACAGCTAACAGACTGCAGTCATAAAGTTATTTCTGTGAGGCGACTGTCAGCAAAATGCAAAGCTAAGACAACGACCAAATGCACAAGAACATGATCTCTACCTGAAAATGATACAAACTCTCCCAGCCAGTGCTGCCTCAGTATGAGTTTCAGAATGTGGCTAAGAAGTCTTCCTTCTCTTCAATTTTTCTTTCCTTCTACAGAACATTTCTGCTCCAAGGTTGTTTTACAATAATACCATTAGCCTCAGGATATTTACATATGGCTGTTGCAAAGTTTCCATTGTCATGCATACTTTTTTTTTTTTAAATAATTAAAGCCACCTTTAGGTACCTAGCACAACAAGTTCAGAGTGGAACACAATGATTTTTTTAGAAGCCAATCAGTGCTTGGTATTGTGTAAAAATCAGAAGATATATGAAATTACAGCCGCTGCAATAAGAAATTCCAAGAGCATAAAGTAGTATTTATATTATTCTGGTAACCAAGCTTGGGTGTAGTTCTTCTAAAACAGCTCTGAGGTTAGGGAAACCAACACAACACCTTTGCAAGGAAAGGAGACTGCAAGGTTAATATATTCCAAATGTTGGAAATGCAAGATGTTTTCATTGTGGCAATATCCTGCCTTGTATTGTGTTATTTTTAGCCTGTCCTAAAATATGACATGATGGATAAAGGAAATGACTATTTTTATGGCCAAAGCTTGTGTGCAAAGATAAAGTGTGATGAATTAGCCACTGCAAAAGAAGTAAAAGGTCTTTGTTTAATCTGCTTTTAAAAAAATAAAGAAGTGGGTTTGATCTTTTTCTTTAATATCTCTTTTCTCCTTTTTATTTTTCCTAATGATAAAATGCATTTTCCCTCTGAAAAAAAAAAACAAAAAACAGTAAATTCAACTTCAAACCCATACTAAATCTCCAGTTTCATGTAAGACAAAAAACATACTGCAAATCAAATTATTTCCCCCTTTAATGTTAAATATAGTTTGGACTTGGCAAAAAAAAAAATAATTCTGGTTAAAATTATACGTAATCAAACAAAGTAATAAATTGCTATAGAATGTTGTAGCTATTCCTTCAACTGTTATTTTCTTTCTATGTTTTGAAGTCTTGTGTATACATTAATATTTTACATTCTTTTTAACACACAGCCGACATCCAGTTTCAGTCCGAAATACCTATTTCTTTTGTCACAAGTTCACAAAGATTCTCTTGTTCTCTGGCAGTCAGACTCACATAAATTAGACACATCCAGAAAACAATAACATTCCATTGCCAGCAGTGAATATAGAGCGTGCTAACAGCACACGAACTTGCATTTATTTAAACACACAAAGGCCAGTACTTGTGCATCCATAATGCCTTTTGAGTCTATGAATTTCTTTCTAACAGGTTTACCTGGCTCCTCTATTATCCTGTATCCACTAACAATTTTTTTTCCACTTGCATATTTTGTCAGACTTTAACAGCTACTCTTGAAAAGAGTCAGTGCTAGCAAACAACACTCATTCAGATGATTGTGAAAGGATTTTGTTATAAAGCATAAAAAGGTTGAACAAGCATAAGAATGTATATTTACATGACATTACAGGCATTTCCTAATACCTGACCTCATGACTTTGTGGTTAAAACATTCTTTTTATGTCTGTGCCTTATTTTGAGTGGACTAAGGTGGAAACCATCCTTATAAGAGTAAACTATCTAATAATGATATAATGTATTTACATAAGAAGTTCAATATAATGTGAAATTTTCAAAATTACAATAAGCCTTGTTGTTCTCTGCTTCTCCACTATTCAAACACAGGAGGAGAGAACACCACCACAACACAATTGCTGTAGGACTTCCACACCTCTGAGGAAAGAGCCCAAATTACAAAATCCAAGAGAATTATAGTTGTAAATCTCAGTTCGATGATATATTTCAGTTAGAGGATATTTTTAATGAACTGTAGCGGGGGCAAAGGAAAGGAACAAGGTAAGGAAGTTTCAGAATGAGGGTTTGTAAATGATACAAACCTAATCACCTCTCTGCACAATGAAAGATCCACTTTACAGAAGACTAAGACAAATAAGTAAGCCTCTCCAAAATAATTTGGGAGGAACAAGTTATCAATATATTTTGCACACATTTTCCATAGAGAATCAATGCCAGATTTTAAAAGCATTGCTACTAAGGTGCATATAAACAAGCAGCTTGCTTGTCAAATGCAGCTTGCTGTCAAATGCATTTCCTGCACGGAGGCCACATTTCTAAAACCCCATACTCATGAAAACCCCCTCCCCTCCCACCATTTACATACCATCATCCCCACACAGAAATGTACATAAGCAACTAAGGTAAACAAAAGTGTTAAATGGGCACAAATGAAAGGTCAGAAGGGCCATTTTCAAACTTTATATGGGTGACAAAAAGCAAGGAGACTGAAGTCAACAAACCATGGATTTTTAAATTAATAGAGTACTTCATGTTGAACGTACTGCTTTATTAAATTTTCGGTTGTTCATCAATTTGTTACCACAGATGTGAATGTGATGTGGCACTGGAAATAAATAAAACCTGGAAGTTTCATTTGGGTTTACATAGAGATGATGAGCACCATTAAAGGAGCTTTTTCACATGTGGATGCTTTTTTTAAACATGTGTTTTTCATGGATTTTCATTTGATTGTTTGATGTTCCATTGAGTCTGACAAATGGTTGAATTAAAGGTCTGAGCTGTTTCAAATGATGGAGGTTCAAAAGAATCCAGAACTAATCAGGACTGCCTTCAGACATTTGCAAGCTAAGGAAAAATCCTTTTATTTTGCAATTGCTCACTCTCTCCCATGCAAAACATCAACTCATACAAGAACAGATCTCCTAGCTAATGGTGGAAACAGATGCAGCATTTACTGCATGCTTACTTAACAGCAAAGTTAACCTTGTATTAGAAAAATTTAAAATAGTAAATAGATACAAATTCTGCACAAAGTAGTTCCAGTCTAAATTACTTTATCACCAATTAACATTATCTCAATATTTCCTACTAGTAAGAGAAAAAAAGTCATAAGTAAATGTTCATTTATTGCATGGCAGCTGTACAAGGGCCACTAACTAATATAACAAATAAATTTATGGCAGTGTAAAGGAAACACACTCCCAGTGGAAAATATCAGACTCCTGCCTTTTCCTTGGATACTTCCAGCTCCAAGTACATACAGACTACCATGAATATTTTACGTCCTTTGTGCTATTATGTTTTTATTAATATCTCCAGTATATTCATCTGCACTAGGGTGTTATTAAGTCAACGTAAACCTAATAAATGTAAATCCTGACAGAATTGAGCATGACACAAAGATGGATGGATTAAAGTGCCTAAATCAGAAAAAAAAAAAAAAAAAAAAAAAAGGAAGAAGTTATATATGCTTATCAGTTTTTTCTATTTGTTCCACCATTTTATAACATGTTAAAATGTTATCTCTTCCAATTTATATTTGGGAACTATCCATGCTCTCCAAATATTACATCCTTACACCACTCAAACACCAATAGAATAGAATAGAACAGAACAGAACAGAATAATTTCAGTTGGAAGGGACCTACAACAGCCACATAGTCCAACTGCCTGATCAATTAAGGGCTGACCAAATTAAAGGAGAAGGCTTCACTCAGCCGTAAGAGCAGAATTTACGTTTGGAAGAGAGACTCTTGTGTTCTCTAAGGAAAAGGTACTCTGTCACAAGCAGAATAACTTGTAACAATCATGTGGGTAAATCAGACCCTGTGCTTTGGCTAAAGAGCATGAACAAATGGGCCAGATAAAGCAATACTCGTAAGTTTCTGTGGCAGTGGTTTCTTGGTTGTTTTTATAAAGAACATACTGATGGCTTTTACTTAACAGTATCATGCCATCATCAGAAAACAGTATGTTGAGTCAGCTCTAATTTCAAACTCGATGTTGTGATGGAACTGAGTCAAAAACTTAGTTTTCTTAGTTCCCTGAATTCTGTTTGAAAAATTGAAACCTGTTCCCAAGCCTCTCAACTCATTCTTAATTTATACTTAATATAGTTTAATACTCAAGGTCAGAATGACATCAAGAGACAAAACAGAAATTGGAGCTCCAAATTGCCTTTCGATGAGGAAGCTAGCAACAAATGTTGGACAGTATGATGGATAAATATAATGTCAAAATCACACAATTAGCAGGGAATGATTTGTGTCCCTTTCTGAAACACACAGTCTGTCACATGCTTTATGGTTTGAATTATTTTGAAAACTTCTCTGCACTGTTTTAATTCTTTTAAATTATTAGCCATTTTCAAGAGAAACAGAGAAACTTAAAACCTGTAAGCATTCGATTTTTCACTTTAAGGTGATACATAACTGTATTTTGATCACTTTGAAAAGAAAATCCAAATCTATCTCTGCATAGATGCAATTTAATACAGGTATATAGACATTGATAGTAGCTTCATTGTATGGAAACTAAAGCTAATGAGTCACATTAATAGCATGCAAAGAATAATTCGAAAGTCTAAACTGATCCATTATGGGCTGTGGCCCCAATGTTAATTCCACTATCCCTAGAGTAGTCAACAAAGAGAGATTAATTAGGTTTAATCATTCCCAATTTAAGTAACTACTTTTGACCTATTGTCTTCTGCAGGAGTCTAGATTTGTACTGGCATTTTGGAGAATGAATGCATCACAGTAACTTAAAAACAAAACAAAACAAAACACAAAAATCTTGCCAAAATCACAGATAAGGTTTTACTGCAAGCATAAACATTGCCAATTAGCCTGCACTAAGCAGAACTACTCAGTGCTTCTTAGATCCAACCCATTACTATCTTCATTTACTGGCAAATAAAATCTCTTTCCCCTGAAATTTATAATTAATTTTCAGGAACTATTACACACTGACTGATTTTTGGGTCTGATTTTTTCCTCCAAGTATAAAGTATGTGAAAAACAATGTGGTTCAGTTACTTTTCCAAGTCTATTTGTTGGAAAACTTTCATACCAAAAGTGCCTTTCCCACTGGGGTTTTAAATCATCTTAATTTCATAGCTGTGGTAGCTCATACTCTATAACCTCAAATGAGACAAGAATAATTTAAGTAGATGAAAAGCAGATTAGTATCCATAAAGAAAATAAAATTCCATTTTGGTAGACTTTTCTCCCTTCTCTCTCCACCCCTTCTCAATCTATCCTGTTTTCCATGTGCAAATTTCATTCTGGTTGTCATGCATGAACATACCAAGTTCAAGACAAAAAATTTCTCAAAAAGGTCTATGACTACAAATATTAAGCCAGAACAGCTGTGTTGACTTGAAATTCCTCTTTAGCCAACAAAACAGACAGAATCTTACAATGCACTATTGCTTCTTTAGGAGTTTAAAAAGAACACATTTCTCCAATCAAACACAAACTTTTTTTTTGTTGTTGACATTTTTATTGATGGAAAAAAACCTACAGGTACAAAGGGACAAAAAACCACTCACATATCCATATTTCGTCTTAGTGCCTCCATTTCTGGCATTTCATTATTGAGAAGTTCTGGTGTACTTTCAACAATACATCTGTGATGTGGGCAAGTCATTTGGGGCTAGGGTGACATTTGCTTTTCCCTTTAAACTAAGAAAAAAGGGATAAATTCTGCAAAGAAATAACTCCTATAACAAAGCATGTTTTGGATTAGGCAAAGGAAAGTTTAATTTATTTAAAGAGGCCACTGAAAAGTGGAGCTATGACTGTTGCAAAGTTCCCCACGAATACCTGGCTTCCTCAAGATCTTGCAGAATAAGCAGATATGCAAGGGAAGACTAAGTGCAGTGCAACAGAAGCACTGCAGAAGCAGTAAATGCAGAGCAACAGAAGCAGAAGAAATTCCAGATTCTCCATGGAAGAGGGCAGATATGTCTCATCCTTTCAAGAAAGATCAAACACCACCTGCATTCATTAGGAATTAAAACAGAAAATCTGTAGGGGGAAAAAAAAAAAAAAAAAGGAGATAACATAAATTGATCAAATAATATTGAGTCAACCACCTATCTAATTATCCTGCCAGTACTGCAGGAAGATTGGAAAACTGGAGACTTCCTTGGGAGTTTACATAAAAAGTGCATTCTTCTTATGGATAGGACTGTCCTAATCTATATTTCACAAAATAATTAGTAAATCCATGAGAACAGAACATCTTTATTTGTTTTTTTCTCCCAGGCATCAAATACCACTTGCAGTTCTTTTCCCATCAGTGAAAAAGTGAAAAGACTTTACTCTAGTGCTGACTGAATTTTCGTCCTCAGCTCTTTATCGTGAATGGCTGTTTAGAACTTTAAATGTTCATGTGATACCGGGTACTTAATAATTAAAGAGAAAAATGTGGATATTGGTTTGTAATTTGCATCAAAATTCTTGTATATTTTCCTAGTAAGTTAGTCAATAGCAATAGCTTGGTAAAAGATAAGGGCTTATGCTGGTTATGGGTAGTTTCACTGTTTGTTTTACTTGTTAAAATTATTTTATTAAAGCCCTTAGGTTCTGATGTTTATATATAAATTGCTCATAAGATATTTTTTTCAAAGTTGAACTTCAGAACATAATTTTATCTTCATACATTAAGTGGGTTTTTGGCAAATGTATTTATGTTCCCTGAGGATTTGTGCTGTCAGAAAAATTACCAAGTTTTTTCCTCAATGCCCAGAGGCTTTACTCAACTGATTCTTGATATTTCCAGGTCAAGAAAAGAACTCTGTAATAAGCTGTGTTACCAGCTCTGCTTTAAAAAATGCTGGTTCTGCATAACAGATTCAGATTTCTCAGCAGCCCCCTGACACTAGAAGAAAACACTTCCCAACGTTGAACACCTTTATCAGCTGTGCTCCTGCAAGAAAAGAAAACATGTCCTGGCAGCCTTGAGAAATGTAGACAAATAAGAATAAAGTTACGTTTTGACAGGCAGGTGTCTATTGTTAAAGATATGTTTTTTTCACAATCTCTGTTTTGACAACACCTCAGTTAAGACAGAGCATTTCTATCCCATGATTTTGTATTATTATGAAAGAAAGGCAGAAATACCAGGACGATAAGACAGACTGTGCAGGGAATCTTACTGTCAGGGGATCTCAGATTGGAAGGAAGGCAGAGCTCCAAGCAAGGTATCCAAACACCACTTCAGTGCGGATCTCATAACCACATTTAAGGGAATTTGAGCCATTGGAGAAAACCCAAAGTCACTTCTCTTCACCACATGACAAAAATGACCCTGCTTCTCCCACCTCCTAGGAAAAACATCTTCACCACCAAGATAAAGACACTTTGGAGACAGATAAGCACAAAAAAAACCACCCCACAACAGTTAATCCCCTTTCATTTTACACTGAATAGTTGTACAATGCCTGGTCTGGGATGCCAGTGGGACTTGAGCATGAATGCCAAGCTGCTACACGCTGGCAGAAGCAAGTCACATCTGGGCACATGCACAGGGCCAGAAGTGCTGTGGCAGGGGAAATTAACATCTGAAAAAAAATGGCAATTACAAAGCTTGGCTCTACCCAATTGGCTGCTTTGAGAACTGAATTACTAGGCATAGGCAGCTGAAATTTGTTAGAAACATTTTTTGATTCACAATACTTTTCTTGAGCTTGTCCATAACCACGTATGCCATCAACACACAGGAAGCTTCTGGATAAGCAAAGAAATGAAGTCCATTTAGTACCCTTACCACTAGACCCCCCGACAAAGACATAGTAGATTAATACTTCTTTACCAGAAATAAGTATTTTCAAGTAAACCAAAGCCATGAAGAACCTGTTGACTCTTCACTGATGAATCTTAAGCCAACAGCTTTTCAACAAATAATTGAAACCAGTCTAAACATAGCTTGTAGAATCTCAAGATTTTTAAGATTATTTTCTATGTAAGTCACTTAGTTCAAGCACAACTCATATGACCCATTTCTGTTCTTTGATCAAGCAAATAAACTTAAATGTTTTCCACTGCACCTGCAGTTACAGAGTGCTTCTCCAGTTTACCCCTGATACAAGTTTCCTTCTCCAGTCTGTCCATTATATCTGTTTATAATTCAGTATGATGGAAAACTTCCCTACTTTCAAACTTGAGCTTGGAACTTTCAGGACATTTAAGGGAAAAATAATGCAATCACATTTCTTTCCTCTTTTATAGTATGTTCATTTTGAAATCTGAACACATATTTGTTAAAAATTGTTGCCAGATGCCCAACATAATTTGTATTGTAACACCTCTGCTATTGTTGTGTCCACAAGATTGAATGCAATGTTCAGATTGCAAATAGCACACAAGTCAACCACAGGAAAGATGAAGTTGGGTTTAGCAGATAAAAACAACGAACAAATGGGAGGCCAGATTAGATTACTGCCTGTCAGCAGACCTTATGAGGCAATTGGCTGGCAGCTTTGGTAATGCTAACTACAAACAGCTTGCAATACTAAACCATTACATATCTTCCTTGCCAAGACTGGCTGTCAGCTGTATGACTGGCCATTTCCTGCCAACATAGTTGACATTCTCTCCTCATTTATAAGTGAGGGCCCTATACTTGCTGACATGGAAAGTCAACAACTATCAGTCTCTCATCTTATGCTACCTACTGAATCAAGGTTTCTAAATACTCATAGGAAGGAATGTATACTATTTTCATCTAGTCACAAAATAATTCAGTTTTTTCCCAATATTCAGGCTACCATGTTTGTGGGCTAGTGGATATGTATGTCCTGGATGCCATTTTTTCTGTATCCTTCTTTCTAATTTATTAAAATAACATTATGTTGTCATTTCTTATTTATTGCTAGAGTCATCTTGCCTTCACAGACGTACAGAAATACAGAAAAAAAAAAAAAAAGAAATACCTTCTGTTTACAGAAAGCAGAATGTTCAGCAGACTAACAAAAGTAATTATCTTGCCATATTTTCTGGAAAGCACATCTAGTTCCAGTACAAGTAGTTATGACAGAGAAACCTCAAATGACTGTTTGGAAATCCGTGTGGTATTAATGCAACTATTTGACCATTTGTTTGACTGTCTCCTCGTTGCCTCTAAGTCCTTGATTTCAGCGCTCTTTTTTTATCTAAACAATAATTTGTTGGGTCAATAAAGACAACAATGGTTTTTAAGAGAAGCATTCATAGAATTACTGGTGCTAAGGAGTTTCCAGAAACCTGCCCTTAGAAAACATGCAGACTTTTGACAGTTTTGATCAGCTTGTCTGACTGCCAGTACTCAGACAGACCACAAGGCAGCCTTCCCTGGAGTTGCCTAACCTACACTTTCATGTTCAGAGATTAATTTTAACATGTTATTTTTATACCCAAACCAGCCGAGATATCAAAATGCAGAAATCTATGCATTAAGTCTATCTTTATTTTGCATGGTAACACTTGGAGTGTTGGAGTCTTTTTTTCTCTCCATACCTGACAGTTCCTTATCCTACTAACTATTTGTCACAATGTCTGAACAAATGTTCTGGGCAATAATTTACCATGAGCAGAGGTTCAGTATGCCCAAATAACCTTTAACACTTTTTCTCAGGTACATTTCTGATAATGTTTAACATTGGTCCAAGATCCAGAACCACTTACTGAAGCTCCAGCTATATCTTTGAAGGCTAAGACAAAAAACTAGAAATAAAGTATTCACTGGAGTCAGCCTAAAATATCATTTTTTTTAATATCTCTGTCTTCATACCAATTGGCAGTTTAATAGAGAGACCAGTCGAAAAAACTAGAGAAAATAGGAATGAAGAATGAGGACATACAATTAATGTATGCTCTATGGGTCCTAGCCTTTAAACATATTTCCACCAATTACAGATACACTGTGTGACTTTGGTAAATCATTAAAAGTTTTGGTGTTTCAAAATCTGTCTATAAAATGGGAAGTCAGTAATTCCGAACTTCATGGTTCCATGGTGTGGACTATAGGGTAGGAACTGTACAGTGATAACGATTGTAAAAGTACTCAGAACAAAGTTAAGAAAGGATTTGAACGAATAGCACTCAGAAAAAGACACAACCTGAGATGATCTGAACACCAAACACCCTGGAATGGCATGGAAGTTAAACTAACAGAAGCCAAACCATCACATTTCCTTCCATCTACTTTGTTCAGGTTATGATTGACAAACAACTCAGTTGTCAACTTTTTTGCCTCAGTCTTTACTGGCAAACACACTCCTCCTAGTTCTCATGTTGATGGCACACAATTTGGAGACCAAGGTGACAATGTTCCTCCCACTGTAAGTGAAGACAAGGTACATGATCAACTCAGGAGCCCGAAGATATACAAGTCCATGAGATACATCCCATAGTCCTGAAGGAACTGACAGACATAGTTTCCAAACCACTTTCCATGATATTTGAAAAATCATGGCAGTCAGGTGCAGTCCCTGTGGACTGGAAGAAGGGAAACATCACACCCATTTTAAAAAAATGAGAACCCAGGGAATTACAAACCTGTCAGCCCCACCTCTGTGCCTGGGAAGATCATGGAACAGATCCTTCTAGATGCCATGCTTGAGCACATGAAGGACAGGGAGGTGATTCAGGACAGCTTTACTAGGGGCAGATTCTGCCTGACTAACCTAGTGGCCTTCTATGATAAAGTGACTAGGTCAGTAAATAAGGAACAACCTATGGATGTGATCTATCTTGGACTTCAGTAAGGCTTTTGACACAATCCCCCATGATATCCTGCTCTCCAAATTGGAGGAGTATGGATTTGATGGGTGCACTGTTCAGTGGATAAGGAATCGGCTGGATGGTTGCATCCAGAGGATAGTACTCAATGGCTCCAAGTCCAGATGGAGAGCAGTGAGAAGTGGTGTCCCTCAAGGGTCTGTGCTGGGACTGATATTGCTTAACAGGCAGGGGAATTAAATGCACTGTCAGCAAGTTTGCAGGTGATACCAAGCTGTGTGGTGTTGTCGATACACCAGAGGGATACGATGTCATACAGTGGGACCTGAACAGGCTGGAGAGGTGGGCCCAGGTGAACCTCATGAGATTCAACAAGAGCAAGTGCAGGGTTATGCACCTGGTCTGGAAGAATCCTCACCATCAGTACAGACTAGGGGATGAGGTATTAGAAAGCATCCCTGAGGAAAGGGACTTGGGAGTGCTGGTGGATGAGAAGCTGGGCATGAGCAGGCAGTGTGTACTGGCAGCCCAGAAAGCCAATCACATCCTGGGCTTCATCAAAAGATGAAGGTCCAGAGGGGTGATTCTTCTGTTTTACTCTGCTCTGGTGAGATCTTACCTGGAATACTGTGTACAGGTCTGGAGCCCTCAATATAAGAAGGTCATGGACTTGATGGAGTGGGTCCAGAGGAGGGCCACAAGGATGATCAGGGGGTTGGAGCACCTCCGCTATGAGAACAGGCTGAGAGAGCTGGGGCTCCAGTACCTGAGGGGGGGCTACAGGAAGGCTGGGGAGAGTCTGTTTACAAGGGCTATAGTGACAGGATGAGGGGCAATGCCTTTAAACTGGAGAGGAGCAGATTTAGATTGGAGGTTGGGAGAAAGATCTTTACTATGAGTGTGGTAGAGCACTAGAGGAGGTTGCCCGGGAAGGTGCTTGAGGCCCCATCCCTGGAGATATTCAAGGTGAGGCTCAATGAGGCCCTGGGCAACCTGGTCTAGTTGGGGGTGTCCCCACTGACTGCAGGGGGAGGTCGGACTAAATGGCCTTTGGAGGTCCCTTCTGACCTGGACAATTCTATGATTCTATAATTTGCCTGCATGGCATTTACATCATGTAGGTTCAGACATCACTTCATGAAGGAAAAAACATGAAAAATTGTAACTACACAGAAATTTTCTAAAGATCTTAATTCTCTAGTATTGTATCAGCTAAAGTCAAGTCTTCATTTATAATTCACATAATTTGAATGAACTTGTATTTCACACTCACTCAGAACGTCTGCATCAGTCTTCACCATCAGAAACTACATGTAAATATAATCCTCTTATATTTCCAAAGCCTACTGGGATGTAGTAATGCAGACATTGTAACTCCCATTCACCCGTGGAAATTGGCCCTCTATTTTCTATTGCACTATATCTTAAAAGGCAGCAAATCCACACAATCCTCAGAGGCAAAATTTGAGGAGTTCTGCAAACAGCCCAAAAATGCCTCATGACCACTTAATGCTATTTTAGGCCTTTTAATAGTTTGCCATGAGCACCAGACCCAAAATAATTTTCAATCTATCCAAATAACTGTGGTATTATAGTTCCAAGTTCCAGATTATGAGTCAAGTCCCATCTCAATGCGTAATGTTCTTGGCACACTTTGACTTACCCAAAAAGATTTACTTTCTGAATACAGATTTCTACAAGCCTCCCAGGCAGCATGAGAACAGGCAACTTCTGTTTATATTTAAATGCCGCAGGCTCCCCTTCCTCTCACTAAACTCTGTAAAAGAAGTTATTATAGGTCAAAGCCAGATAATGACACCATGTTTTTTTCTTTTAAGATAGAAACTAAACTAACTGTATATATTTCTCTAGTAATATAATATTCTCTAGTAAGACAGGCGGATTGGCCAATATCAAAATACTTGGGAAAAAATTGAAATTACTAAAAAAAGTCTGGAGAAAAAAAATAAAATTGAAGTAAAGAATTTGATCTAAACAATCTTAACCTAAACCACTTGATTTTCCTCTTTTTTAATGTTGCTTTATTCTGAAATTCAGTTACATTATGTTATATTTAGAAACATTCAGAAACTTCCCTTTATATTTGGAGAAATCAGAATAGTAAGGGTCAGCAAAACCAACAAATGCCTTTCTAACCATGAAAAAATAGACAATTTCATTCAATACTTTCATTTGAGGTATAGGTCACACTTGGTAACATTACTTTATGATGTATGAATTTTCTTTACCCTCAAAGTAATAGAATTGTTCTCCTTGTTCTGCAGATAGACATACGTACTCTTAGATCAAACTCCACTTTTCAATGTCCAGTGGACTCTCCAGTTATTCCTATTAGAAGTGAAACTTTCTTTTTCTTGATAATGTGATTTGGTGGATCATGACCTATATATGTGAAAGCAGAACTCAGCAAAGGCTCACACATTAAATTTTTTATGCCCCAAAAATGAGATGCTAACAAGTAATCAGTAATTACTTGCAGAAATTATTCAACAAGTGATCTGAAGCTTTGAACACCATAACAGAAACTTTCCATAACCTGTTTGGTGGTTTTTTTAATGGTATTTAAAGCTAAAAAGGTGGTAGCTGGTGCTTAGGATATACAGTGCAATTCCTGCTCTTTGTATATGGAAAAAAAGGCTTCCCCTGACAACTGTCTAAGAAAATAGCTAAGCAATCAGCAAACTGCTCACTGATAATTCACTGATAATAAAAGAAGAAAACTTCAGAATATAAGTAAGTTACTTATATTCAATTCATTCAAGTCTAATACTTGGAAATACATTCAATGATTTTCATTCATTAAAGTGAAAGAAGCAATTGCTGTATTTTCCCCTCTTTATCACAGAATCACAGAATCTTAGTGGTTGGAAGGGACCTCTGAGATTATTTTGAGGATATATTATTTATATGAGGATAATTATATTATATTTGCCATCTAGTTATTTTCTTTATCCTTCCATCTCTTTCTGCTCTTGTACTCCAGCACAGACACATTTCAGACTCAATAGCTGTTTAATTAAACAAATGTTTTTTTTACTGAATTCTTCATTTATTGTGCATTGCCTAGTTAGAGCAGACATCCAAAAGGAAAGATGAAAACGAAGGAAGTGAGCACCTACGCTTTAGTTGATATTCACTGTGAATTTCTATTGCTAATATTTTCTTTTTAATGTTTATGCTAAAGAACAGTTCAGTACTGATGAAAGTGACACATGAGCAAACCTGTTCAGCTTCACTTTGCTGGACACAGAGTTCAAGTTTCTCTGTGAAATTCATTTTATCGTGCCATCCCATCTGATTCCACTTGAAGACTCTGGTTCTTTACCCCTCAAGAGCAGGCTTCTAATCACTCACAAGGAACATTTCTTCTGAACACTCTACAGACAACATTCTGCTTATCTGATCTAACCTGGGAGTAAGATGCAGGAGAAGAGAGAATATCAGTGTCTCCTAGACATTTTAGAGAAGCTTCCAATAACTTCAAAAATCTACCTAGAAAACTTGCATTTATTTTATTCGGCTAATATAACATTCAGTGCTTCTGCGGTATGGAATTATTCTTCTGCCATTTCACACAGCCCACATTTCATCCAATTACAATTATTTTTTACACAGGCAGAAATATGGAAGCTTGACAGCTCAGTAATTTACAGGAGGTTGTGGGCAGAAAAGCACCTATTGTAAGGCATGGCAAAAGATGATTTAAAATCCTCAGTTTTTCTGTAAGATTCAGTCCTGTTTTTTATTTTTTTCCCTTTGTAAAAAGTGTCATTGAAGAAACAGGCAAGAGAAAAACAGATTCATAAATTTATCCCTCAGTCTCATTTAAGGGACTCAGATAAATTGGGGCCAGGACATGAATCATCTTTTAAAGAATCAAACTCAATTGAGACTCTGCAAACCCACCCTTGGTTTGGATATCTTTGCTTGAAAAACGTTCTGATGGATTGATGTGAGTAAATATTTTTTAAATTAGTAAAAGGCCAGACAATAAAGTTCCTGAAACATTTTGCCAGCCATAAATTGATGTGTTTTCTCTGTTTTCCAGCAATTCACAATACCACAATGACTCAATTCAATTAGGTTGGTTAAAAGGCATTTTTCTTGCTATAAATGCTTCTCAATTGTGGAAATATCTGTAACTAAAACAAGATTACGCATGATTGGTATTTATGGGGCAGTCTTGCTGTATTGGAAATTGAATTTCAAGGACCCAAACTTCCTTTTTTTTTTAAAAAAAAAGGTCTTTTTGTAGAAAAGGAGATTTGTTGACTGAAATAATTCTCAACTGACAGCTGTTTAGTAGCCCAGAGTCTCAGCCCATTCCCAGAGGAGGGACACCTGCATCTTGAAAACCAGCAACACTACCAATAGCAAGAGTAAGGACTTTATAAAGAACATCAAAACAAAAACCATAAAGGATAATGCACCACAGCATCAACCCAAGTGAAGTCTTTTGGAAAGCACACACAATCAGTCAGTACAAGTCAGTCATAACTGTCTCATATATACCTTCCTCCAGGGTGATTCCTTGATGCTTCACTGTTTTTCTCTTGTATTCTCCCTTAGAACCCCAACTTTTATCATCATTGCAAGCAATAAAGATTGATAATACAACACCAAGCTATAAAAATACCAAGTAGATTCCCTGTAAAAAAGAACTGAGATCATATTGTAAACTTCCGAGGTATGCCAAATCTAACACATCTAGCACAAATGGTAAATCTATCATTTAGTGGCCAAGAACAATGTGGGTAGGAATAGAGTGACATTCAAAAGTATAGTGAACCGCAATGGATAATATGGTCCAAATTTTGATATTTAGAGAGTGAAAAAGACTCAGATGTCAGACTAGGTCAAACATACAAGAAATCTGGGGAGACTGTAGGCAGAAATGCTATACTAACAACAGTGGTGGACTTTAAGAGGAAGATATTGCCTGACTAATCGTCACCCAAACCCAACTGCTTGGAAGAAGATATGCAAGCATGAAAAGATTTATCATCTTTAAACTATTTTTTCATACAAATGTGTAATCTTTTGTTTTTAAAGTATTGCTACAGGAAGATTAGGTGAAAATACATACCTTTATTGGCAATATTTTTAGAAACACAGAATAGCTATAGATCTGTGTATGGGAAAACTCACACCTTCAAAGAGTTTACACATAAATATGCTAATTTACCAGACCAGAATGATCTGGAAGACTTGAAAAGTGAAATCTAAACTTGCAAGTCTGTATATAGGCGAACTATTCTTTGATTCTATTGATTCTATGATTCCAAGATTAGAAATTACTGTAAATATTTTAGATATTTCAGTATTTTCACATAGAAATAAATTATTGGGTTCTCTGAAATAAGTGTATACTTTTAATTTTATTTGACACTTCCAAATTGCCATTGCCCTGGTTTGAGTAAAACAGAACAAATTTTCTATTCTGTGCAATTACACTTTTTAGCTGGGTCTCTTCTAATAACTGAACTCTGAAATTAACAGCATGTTGTGCAGAAAGTGTTCGCTCTCAGATTATGCTAAGGAATGGCATTTAGAGAGGCTCTTGCTTATAATTATTGCTAACAACCAAGGTCAGCTAATATTTTGATTGCCTTGCTGGAGGGTCAGAAGCAGAAGAGCATAGACGGGTCATGCCTGTGGGGAGGAGCGGATAGGACAGGTGACCTAAAACTGACCCACAGGGTATTCTATCCCATCTGTATCAGGCTCAGTATAAAAGTTGAGGGATCAAAGGGTCATCCTCCTTCTTCAATGGCCAATGTCTGAGGAGGACTCTCTGTTCATCTGCCTTTGATCCCAATATGAGCATTCTTGACTCCACATCCAGAATCCAGCTCCCATCTGCTGCTGAGTCCGCTATGAGGTTTTCCTTGTGCCTGCTGGTGATGTGATTGTCATCCTGGGAGCTTGATATGGTTTTGTATATAGTATATATACTTTATTATTTTTTTTTACTTATTATTTTATTAGTTTATTAATATTTTCATCTTAGTGTTTTTCCAAACTCATAAATCTCTTTATCTGTCTTTCTTGTCTCTTTGGAGAAAGAGGGGTGATGGTGGTATATCTGTCATTCTCATTCACCAATGTGGCACAAACCACAACAGGTGGATGTAAGGATGGATTTTTAAAACTGTATTTCTTCCACTTTTCAATCTTAGTGTTGAGAAAGATAGATATATACACACAGAAAGATACTTAACTGCACTTACCGATTTATTATTGGGCTACTCTTCTTTTAGGTAAAATCAATATTTGGCAGCAAGACAGCAAAGATGTCTAACTGATGTTGATACCCAATGATGACATAATGAGCATATGGGCAATGTCAGAATAACAAAGGCAATGTATTTACACCAGTTATCTCCTATTTATTAATTTATATATCAGTTCATGTATTTATATGAACTGATATTTGTGAAGCATAGGTCCACTTGGTATTTGTGAGATACTTCACAGGTGCTTGAAAATTGACAGCAGAATTATATTCTTCTTAATTTCCATTAGAAATGAAATGTCACTGATTTTTGTTTGTCTGGACTGGCTGTGCAGCATATGATTCATCTTTGCATCAAACAGATCACTGATACAAATTACCACATATCTCTGGATACAGATTTTCAGTACTTGGCATAAATATTCTGCATCTCAACAGAAACAGAGATGTGGGTTGGCTGAGGCATTGCACAGTGTATGTAATTTATTTTCATGTACTGGAGACTCTAATCCCAGAAAATGATTGCCACAAGTAGACTGGAGATCAAAAACATAGCAAAAAGCTGAGCTACAGCTGCCGTCCAACTCTTAACAAAGACATTCAGGGCACATGCAATGATTCACAAAGTGAGCCCACCAGAATGAAACACCACCTGAGCTCAGCAAATACTATCATTTACTGTCACTCAGATATGTATTTCTTTAGACAAAAAAAAAAAAAAACCTCACATTAATATCTTCCTTAAATGCAAAATATCTCAAAAAAGCAGAACAGATGGAGTATTTTTCATCCTCTCCACAAAAATGCTGGAGAGGTAGGGGAGCCATTTTCACACCATTTTCCAATTATTAAGTATTATAAAAACCAACAATGAAGACCAATGTCAATACATATAAAGTGATTTGTGCAGGTGAAAAAAGTCATGTGACCTGTTAATCTCTGGATCTGCCTTAAGATGTATTTCATGTTAAGCTTCATACTCTAATATTCCCTCATATCTTATTTTAAATCCTGCAGAGCATGTACAGCACGCACTTTTATCTTCTACTTTCCTCATTTGTATGAACATATGCTTCTTTACATTTTGGCAGTTCTTCAAGAACTAATGACTAACCTTCCAAAAAAAATATACTGCCTCTTCAAAACTTGGAACACTTTTCCTAACACTGACAACCACTTCTGTTAGCCAGACCACTCATTGATATAGATAATAATTTTTAATTGAAAATAAAATAAAAAAAATCCATCCAAAACTGCCACACACGTCTCGAACGCAAAATCATTCTTCTTAACAGAAGTTCTTCTTTATACTAAAAAGCAGCATCTTAGAACAGCTTTTGTCTTTACCTTCAACATTAATTTTTTCCAACATATTGCCATCATCTATCAGAGAAAGGAACAACACTAACAATAACTCAAATTCTGAGAGGCATTTAGCCAGTGACAAGCTTTATAAGACAAACATCTTGAAAGTACAAGTAGAAATGCAATTCTCAAATAAATTCAAAAAGATTGATGTATGAAACAAAGGCAAGGAATCTTTTTTATTCTACATTCAAGAGTTTGTATCAAGCAATTACCAGTTAAGACTAAAATAAGAATAAGGTCATAACAGTAGTTGTATCCCTTTTAACAATAAGAAATAACTAGTTCCAAGTTAAAAATACCTGGATCTAGCTCTTCTAGTATTTTTCAAGAAACGCACTGAATTCTTGCAAAGTATATGCAACTACAGTACACAATTACAGTGAATTTAAATTGTAATTTTGCCCCCTATATTTCAAGGAAACATTAACATTTTGTCTTTCATTTAGGATCTTGCAGACTTCATGTCAAATTGGGGCAGGAGAATTGCACTCAGACTAAAATAATACAGGCATGTAAGTTTTATTTCCATCTTTACTGATGATGGTTTGGAATCAAGAGCTAGCATAGCTTTTAGCATGAAAAATGGAGGTAGAACTCTTGCTGCAAGGAACAGTATTTCTCCTTTGACTTAACAAAAAAATGAAAAAGAAATTGATATAGACATATTAGCCAATACTTCTGTTTCAACAAAGCTAGTGAAAAGGCTATTCTCTAACAGCGTTGTGAGAGCAAGACTTTTCATCAGTCTGCTTAAAATACAAAGCAATTGATACTTAGTCTACTGATGAGGAAAAGGGAAAAAAATGTGTTCATAAGAGTAGTGAAGAACCAAGAGAAAACTCTGTCTCTTATCAGATGTTTGGCAACTGATTTTTAAATCACTGGGCTTGAACTCCTTTTTTTCCATCAATTGAAGTGGATTGGTGGCAAAAACATAGCACAGATCTCCTCCTCCTTGCCATGTCATGTACACCTGCAAGTCTAAATATTCTCCTGTATTTTTATTCTTGAAGAGTAAAATGCATTGCCATTTATAAGGGTGCTACAAAGCAATGTAGCCCTCCCACCACTGCTTCTCAAATGGTCTGAGAGTTACCTGATCTCTTTTTTCTCAGGCAGTATTTTTTCAATAAAATCCTTCAAAGTTCAAAAGTCAACATACAAATAAAAGAAAATGAGCAGAGTCTTTAATGTCTGAGTGAAACTGAGAGAAAGAAAGAAAGATCATTCAGCAGCACAATGATCACATTTACAAATCTGTGTAATGATTTTGAGAGTAGAATTTCATCTTGCTGAGTGCAAGTTTACTTGGACAATTTTCCACTGCACTCTGGATGACCTACTGAAGTCTACGGATAGAATAAACCCAAGCAGGGTCCATCTGTCCTCATTTTCCTATATACTTCTACCAGAAGATACAAAAATAATAAATGCCTAATAGAGTTTTAAATACATTTATTGAAACTGAAGCTGCTTCACATGCAGCATTTCACAGAGTCACCATTATCTCAACTCCTGGAAAAACACAGTAAGAGCTAGGCCTGGGGCAGAATAGATGTAAATGGCAAGTTCTTGTAGTATAGCTTTTCTACAAGCCTTCCATTCATTCCTGTTCCTATTACACAGCACCTGCTTTGAATCATCGCCTCAAAGAATGTAATCTTTTCCTCATTTTTGCCTTCCTCATTTTGCCTTAGCAAAATAAATTCAAAACCAGACCCTGGAAATTATGGGAAAGAAGGAATATATTTCATTCTTATTTCCCAATAAACTGGGACACAGGGGTTGCTGCCCCTACTCTGAATCAGGTAGAGAGCGCATTTGAAGTCTCCCACCCCTCAGGAAGTGCCTCTGTTATAGTGCCATTTATACCGTGATGTCCCTGGAAATGTAATCACTGCACTCCTCTAATACTCTGCAATGAGTTTTAAGGAGAGAGAGATAAATTTGAACTGCCTCACACAAACAAGTTATTTGAACCTATGTCTCTTGTGTCCAGACCTAGAGTGGACTACTGGACAAAAAGTGAGAGCTGTTCCCATCGCCTTTGTGAGGATAATTCTTGCTTACTGTGGCATTCACATTCTCTCTCTTTCAACACAATTTGTGTTTCAATTCTTCCATCTGTCTGCTCCCCTTCACCCCTTTACATAATTTAGTAGTATAAATAATCACATTAAAAAAAAAAACAAAACTTGGCTTTTCCACAGGAGAGGGTTTTGGTGGACTTTTAAAAGTCTAAATTTCTGTATTACTCAAGAAACTGAATTGATATTTGACATGTTTTTCCTTCATCAGAGGGAAATGTTTTTCCTTCATCAGAAACCTTTTGTTTTTTCTAATTCCCTCTCAAACCCTCCCTGCCCCAAATAGATAGGAGGCAGAATGAAAACAGACACAGAGTTTATAAACCTTTATGTACATACAATGAATTATTATATTAATACATTTCTTTAACATAGCAATCTTTCCCTGCAATGCTCAAAACTACTATTCTTCAAGTCAGACTAAAGACCCAGTGCGTACCAACAATGTAAATAAATTCACAGTTAGAAATATAAAAACCACCACAAATGTGAAATGTAAGGCCAACAGAAGATAAAACATACACAAGCAAAGAGCACAGGTGGTAGGAAGATCACAGAAACAAAATGGCATTCCTCGGCATACATATAGCTACAGTACTTACACCTTGTCACCAATTTAGCTAAGTAGGTGGGAGCTCTATAAACATAGCAAAAGGAAAAATGCTACTTAACACTGATAATGCCACAAGAGGCAGCCAAAAGGAGGCTAAAAATCAACATAAGAATGCTGCAGATGAAGCTGCCAACTTAGAAATCAATCAAGTTATATAAACATTGTTCAAATAAATATTAAGGCATCATTAAAATTGTTTTACTGAAATCCATGGGAAGTTATCGACACCTATGAAATTCCAATGGCAACCAAGCAGGAAAAAAACATTCCAATCTCTCTGAAATTTCTCAGCAGCCCCCATCACTTCTGACATAAATTCATCAGGTCACACCCACAAATCCAAACTCCCTTTCACTCAAAATAACTAGTGACATCTATATATGATGTATGACTAATGTCATCACTATGTGATATATGAAAAGGCCTTTTTCTTAAAAACTTGCTATATTGTATTCTGTTAAATGAAAATAATACTGTAAGTCAGACTAAAATTGCTCAAATCTTCCCAGTCCTTAATTATGGAAGTTACAAAATCATTAATCTCCTCAAAAGCATCTAAGCCTCTCAGCCAAGTCCTTTGTCAGTGACTTTATGTCACTTTTACTACTACTGTGAAGCAGCAGGACCTTGGAAGACAGCATCCTTACCCAGCTGAGGAACAGCTGAAGAATGCAGCGTTTGCTTATGAGAGCAAGAAAAACTGCCTAACCGAGGCACAATATTAATATTCAAACCACAACCACGAGAAGCCAGTGAAGAAAATATTTTACTACGTGAAAGTCAACAAGGCCAAAGGACTTCAGGGGACAAATCATTTTGCAGTAGAATCAATTGTTGAGGTAGACATAACATAAAACCACTTACATACCCTTTTGTTCAACCTTTCCAAGTTCTTTAGAAATCTCTCCAATTCTTCCCATCTGAGACAGATTTTATGTGCAGATTTTAGTAGAGACTTGCCAAATTCTTCAGTAATTCCAGACACTGAGGTCTCTAGATATTTTAAGTGATTAGTAATAGTTAATACAGGTTTCAGTTATTTATTCAGTTTGGCAGCCATAATTTTGACTTCACTGTCTCACTCAGATGAATGAAGTACTACCTACTACTAAAGATTCCTTTTCAAATTAACTGCAGAAATTAGTATGAGTGGTTCATTCTGTTGCCTTGTTTCAGAAAATACTTCACACAGTAGCTTCCTAATAGATCATTTCTTAGATATTGTTGCTGGCTTTAGCAAATAACCTATAATCTGTGGTATCCTTTCCCCAGGGTTTTCAGAAATATTTCCTGGATACTGCTGTAGAAAAGACAGAACACACTAACTAGTACTGTCCTAAGTATTAAACTAATTCCTCTTTCCCACTATTTCTGAAGCCCCCATTTTATCAATGGATTCACTTAGATATAAAATTACGCCCTGCTCATCTGAACAGTGTTTTATTTCTTTCTCATCTGATTTACAAATAGTTTTCACTTTCTGAGCATTAGCCATCCGTGGCTTTACTCACCAGTAAAACTATTGTTCTTTAGTAGTTCTAGACCTTAACAATACAGCTACAAGGTACCTAGTCCTTTGGTAGACATTGTGGGTAGTGAGTAGCCATCAGGGAAGGAACTTCGAACTTATGTACTGAATTATTTGCATAAATTGAAAACTAAAATATTCTTGCCTGAGTTTTATAATCAGTAAAAGGACTCCTGAGAACACACTAGATGTCTCTTCTTGGGTACTTACCCAGAGTAAGTACCCAGGGTACTTGATTGGAGTATCAACCAAAAGCATCAAGAACTTCTTCACAGAAGCACAGGGATAAATACAAAGGAAATTATTTCAGTGCAAAAGCTGAAGTGTTTCTTTAAAATACTAAGCCCTTGAGAGATGAGGGAAAATGAACATTTAAACGATCTCAACTCAAAATGCTCTCCTGTAAAGCTGAAGACAGAAGTACATTATTTCCCTAGGTTGTAAAAAAATAGCCATGTAGAGAAAATATCTTCAAACAACATTAAAAAATAAGCTTAAATAGTAATGATCTTAGTCCAGCTATATTCAAAATGAAAGATACAAGACAACATAAGTATACAATATCAGCAATGTCATAGACTTATGCAAAATTAATGACATTAAATTAAAACTATATGGAAATAGACATACCACTACATATTTATGCTGCATCACATATTCAAATATCTTTGATGACTTGAAGGAACAAACAGGCTGTAATTAAGATC
This sequence comes from Scolopax mira, assembly GCA_004320125.1. Taxonomy (NCBI): domain Eukaryota; kingdom Metazoa; phylum Chordata; class Aves; order Charadriiformes; family Scolopacidae; genus Scolopax; species Scolopax mira. The sequence goes on along the minus strand of BJBW01001480.1, from coordinate 11,682 downwards.
AAATCAGAAATGAAAAATAGAGGGGCAATAAAAAAGGCTATTGCAAATAATGAATAAAAAAAAGACATCCTAAAACACAAAAGCAATCATTTATCCCAAGCCAGTTTAGAAGTATTTTCCAACATCAACAAAACCACAAAAATCATAAAAACAAGGAAGGTCTACAGTAGCCACATGAAAACAAATAAGGGAATCTTAAAGAGCACAGAAGAGATCTTTGGCAGAAATAAATTGTTGGCTGATGTCAACAGAACGATGGCAGTTTTTTCAGCAGAATATCTGCTCTTGCATTCTCACGTCTCTAACTGTACATAGTTTTGTATTCCACAGACTTGCGTTTAAAATATAGGGCTTTTTCTGACGTTTCACCTTCTTGTAACATTTCAGCCATCGACAATATCATTAATGGTTATACTGAGCAGAGTTTTTCTTGAGTATTCTCACATCTTCAAAAAAGGAATAAGTATTTGATCTTGATGATGACAGGGTACTTACTTGATTGGAAGCCAGAAAGATTCCTGAATCAAACTGCTTTTGAAATTCTTTCCCACTAATTCTTGCATTATCAAGCTGAACAATTTTTTTATAACATATACTCACCTTTTTCTCAGGAGAAGAGTCTCAAACCTGTTTGTTGCAATATTTGTATTGTATTAACATGATACAATTATTGTTACAATAGCACAGGTACAACTGATTCCCTATTGGTCAGGTGGCAATTATCCTCATATTCTTAAGTGGTTCAAGAAAGACTCTGTGATAAGTAAAGTCAGTCCCTCTCAAATAACAACTGGCCTTTTAAAGGGGACCAAAAAGATGAGACAGATACGCTCATTACCTTTTATAAGAATAGTCAAGAAAATATTGCATTTCATATTAGAAAATACTCCTACAGGCAGGAGTTTCTTCTAGGAGATCAGCATTAATAGGGAACAATTATGTAAGTTACACAGACTACTAGTAACAACAGAGACATCAGGTCATTTTTCATTCCTGTATCATTTATCTGCATAATAAACCTTTCTTCACTTTAAATATGAATGAGCTATGTCTTTTTTTTTCTTTTTTGTGTTTTTAAACTAAATGCATCGTAGTGAGAATGAAATGTTCATGTAGAGAAATAATTATCTAATGGAAATAAAAGAGGAAGAGAGGAAATACACTTTAAAGTTAGATTATACCCAGATAAAATCTGTCTTCTCATAAACATCCAACAGACTCCCTGCACAAACACATTCTGGTAATGGTCCATCAAATGTTGATGTGGACAATGAATTCCTACTGGATATAATGATTCCTACACAAATACCACTTACCTCTCTGAAAAAAAAAAAGGAATAACACTGAATCGAGATGTAATCCTTAAACACAGAAAAAAGAAAATAGGCTATAATACAAGTACTGGGTCAACATTTCCAACAGCTCTTTAGCAAGTGCGAAAGAACTGAAGCAGAGTGAGCAAATAAAATGTAAAGAAAGACAAACACCATTAACTTGACTTGAACTCCATCTGGAGAGAGAATACTCTTAGCCTGTTTCTGAGATTATGAGCAGACACATAGCATAGGGCTGTATCTAGTCCACCTCTACAGGCCCAATTAACAGGATTCAGGTGCTTCTTGGTTGAATCACATCTATTTGCTGTGGCCAATACCTGTCTATATAGTCTATTAGAAGCAACTCAATTGCTTTTCAAAGCATCTGAAGAAAACATTTCCTTCGTCGGTGGATATGTGGATCTAAGTTTGTCGAAGCCATATTGGACAGCAAGCCAATTGGAAACACATCCACATACAGGGAAACCATTTGACTTGTTCAATATTTTCTCCTACCTTTCTAAGTTGTTTTGTGCACTTTTTTTTAAAAAAAAAGAAGACTGACTGCTCTGATTTAATTTAGGATATTTTTAGTTATAAGGTATCCAATGTGTCCTTTGGAAACAGTGAGATACAATTAATTTAACCACTGAGGAAAATTTTAATAGCAGGTGTTTGTTCTAATTTCTGTGATTTTGTGGGAGTTTGCGTACATAACCAATGAACCTTTTAAAATAATGAAGACACTGGAATGTATTCATCTTATTCATGGCAAAGAGGTCGCAAGACCAGACATCCCAACTCCAAAACTCCCTAGTAGAGCTTGCAGCTGTGTATAGACCAGGCACATAAACAGCCTCCAAAATCAATGACTTAATTTCTCAGCTTGATACCTGTGCAGCTGGATGGTATGTCATGAATAGGTAATTACCAAGATTCGACAGACCGATACAATCACCAAACATTTCTCTCCATTTGAGCACATTTTCTGTTGGAGGGAGCCAGCTGAAACAACATGCTGTAGGTTTGCATGCCTCCCCATGTGAACTGGGAAAGCACCTTGTTGTGACAGTGGCTGCTGTTCTCTGCCATAATGAATGTAGGCTCGGAATCATCATTAACAGACAGAACCATGTCTGTGGTCATTAGAATTTTTAAATCTTCAAAAGAACTTTCCCATGCTCTACCAAAGGCCTGTTACCAGTCTTTTGAAAATCTCAATCTTGCTGTGCCTTGGTCCTTCAAGAACAAATCACCTTCATATTTGCTTTGCAGTTGTGTTCACACTGGGCACCTTTATCAGTCGCAGAATATTTATAGGTATTGAAATGAGAGATAGACTTCAACAATCAGATGCACTAAAAAATACATCAAGGTGTGTTTTATTAAGAACTGCCAAGAACAACGTACATCCATCTGTTGGAGTGCACGGTTATGTTTCAAACATAGGGTGCCCTATTACAAATCTACTAGAGACACAGGACCAGAAGCAAGACACAACCTCCACTCTCAGAGCTACCTCTCCTGCTCCTATCTCAGGCATTTTCCAGGACTGACGCCACTGAGTTGGAACTCCTCCATCACTGGTTCTGTTATACAATAACAATATCTCTCATTTTCACCTGGTAACCTCAGCTGTCTTGACGACATGTTGAGTTTATCTTCCAAATTCCCTAAAATAAACAGTCTTCTGTATAAAGTTTCAGGTCTTGCTGAATGTTTAGTTTCCTTTGGAAGACTACCAGGACACAGTAATGCTGAATGAGGGGTGGTGAAGTCTCTGTTTTCTGCAGGAAGTTATAAGATACAGCAGCTTGACTAAATACCATAGGATTCAGGAAGCAATGTAAACATATCTTGCAGAAGATCTTTTTTTTAATTTTATTTTTATCAATTGCATTTTCATTTAGTCACTTTGCACTTTTTTGCTTGCAGAAGCAGGGAATACATTTGAAATGTTAGCTGGCCTGATCAAAATTAGGTGGCCACAAAATCCCAGAAAATGCTTTTAATAGCATTAGTGACCTCCCAGCATCAAAATACAACCCTTAATTTCAATCATGTTTACTTATTTAATCACTCTGAGCTTAACACATTTCTTTGATTCCTTTGGTAAAGGTGTTCATAAAAACATGGTTAAAAAAATGGTATAGTGGTATAAGCAGTGTTACAAAGATCAGCTGGTAAGGATAAAATCATCAGGGAGAATACACTGGAAGGAAGCAAGATGAACCACTCCAGAGAGCAAAAAATAAATGTTTAATGAAAGACAGACACACGGAAATTTTCATCTGTCTTAAATTGACTAAAATTACACCAGGACTAAATAATGCAAACTGTCTCAGCCATATTCTTACTGTATCTGTTGCAGCAAAGCAGCGTAGCCTTTCCTCTGTGTGTGCTATGTTTACATAATCAATTCTGACTCAGTTATTTAATGATGTGAAATACAAACATTTCTTTATCAACTCATTTTGCAAAATATCCTGCCTAATTAATCTCTCACCACCACCACCACCACCTTTTACTTTCTCTCTGTTTTTAACCACAAGGTTTCACAGGTAATGTTACAAGATGACAAGGGCAATTATCATTAAAACAGAGCAGAACAAAGCTATGGTAATGAGAAGAACTACAGTTCATTCACTGAAGTTCTGGCAGTGATGAAAGGAGTAAACTGAGCCTACCTTTCTTTTATAGATAACAAAGCAATTACAACATGTAAAATAATTCAGAGAAAATAATAATTTACAGGAAAACTGAGAGAACAGCAGGCTCTGAAAAATACAAAGGAAAACAACTTGTATAAAAGATATTTCACTATATAAAAAATTATTATGAATAGGTGACATATAAGAACTGCTGGGATGCCTAGCAAGGAAAACCACTATTTCAAAAGGAAATCTTGTTAATTGGGAAAAAAAACCCCAAACAGCAGCACATAAAACCCACAGAAACAAACAAACAAACAAACCAACAACCAAACAAGTGCCTTATTGAATCTTGCAAAAGAACAGCATGTTTTTGTATCATGTCATTTCTCCACGGAAAGCAAAGAGCAAGACCATGATCCAGCAGCAATTCATATTTGGGAGGAAAAGAGAGAAAACTTTAACCTGCTGCATTCTGGGCACTTTGGCAGGTTGCTGCTGCTTGGCATAAATTGGCGACACCGATACCACTTGCACTACAGCCAGCACTCAGGACCTGCCAGAAAGGTAAATTAAAGTTTCTTGTCTCTTTGTGCTCCACAGCTTTTCCAAACAAAGTGCAGGAATAGAAAACTTCACAGTATATGGTTTGGTGAGCTCAGGCAGGGTTGCCCCCCCCTCCTCCCCAAACGCTAGCCACCTACACCGGCACCTCCACCAGGGGAGATGCTGGCAACAAAAATTGGTTGCGCATTCACATCACACCACCCTGCCTCCTTATTCCAGCAACGTGACACTTCTCAGGAACAGAAAGCAAATAACTGAAAGTTTTAGTTAGGAAGAAGCTTCTGTACAAGAAATTCACTCAGATTAATCTGAAAGCAATAAAACACCACACTAAAATCCAGGATTTGCCCCACGTTTTGGCAGCACAGAGTGTCTTAAAAGTAAATTAAGAACATGCAAGATGAAATCTGAGGCTCAAAAAGGACCTGCCTCAGACGCATACACCAAGAAAATAGCAGATGCCCAGGTCCTTCTTGTGGTAGAGTCAGTCTAGTGACCTGCTCTGCAACTTCTTCAACTTTGTGGCAATCTCTCTGAGAGTTCAATGTCTATCACAATAAGATATCACTCCATTGTACTCTGATGGGTTGGAATTGCCCATTTTTTTCTATGATGTGGAATTTCCTGAGTATTCAAGGCAGGACAGTGGTACCTTCCACAGAAGACAGATCCCACAGATGAGTATCTATCCTCCTTATCTCCCTGGCACAGAGTTCCACAGAACACTTAGAGACTGCAAAGTAGTATTAACCCCATATTCCAGGCTAAGGAGCCTAGGCTTTATGCAGTACTCCAGCAGATTAGGAGCAGGAATAAGTGCCAAGTGACCTGGGTTCCCACCCTCTTTCTGAACTTGTTTTATTGCAGAGCATAACCTCTATGAGTCTCAATTCTCCCACTTGAAAAAGTGAGATAATTACACCTCTGTACCTCACAGGGACTCTCTGAAGCTTAAATTAATAATGTTTGCCAAGTGCTATGTAAGTGCAAAAACTTATTAAGGTCACTCAGCATCAAAAAGGGGACCAGAGTCCAAGGTTTTATGGCTCTTGGCCCCATATATAATCCACAAGTCTTTCCACTCAAGCATTAAATAAATCCAGGACTTCAGTTCTTTACTATTCATGTATGTGAAATGTCCTAGGCAGCAGTGCATTCCAAAACGGATTTCTACAAAACACATACTTTTTTACAAAGCAAATTATGCTTTTTTGAGCTGCCTAACTACTTACTAAGACATTTTCTGTGTAGTTGAAGAAGAATTTTCCTCTAGCATCTCTATCTGACAAAAAATTGCTTTTTCCAAGTTTTTTTGTCTTTATATTCATGGAAGCATTTTCTCTTAGGAAAAAAAAATACTCAACCCATTAACAATCTTTAACTTCAAAGTATGCCATTATATAAAGGATTTAAACACAGTGTAAACGTACCCTTAATAAATTCTTGGCCTATTGATTCAGAAGAATTTTGTGGAGATTCAAAGAACAGAAATGATTTCTCTGATCAAACTGGCTCACAACTAAGGGGAGGTACTGCAGGTAGCTTTAATATTACAAGAAAATATGATGGAATTGGTTGCTATTTCCTGATGCTTTCTCTTCCAGCTGCATACAATGAAAAGTAATTGTTCTCTGTCATACAGTGTAAGAACTGACAAAATACTTCTTAATATCCCTTCCAGCCACACTAAAAACAAAGCTTCCAAAACATATTCAGTTCTTGTCTGGGACTGGGTAGGGGAGAGAAATCTTGAATATACTTAAAAAAAAAAAATCTCCTTCAAAACAGGTAATTTAAAACAATATCACTTTGTCACATGTTCTCCATCCCACAGGAATCCAGAATACTTTGCAAATATCATACAACCAGCAGAAAATTTCCCCAGGATAAATTAATTTCATATTTTAGCATTTCTGGTAAAGAAATAGGAAGAATGCCTTGAAGTTCACAGATGAGAACTTCATCCTTGAGATGAAGTCTTGAGAACTTCACATCGACTCTGAAATATTCAGACCCAAGCTTTATTCTAGCTTCCTTGTCTGCAATGGAACAATATATGACAATTCACTTAAAATAAAAGATGCCTTTTTGTTTGCTTGTTTACTTTGTCTGGGTAGGACAGGATGAGGTTTGAGTATTACTCTTTATTGGTATGCATAATTACTGTTTCAATTCTTCATTTTAGGTGGTCTTAAAAATGGGCAGAAGCTAAGTTTGATATTGGATAGGACAATGGTATCAGAATTAATGAAAAAAAATCACACCAGTAGTGTTAAAGTACATGCAGACTTTTTTTAGATAGGACATCTTGTGAAAATTTTTGACACCATTGTAAAATCTAGTTTTACATTCTCTTCATTTACAAAATAAAATATTCTATCTGGAAACAATACTGTTACTAATATTAATGGGTCCCGATATGTAGTCTTAAAAGAAATGTACAGCAAAAAGGGTCATTATGTTACTCTGGGCCTTGTTATTTCACCAATAACTTTATAAATGCATTGATAGCTACTGGTAGAAAGCAGTAGTTGATTTGAAAATGAGGATGCAAAAATACACACATCTAGACCACGTAAGGTTTTTTTCACTTAATAACAGGAAGGACAGCTTTGCCAGCCTTGTAGCCAAAATTTCTTTGCCAATGGGATATAAAGAGGTACTACTATTTATGAAGCTGGAAGAAAAGGCTCCAATTTGAAGTTAAACATTTGATCCAACTTTGAAACAAACAGACTTTCTGATGAAGACATCGATTTGGATTTGTTTTGGCTTGCTAGAGCACAATCATTAGAAGGAGTATCTCATATATTTGTGGTTATGAAAAATAAACATGATATGACCACATTTAATTTCACATTTCTGTTTCCTTTGTAAGCCACCTTGGAAAGTTCTCAACTATAAAACCCATGCAGTCCTCAGCCTTTACTTTCCAGTCTGACAGTGAATTAACATATTTCCTACAATGCAGCCATCCCATAGGAGGCAGAATGACCTGTTTCTGAAGTGGTGAGAGGGGAGAAACATTTAAGCTCTATCTATCTGATTAACTAGATGCTGTACAGGGAATATATATCATCAGCTGAAGAGATGGAATGAAATTCAAAACTCCTTACGATACTTTTCTTCTTCTTAAGCATCTCTGATTTCATCCCCAAACAAGCATATTTCAGCTCTGCAAGGTGAATGTAAATTATTGTGATAATGTCACAATAAAATAAAAGTTACATGCTTGAAATCAGCTTGGTGAAAATAAAAGGAAGTGCCAGATACAGCAATGCCTGACATGCTGTGCACATCACTCTATTAGTCCCAGGGAGACTGTATCTTTAAATGAGAGAGCGTTGCAGTTTCCTGTCTGGTTCCTGTCTCCTTCCACATTCCGTATGTCAGCTCTGTAACTATTACTTGAGCTAATCTAAAAGAAATAACCTACCTATTCAGGAGAAATCTGAACATTTCACTTAAGATTACATTTCTTCCTTTCCATGTCAGGAGTGATAAGCAAAACCCAATACCCTAAGCAGAGAAATGATAATTCAAAGAGAAAGAAAATACTCTTGACATTTTAACAATAACAAGTTATTAATATAATTCACTTCAGTTGAAAGAAAGTGGAATACATTTACAATGCAACTGAATAAAGGTTAAGTGTATTTTGTGTTTTGCTCTGCATTAAATATAAATATCTGTCATATCAAATCCTAGACTAGTTGTAAGCACCCTCTTAAAATCTAGGTTTCTAGCGGACAGGAAAGCAATTTGAAACATCGTTTTTACAAATCAAAAAATCCAAATCAGGTAGACCTTCTATGGAATAGCTCAAGGAAAACTAACATAGTTATTCCTGGATGAGTTATCCCCACACAGGGCACATGGCAATCTCCTTAATACAATTGATACTGATAAGATATGGTACCCTTGTAGCAGCTCACTCAGGACCAGTTTCACAAAATGAAATACTGTAAGGCACACCTATGTCTTCCTTTTCCTTTCTTGTTTCATGTTGTCCCTTACATAATCCCCTCTATGAAAACTGTATATTTTTACATAAGAAAATATTTAACTGAGAAAAAAATCACTGTAGGTTAATTCAAGAGTATTTTTAATGGTACAAGCAGCAGTTACCTACTGTATTATAAACCCACAAGATGAAAAATAAACACATTTAGTAACAAATCAAATGTCATTCTCTACCTCTTTTTAATTTATAAGGTCAGTCTATCTGAAGAAGGTGTTGGCTTCTTTACATATGGAGTCACAATTGAAGTCACCAGGGCTCTGTCCACTTTTGTGAGTGGTTTCTTGTCTCTTTCCTGGGACACTTCCAAATAAACATTTGAAATGACATTTTTTTCCTACAAAACTTAGGTCAAATACTAATATCCCACACATAAGAGAAGCAATGAGCCTCAGGCTGGCTCCACCTACACTTCCTTTTTTAGTTGGTCTCCAATGTTACAGCACTTCTGTTTTAATACTAGGACGTGTGCTCTGTCATTACTAGCAACAGTCTAATTATTTTGGAACAAAAAAAAAAAAGAAAAGAAAATTCTCCAGCTTTTAGGGATTTTATACCATTCTGGATTTGGAGATTCAAAAACACACCTAAGGTGCATAGTCCAGGCAATAAAGTGCTTCAGTCAAAGACCAAACTCCACTTGCCACTATTTGCTTTAAAATGGTGAGAAATATGTACAAGGTTGCCTACATAGGTACCAACTCCCATACACTTGTTCACTATACTCTAATGAACTGCTAACAAATGAGTGAGTGTCACAGAATAAAGAATATTTGTCAGTAACATTTCTCTTTCTCTAGCATACTTTCCTTCAAAAGCTCAAAAGGTAAAGAACTTTGCAGATGTGTCATGGAAAGGATGCTCTAGGGAAGGGGGGATCCCTCAGAGTCAGAACAAGAAAGGAGACATGAAAGATGTTCGCGTGCACAAGTGTTCTTCAATTGAAAGGACTTAAATGGAGAAAGCTGAGGAAGGGAATAAACAACAGGGAATAACATGAAAGAATACAGAGTGAGGGCGGGAGGGGGGAGAAGAGTTAATGAGAAGTTCAGCTGCAAATTCATGCAGCATAAAAGTATACAAAGGTAATTAGAAAAACGTGCTTAGTCTGTGAATGGAACATGTGGCTCATTTTGAACTGTGGTTTTTGCATTAGAAAGACCATTCCAATATCAATAACAGATACACATGTTTACTTACTCTACTGCTATGAGCAAATATATCTGTACAATGAGTTGAAGGTTATATATAAGAAGGTAAAGAATGCAGCCAGATCTCACTAAGGACAGATGTATTTTGTGTGCTGCAGCTCTGAGGAAAGCAGAAACTTGTAACACTGCCGACATTTGCAAGATTTTAAAAGTCACCAGCTCTGTTCAGAAAACATCTGCAGAAGCCAGCTGCACATGGACAATGCCAAAGAGTAAGGAGAAAACAAGCCAATAAATTTTTCCTTTTAAATCTAAGATGACAGGTTCAAAGGCTGCTGAACAACCACTTTTTGCTAGGAGAAAGACACATAAAACTTCTTCAATGAGAGTAAAAGAGGAGAGTGGAATGAATACAGAATTCTACTAACATGAATGAAAAGTATATATAGAGAGAAAGCAACCTCAATGGGAAATGCATTAAGGCAATTAAAATAGACATCAACTTAGAGAAACACATTGCATCTCCATGTCTGCCTCTGATGCTCCTAATGAATTGAAAAAGAGACTGAAAGCAAATCTAGCTCACTTCCCTCCTCCAGAGGAAGTACATCTTCCTTGTAAGGTCAGCAGCTTTCCTGTGTGGATGGCACAGAAGTAGCTGTACAGCAGGAGGTATGCAAGAGAAGGAAGAACAAAAAGGTCTGCTTAGATATTCCTCACTCCTCAGGGACACCTCCATAACGAATATCTTCCATACCTATTTGCCTGACATCAAGATAGGTATTAGGGTCTGGATTTGTTAAGCCCTATGACTCAAAAAATAATCAAATACTAACAGATGTTAACCAGTTGTAGCCAAGGCAGCATATTTTCTTTTGGATTTGTCTACAAAGAGAATGAAGGTAATATATAGCAAGGTGGCAGTTTAAGTCTTTCAATGAAGATTAAGGGGATGATCCCCCCACTCAGCTGGTGACTTCGACCTCTGGGCTTGTTAGCTATGCCACAGTCATCCCGTGAAGTCACTTTCAACTCCACTGAACACTTTTGGCTGAAAAATAAACCCAAAACAATTTTAGGAATAAATTATTTCTTTACAAATTGGTAAATAAAAATAAAAATTAGTAAATAAAAAGCTCTAATTAAAATACTTACCTTTAGTTACTGTAAAAAAACCTCTTTCCTAGGAGGAGAAAAGGGTACATACAGAGCTTCAAGCCAAAAGTTAAGGGGGAAGGGGATAAAATCAGGCCCTCTGGTAATGAACCTGAGTGTCAAGGGCCAAAAATGGGGGTGAAATCAGTAGCCCGGGTCAAGTGCATCTACACTAATGCACCTAGCATGGGCAACAAACAGGATGAGCTAGAAGCCATTGTGCGGCAGGACAGCTACGACATAGTTGCCATCACGGAAACGTGGTGGGATGATGATCACGACTGGAATGCTATATGAGTGCATTATGAGCTATAATATGAGTGGCTATAAGCTCTTCAGAAGGAATAGGCAAGGAAGGACGGGGGGTGGTGTGGCTCTGTACTTTAGGGAGTTGTTTGACTGCATAGAGATAGACTCTAGTGATGAAGAAGTTGAGTGTTTATGGGTAAGGGTGAAAGGGAAGGCCAACAAAGGTGATTTTGTGCTGGGAGACCACCCAACCAGGATGAGCAGGTTGATGAGGTATTCTATAAGTGGCTGGCTGCAGTCTCGCAAACGCCAGCCCTTGTTCTAGTTGGGGACTTCAACTTACCAGACATCTGCTGGAAATATAACACAGCAGAGAGCAGGCAGACTAGGAGGTTCCTCAGGTGTATGGAGGATAACTTCCTGACACAAATGGTAGGTGAGCCTACCAGGGGAGGTGCCTTGCTAGACCTACTGTTCACAAACAAAGAAGGGCTAGTGGGGGACATGGAGGTCTAAGGCCGTCTTGGGCTTAGTGACCATGAAATGGTTAAGTTTTCCATTCTTAGTGAGGT
>BJBW01001479.1:231201-397118 GCA_004320125.1 Scolopax mira | reverse complement strand
GACCTTTAAGGTCCCTTCCAACCCAAACCATTCTGTGATACCTGTACACTAGCAAACCGCTATCTATCCAAACTTGCCATAACACTATGCACAATAAGCAGAGCTGAAGAAGCCTCCGGAAGGCGATCAACACCAAAACAAAAGTCTTACAGGCACAGAAAATGCAACAACATGCAGGGCCAAAGGGGGGATATAACATCGATACCCTGGAACTGCAACCAAGCAGTTACCCAAGTTTCATGGCACAGAGACCAGCTCCCCACCTGCACTGACTGCATCTTGGCCCAGCCCTGTGTGTTTAAGGGAACGGAGAGTGCAGCAGAGCAGCGTTGTGGCAGAAGGCGAGTGTGCTGAGGACAACCCCCTCTACCTGGTGTCCTGACAAAACCACCCCTGCTCCCCTGACCGCAGCTCGGCAGGATAAAGCCGGCCACGGCCAGGAAGCACCACCCTACCCCACAGACAACTCTGCCTCCAAGCCTACAGCCTCTCAACCTGTTAACTCTCCAACGGGGAACCTGCACCTCACAGACCTAGAACTTCAATCAGCTACAAGTATTTATTATCTTCTGGTGAAAACGACAGAAAATGTTTACGGTCTTCTTAAAAATAATCATCTCAAACACAAGTCTCAAAAGGAATAGCAGAATAGAACTTTATTGTTTCATTGAACTCATAATCTTATGATTAATCTAGGTGTTATTTCTTTAAAATCTGACTATAAAGAGGTATCATCTACTCACCTGCTTCCCAAGTTCTTCTGTGCTTTTGAAAGTTCCTTCTTTCTGGGTTTCTTTGCTTTTACAGGAGGCTCCTGTACAACAGGTGAGCTCTGGTCTTTTGACACTTTCTCGACTTCTTCTGTATGCTTTCTTTTCTTATTTTCCTTTAAAAAAAAAAAAAAAAAAACAAACCAAAACACTTGAAAAACAAAACAAAACAAAAATTCCAGAAATGCCCTACAGTTGTTTTATACACTACCGTTTATTTGTAGAGCCGCTCCCGGCAGCTGAAGGCGCGCTGCTCAGACGCTCGGGCCTGCCGCGCCGCGCCTCCCCTCCCTCCCTCCCCACGGCACCCCCAGCCCCTCGGGGACGCCAGGGCGGCAGGGAACTGCTCCGCCATCACCGGCACCCACCGCCCCGGCCCTGACCGAGCCCTTGGGGGCAGAACGCCTGCCCCCCGCCGCACTTACCCCCCTCACGGCCACCAGCACCGGCGGGGCGGCGGCAGCGCTGAAGAGGCGGGCGAGGGGCGCGGCAGCCGCCCCGCCCGGCCCGAGGCTGTCCGCCACCTGCCCCACCGCGTACCCCTCCCCGCCACGGCCCCGCGCTTCCGCCGCCGGGCCTTGCGCCCCGCGCCGCTCCGCCGCCGGCCGGCGGCACCCCATGGCTGCTCCGGGGCTGAGGGACAACGCACGCGCGACGCGTCACTTCCGGCGCGCGGAGAGGGCGGTGCTCCGGCGGGCCCGGTCTCAGCGTGAAACATCATAACAAACATAAACCGTCACCTGTGGCCGTTACCCGCTATGTTTTTCGGGAGGGCGGGGGGAGGGAATCGTTTCCTTTATTTTCCCGAGACGGCTGGCTGCAGGCCCGCTGCGCTCAGCTCTGCCCGAGGCGATTCTCTGATGGCTTCTGTCTGCTCCCGCTGTCTCTGCTCGAAGGCACTGAAGCATTTCAGGGCATCTCACGTGGCTAAAAAACAACATTGCTTACAGTAAAAAGCCCCAAAAACTACTTCCTGTGCCCCACGTGGCTGTGGAAGCACGCCTTACAGCCGCCTCTCGTCTTCACCTGAGCCCATCTCTGCCATTGCAGCCCAGCTTGCATCCGGGATGAAGTTTGAAAACCCAACCGAACAAAAAAAAACAACCTCCCAAGCCCCAGCCAAACTCTGCGCAGGATGTCCTCCTTGTCCTCGAGCGCAGAAACCATCAAGAAAAAGTCTGCCTGTGCCTAGCAATGCTGTCACTGAAAGGCTGAACAAAGACCACGTGAAGGAGCTGTCTCAAGGTCCACCCCACTGAGGTGCGGGGGCACCAGGGTGGGAGACCGAAGCTCGGGGCAGCAAGCATCTTCCTGGTGCTCCCGCATCCCCTTCCCTAGTGGCTCACCTTGAGACAAACCTGGGAAAGGGTTAAAAAAATGCCAGGAGAGAACGGTGTAAAGAACCCCAAAACTAGGTTTGTCTGTGTGAGATGGACTTGTTACAAACAATACTGGGTTACAGAAAGAGTGCAAAGCCTCTTAACTGTAGTTATTGCTTAAACCATCTCAAGAAGTTAAGATGACCAGAGGGACCATCCCAAAGCATCACTCACTTGGGCAGACAGTTTCCTTCTGGATGGTTTCAATCATATCCAGGATGCGCTGCAGGCTTTGGAAACAGGCTTTTGGATTCTCCTCCTGAAAAATCCCTGAAACCCAGTACTTACCAGGGCATGCAAGGACTGGAGCCTGGAGGACAGCAAAAGGAGGAACCAGTCATTCCTTTTCCCCCAGCTTCACTCCACAGCCAGTAGAATTAAGTGCTCTGGATCATCTTGCTGCTGCAGATACACAGATAGGGCTGGGTAACTGATCCAACTGGAATGGAAAAGACCCTTTTTTGATGGGTTAATTCTCAAATATAATTTTCCAACTCAGGCTACAGTGCAGCTCATGCCTCAGGAAGTTTGATCTGTTACTAACACTCTGAAATTAGGCACCTAATTGGGATCTCCTTTTAAACCAGCCTGTCCAGAATGTAATTTTAAGTGCTAGATGGTGTGATAATAACATAGAAAATTACCAGGCACTTAAAAGGCTGAAGCAAATATGAACACTTCTGTTGTAACATTTTATGCACCTTTTTGAACTGCCAGCATTAGCAATTTTGTTGGTACTGGTGTCCAACTGAAGGCAAACCAAGTAATCCAGCTATGGAAGAAAGACAAAGCATTACTTTTGACACATGCACCAGGTATTGCGTGCCTGGCCTTCTGGAAGCCAGGAAAAGTAGGGACTCCCATTGATGTGTCAGCCCAAGAGCAGACACAAATTCTTAAGCACTGGCAGGTGGATGCTGCACTGCTTGTATTGACTCTTCCCATCTACCTTCACACAACAGAACAGCTTTGTAGGTGACACAGGTGGGGAAGAACAGGCTGAGCCATCAAAATACATCAAAACTATCAAAAATACATGGGACAAGTGTTCAGCTGGCTGATTTCGTAGACACACGATTGCTGAAGCTCAACAGAAGGGACACAGCCTCTAGGAACTCTGCCAGAGTGAGTTTGAGCCCTGAGGTGACAGGGAAACTTCATGTCATGATGGAAAGGACATGGTAACAAGTATGTAGAAGCACTGGTGGAGACTAAATAACGGGAGTCAGGAGCAATGCAGACAGCCTTCGAGCAAGGCGTGCCTTCTCTCAGCATGGGCGGGTAGTCTGCACTCTCAGCTGGTCTCAACACCATCAAACACAAGACATGCAAAATCCAATCTGTCGCTCAGCCAAGGTGTAAAGGATCAAGGAGGGGTGGTTTGTCTCACTTTGCCTTTCAGCTCGTGGTGCCAGCAGGCACCCAGGAGCAAGAGCTCAGCCCAGTGACCACTGCTAGTGGGAAACTTTCTCAGCTGTAAGCACAGTGTGCATGCCCAGCAGGGCACACACCCATGTTTAAAGCAGCATTACAGTATGTAACCTGAAAAGCAGCTCAGATCAGACTCACTGGAACATGGGATAAAAAACTGCCTGGTTAACAGTTTGCCAAAGGTACCTTTCTTTTGTAACCACTGGGACATAAGTAACTTGAACGTGGAGAGCACCGTTTACAGACACGCCTCACAGGAGAGGTGCAATATAAGAAAAATTCAGAACAGATTAATTATTAAACTGCATAAGAAGTACAACAAAAAGTAAATAATCTGCATTAAGGAGCAGCAAAAATCCTATTTATGCAAAAACTCAATTGGAAAGTGGTGAGGTGACTAACGATCCCTGTTTTAAACAAGTAAACAAATAAATCCTCTCATAGAACATGAGTCAACAATTGTCACATCAAAGCAAAAATGTTGGCAGTAAAACCAAGAGCTGATCAAGAGCTAGTAGTGAGTGGAGAGCCAAATTTGCCCTTGCTCACCCAGATGTAGTTCTCAGTTAAATCAATTATCAGTCACTTCTACTGAGACTGAAAGGCAGAACTGAACTATGACGACTCTGACTCTCCTTAAACATATGTAAATATCCTCTGAAATTACTAAAATGACTCTTGTCAGTCTCAGATCTCTGGTAATTATTAATACAATCAATGTTTCCAAAGCTTATAATCATTTGTTATCAACCAGTCTCATCAGTAATCTGTCCCTTTTGCACGTGTAACAGTATTTTGGTCAACTGAACTACAGCCAGGCATCACGTAAGCAGGTAACACTAAAGTTTTATTCCAGTTTCACTTCTACTGAATCTGAACCTGAGGCAGTTGATACCAGAAGTCAGCAAGTATCTTCGTGAGCTTGCTTCTACATTTTCAAACTACCTGAATTAATGTGAATCAAAATTCATCTTTTTTTCAATCGGCGTTGCCTTAATGGTCTCAATGGGTCAAGCTTTCTCATTTTGCTGAAAAAGAGGATGAATCTGAATTAATCGCTATGAGAAAATTAGGTCAATGTACCTGCTGTAGCTATCCTTAATGTGCCTATTACACCATATCAAAGATCACTTGCTAAGCTGATTCTGCAGCTTGATGTAATTTTAATGAACACAGTATGATTGCTTAATTAAACTGTTAGAAACAAAATCAGGGATTCACAAACTATGGCATTTTATTTCAGAGGCCTTTGCTTACATTTGTACAATATATTACATAATTCTCCATTTTCTGCAGAACCTAATATATATTTTATAGCTTTTTTTTCTATAAGCTTTTCCTTCAATGTTTGTCAACAAATTTTTACAGTCCTGTACAATTCTGAATACTTTGAAACCATTTTCAATAAAATCAGTTAACCTTAAGCACACACTACGAAGACTGAAAATGCTTTTCTTAGAAAAGTCAAATGTAAAGGATTCTGACACTCTAGCATCTACAAACAAAATGCTTTGAATTCTTACATGTTGTATTGCCAGAAAACAAAGAAAAACATGCCAGCCCCTATTTCCCCAGGCAAAAGAAGTACATAGAACTACAATTAAAACAGTAAAACAATCTGTACAATAAAGTACTGTGTATTAACAGTGCCAGGTATTAAATAGCTTGAATGAACACTTCCGCAATATACAAATGTCTTACAAAGGTATATAATTAACAGGAGAGAGCTTGGGATCCATACAACATAAAATCAATACAAGTGAAAACAGTTTGAAGTTGGTTTTGGAATTTGTACAAGGCATTTAAAAAATTAAATGTCTACCACTCAGCTAGCTATTTATTTTAAAAACAACTACCCTTTTGTGGCAGTGTTCATATCAGCAACCACAAATTATAACCTCACACCTTACTCCATCTTGAAGTCCTCTCCTTGAAGCTCGTAATAAAATAAGCATTACAAATGAAATATTTGTTGCTTTAAGGGAAAAGAAACATTTACAAGAAAACACAAAAATATAACTGTTATAATCCATTATGAATAAATATACACTTTAAACTGGCTAAATACAATCTTTATACATTAAGATTTAATACAGTTTGTTAGCCATTTTCTTTCTTTTTCATAATGTATTTTATCAAAATTAAAAAAAAAATACTGTTTTATAGAAAAATGGCAAAGTACAGTAGTTTCATTCCAATTAATGGGTTCTTAAACCCCAGAGTAACCTATTTAAGCCTAATTCAAACCTGTAAACATTAGTCAGTCTTTTTTTGTTTTTTAAAGGAATCCTTGTATTTGGTTATCAGGACTGATGTCAAACATCCTACTCACTGCAGGTTTTGAATTGAATACATGTGCTTGACGTATACAATTAAAGCCACTATAAGGTGACTTAGCAGTTAAAAAACAATTAGCTTGTACAAATGAAAATAGGTTCAATATTTGTCATAAATAAATGGAAAAATATCAAATGTTCCAGCTTTAACAAAATACCAGGGAATACAGTAAGCCTTACCACATTTACTTAGATCAACCCAACAACTATATGCTTATTGTACTGTCTCTACAGGCAGTGAACAGCCTCCGTTTGCCACAGTGGGAGGCCTTCCAGTCACTAGACTTACAATTCCCAGACAAGTTGGAAACAATTATTGCTTGAGGAAAAGCAGTTTGTTGTACTTTTTCTTCATAAAAGTGCACTTAAGTGCAAAGTTAGCTTGTCAAGAAACAACTTTAAATACAAAATAGTGCTTGTCTGAATTTTGTGCCACTGTGCAGTATAAAAAAAAAAAAGAAAAAAAAAGAAGAGTGGCCCTCAGCAGCCATTAAGTGCAAAGTGCTTTGGCAAGTCCTGCTGTCACCTGCACTCAACTGACATTCCATTCTGTGATGAACTTGACATAGATGGTTCTGCTAAAGTTAACATAACTGCAGCTGTAATGGAACTAGAGGAAGGTGATGAGGATGAAGATGATGTAGTAGCAGCACCTGCACAGGAAGAGGAAAACACAGGTTATAAAAATTTACAAATTAAGCAATAAAGATGTTTTCCCATTCAAGAACTAGCATTGGTATATACTGACTCCAGAAACTAATGCGTAGTAATTAAGGGAAAAGAAAAAAAGCCTCCATTCCTTAGTTTTTGTGGGCAATACTGCAAGAGTATTTGGCTGTGTGTGAGACAGCAGGGCACTGCCCCCTGCAGCCCTGGTCCTAGACCAAGGGCCCAGCCAGAGGACACCAGGGCTCATTCCTGACTGGCAAACACAGTCAACTCTTCCCTTTCTTTCCTGTGGGAATTGGTGGAGGGCTTTGGCCCAGCACCAAATCTGCACATACACCCTGCTCTGGCAACCAAGAATCAACTGCAGTGTGATGGTTGTAGACATAAAATCTTACTACACGTGGCATTTCAGTCTTTCTTCTTATCCTCAGTGAACTCTTAAATGCAGATTAACAGTATGTGGAGAAAATAATCCTTTTAATGCTGCTAGAAGCAGGCCCACTAGAACAGCAATAGGTAAATCTCCCTTAAACTCGTAAAATCAATCAATTATCTTAAGGGGAAAGCACTAACCAGATACACAAGCAATACTATAGTAAATTATTGTGTAACTTGAAGAAAATGCGTGTTATTAATAACCTTACTTTGTTCACTGCTCAGTAGTTTATTTTTCTGTAAAGTACTTCTGCCTAAACATAATGAAAAGGATTGCATGCCTTTTTAATGTTTTTCCCCTTACATAGTTAATGGATACCTGAACCCTACCTTCTAAAGCTCATAATGGTATACAGAGATTTTTAAAACAAATAAACAAACCAACCAGCCAAACCACACTGCTAATGACACACATCTCTAAAAACTACCCAGTTCTTAACACCTTAATAACATGACATGCAATTCAGCCCTCTAAAAGGGCTTAGCACTTACTTTCCCGCTCTTTTTTCTTTAAGCGCTTTCTTCTTCGGTCAATGGAAGCCACTTCAGATTTCAAGGACAGGTAATGTTTCCTGATTTCCTGCAATTTTTCTTGGAGAACTGTTATGCGCTCAGCGCTAGTCAAATTTTCCAAGTCAGCTGCAAGTTAAACAACCTCTGTTAATTATTATATTGCAGTGTTACCCAAAACTTTTTAATGGGAGGTACTCAAATTTTAGTGATGTGCTGTGAGGTAGCAGGCAGCAAAGCCAAGAAACACAGCAACAGCAGCTGCTGTTTATTATCACAAACTTTGTTAATTTTTATTATTTTTTAAAAGATACCACCATAGATACACTCTTTTTTTGGTCCTGGTTTCATCTGGGAAAGAGTTAATTTTCTTTCTAGTGATTGCTGAGACAGGAATGTCAACAATGCATATTGTTTTAGTTGTCTGCTAGTCCATGTTTATACTTCTCAAGGACTCTTCTCAGCTTCCCCTAGAGGCTGAGCAGGAATGTAGACAGAACCAGGGGATGGCCAGAGGAATACTCCATACCATAGACACTATGCTCAGTGTATGAACAGGGGTTGGGTGTGATCTGCAATCACTGCCTGGGACTGTGCTAATTCACTGGAAAGTGACAGAGACCCATGTTATTACTATTATTACTATTTTCCATTTCTGTTATTGTTCTTTTAAACTGTCTTTATCTCAATCCATGAGCTTTTCCTCTTCTTCCTTTCCACTCTTTTTTCCCCCTCTTTTCCCTATCCCCTTCTTAAGAGAAGGAGAAAGGGAGGGGTGTGGGGTGTGTGAGCGAGAAACTCTGCAGTCCTAGTTGCCAGCTGGAGTTAAAGAACAACAGTGAGAGAGGAAAAAAAAATGCATGCATTCCCCTCCCCATCGGAAGGAAAAGTTAAAATAAAAATTAAGACAACTGAATGAGAACACAGGAGCCAAAACTAGCTTTGTGCCTGTTGTTTTGAGTCCTTGCTACAGCTCAGTTTGGCCAATACACCAGGAAGGTCAGTCTTGCCTGACTCGACTCGGTTGTTACAAAACAAGCAGGTTACAACACAAATCTGAATAGCTATGGGGTGGTTCTAGTTGAGCCCATTGCACATGGGCCATGAGGTCTAACTGTATGTCTATGGACACAGGCAGCACAGTAGCTGCCCCTCTGGCTGTTTCCAGCTGAGAACTCTCCACAGCATGGCACGCAACGGTGGGGGGTGCACAGGCAGGAGGAACTCTCAGTTTAGTCCCTTTCAGCCACAGGTGAGCCACAGTGGAGACACTCCATTCTAAGACATTTAAGAATCATTTAAACTAGCCTAAGGCAGAGAATGCTCTTCATCAACCTATAATGAACGTAGCACCAAAGGACCAAAAGCCACAACTCTATTAGGCTGCGGGAAGATAAGGAAAGCTCAGAGACATTGCAAGTGTCTTAGACCTCTGCAACAGCAGGAATGTGTTAAATAGCGCTCCAAAGTTACATGTGCAATGTAGCCAAGGTAGAAAGAAAAGGAGGAGCAAAACCTCTCTGTTGCACAGGAAATCTGCCCAATGAATCTCAGCAGGCCAGTAAGTGACAATAAAGACCTATTGCATTACACAGTTCTGAAGAGCAACAGGATGTAACTTGAGTAACTTGAAGAAGTACTACAAGAAAAACTACTTTTAAAGTAGAGTAACACTAAGACTCAGGGCTGGAGAGAAAAAATAAAAGCAGGGTCAGATTCTCTCACCGCAGAAACAGCTGGCTAAGTAGAGAATTCCCTGGGTACCAAAGAGTGCTGCTGACAAAAAAAAAAAAAAAAAAAATTCAGCAGCTATGCCTGCAGAGTGTGCTGTGCCAGCTCTTTGCTGTTCCCACTTTACACAGGAACAGCAGCTGTCACACAGCCTGGGACACAGCACAGCAAAGTGTGAAGCACAATGCTCTGAGAACTTCATAAACTTGACATACACATCTGTGAATGAGATATTGTGGATTACTTCTTAAAGTAATTTAAATCAGTCACACCCCACAGTTTCAGTTTGACCTTTAAAAGCAAAAAGAAAGCAACTGATGCAATGCTATACAACCACGGCCAGGTACTAAGGACAACAGTGTATTGCTGACTAGACAATTAAATACCCACACCCTGTAAGAGACAGGGTTAAAAATGGCAAGTTGTTGTTTTTAAAGAATTGTTTTAAATAGTTTGCTTATTATTTTATTGAGGAAGAAGGCTTCCTCGATATTTTATCTTACTTTTCTCCCCACTGCAAATGATGTTGCAATAGAATGCACACAGAGAGAGGCAATTAAGCAGTTGCATTAATATCAAGGCATTAATAAGTCACTGAACTGTTTTTCACATAGGCAAATGCATGATCCTTTCAAGACCGCTCACCCCTCGCTATACATCTACCTGTAGCTGACTGACACAAACACACCGAAAGTTCATGTTACTAGAAATAATAAACGTGTCTTGGTTCACTACAGCAAAATCAAAGGGGAGAAAGTTACAAATCAATCATGTAAGTGTCTGAACAGTAATGAGAGAATGATGAGTAAAACAGCAAGAAAATACCAACACAAGAAGAACATATAGTGGATAACGTTCACACCAGAATGATAGCTCTGCACAAGATGGCAAGAACAGCAAGTCAGTGAGGGAGCCATAACTAAACCCAGTATTGGAATAGTGTGATATAAGCAGTTTCCTGCACTGATAATGGAAAAAAAAATTATTTTTTTTTTTAAATCAGGATTTATCCGAAAATTAAGCAAACTGAGGATGGAATGATTTTAGGTGAAAACGCAAAATGCAAAAAATTCAAAGTCTTCTTACACTATACCGCAATACCACACCAGGTGTGTTTCAGAAAATACTTACACATTTGAAAACTCCATTTGTAAACTTTGGGCAAACGATTATTCTGTTCTTTGAGATCAGACTCCTTCTCTCCATTTTTCCCACATTTTCCTGGAGACTGTGTTCTTGCGGGTGATTTGGTTTGGTGAGATTTCATGCCAGTAGAAACCGATTTTGCAGACTGAGACTTGGACACGCTTTCACCAGCAGATAGTTCTTCACTGTCACTGCTGTTTGCTGAAGAAACAAGACGACACACTGTTACAAAATAAAGCAACTTCCTGCCCAAACTAAAGCTTATTAGTACTACTCCTGTGCTGATTTTAATATATCAGGAGTTTATTTGATTAAAATCCTTTTACTCTCAAAGGATTGATATCATCTATCCTGGTATAGAAGCTTGGCAAACAGCTCTTTGAAACATTATTGCCTAACGACAGGGCCACAAAACTGGTGTATCTATAGGGGCTTCTCTAATTCTGGCAGGCTGTGAGAAGGAAACCTTGCACTGGAAAAAGCATACAGTTAGTTGCTGTGCAGTTAGATTCCTAGCTATTTTGTGGACTTATGGGAACCAAACAGAGCTAGAGGGTGGTAACAGTCCCAGATGATGGCTCCACAACCCATCCTGCATACTGATAGTGCAGAAAGTGTGTGTGCAAGAACATAAGGGGGTGGGTGAGGGACACACTTCTTGCAAGGAGTAGTCACTTCTTGAATACAACACAACTGCTCAAGGACTGTACAGGGAAGGGCACTCTCTGAATAGTTCAAGACACTTATTGCACACTTGATACCTACATTAGAAAATAAAGCAAAGAGGCTGCCCATGTGTCAACGTAGGTACAAAAATTATCTGTGCTTTTCTGCTTATGGGGTTATATTTTTTTCCAAAACAGTAAGCAAGACTGAATGTTATGTTCTACCACCTGTTTACCTTTTTTAATATTAATTTCTAATACAGCATTCAATACATACATATCTCTGTCCTGTTTTAGAGGTACTAGTTACAGATAAGCTTTTCCCTAGGACATATGTAGCAGAAATGAGAATAAAGAATTGGCCTCTCTCTTAGCCTTATGACCTTATGTCACCTTTATTTATTTCAGGTTTTCTGTGCTAAAATAACTAGCAATGATCCAAATTTGTGTGACATCACGTACAAAAATCCCCAGGCATAATGGTCAAGTTCTTCAAATCGCAGAAAAATACCTTCATCTGACCCAAACCAGAAAAACTTCAACTCATGGTGAAATAAATTTAACTATAAAGCAGCAGGGTGAACTGAATGCAGTTTTCTGATCAAACCACCCAAAGGAAAGTAATATAATAATCTGTCTAAAAGATATGACTTATGAGTGATGACTGAAAGGATGAAGCTTGTTTAGCATTACAAAAATAAAACTGGTGTGGAAGCAGGGGCAAGAGATTTATAATTCAACAGAAGTCCACTGGAATAAAATGCCTAGGGAAGCTGCAGGATCTCCATCATTAGAGTCGTTTTTAAAAACATGGTCAATTAATATTTATCAAGGGAAACTTATGCCTCAGTTACACCTGCTGCAGGTGTTGACAAAACCCTGAAAGTCTTGTGTCTTTGGTTCTGGTCTTTATGATCTGGTGACCTACAGCCAAGAAGCCGAACACCAAGACACACAGGGTATGAAAGAACTCAGCTGGCTGCAGAACGGCCATTTGCTGCCTTAATCCAAAGGCAAGAGTTGAAGCTGCTACAAAAGCTGTTTTACCTGGTATACCTGAATTTTGTAAAAAGCATTTTTTGCTCACAACTGACTCCACATTTTATCTACTTATTGCCATTACTACATACAGCAGTGCCTGAAGTCTCACAAAAAGAGCACATACACACCAAGGACTGTTCACGGTACAAAAAACAATTCTAGCTTTGAAGAGACTTGCAGCCTGATGAAGAGAGATGAGAAAGAGGGACAAGTTGAGAAAAAGGGATATATTCACTAAATGAAAGGGAACACGGAAAGTCTAAAGATGGTGTCTGAAAATTCAGTTTGTTTTTGTTACTTTAATTCCTGGGGCAAGGGAAGGAATAAGGATTATGTTAGAAGGAGATTAGTGAAATGGAATGAAAAAGGATGAGAGAATGTAAAGAGGAGATCAATGAACACAAAGGATGAGTGGGGTGAAAGCAAATACCAGACCAGAACGTGCAGACTTTTTGTAAGAGCTGTTAAAATGAAGAAAAGGGGATGGGGGGGAGGAAGAGAGAGGAAAAAATGCATAGCATACGCTTTCCATCCTTGCTTTAACTGTGTTTTTTACAGCTATCCGCCTGGCTTCACTCTCCAGCTGACTGTTCCCTGGCATTTTTATTAACAGTGAGATGAGGCAGTAATTGATCTAGCTGTCTCCTGAAAATGTGTGCATAAGTCTCTCTAATACACTTCTGCTTTTATTAAGCTTCTCTTCCCCAGTACTGTGGCTTATATTCTAATTAGCTCCTACAACTACAAAAAAACTGCAGAAGCTGCAGCATTTACTGAAGATGTAACAGATGATACAGGAAGAAAATAAAACCTATACTATTCTGGAATTATTCTTGTATTTGCTCCTGTAAGATATATTATCCTCTAAAAACTCATCTTGCAGAAAATACACAGAATAATTTCATCCCCTCTAAAACATGCAGCTATCATGCCCAATTCTACCAAGTGTAAAATACTTGCTGCTCTTAGTCATCCTGAGCTACACAATATTAAGGACCTCTTAGAAATAGGCCCAGAAATAACACAAGACATTTAAAAACACTTTGGCATTCAGCAAGAGCAGTTTCTTCATTTAAACAGTATTAAGAATTCCCTGATGAGAACATTTTGTTCTAATACATTTTTTATTTCCAGACTTCACCTCCTATGATCATTCAAATAAATTACACCGTACTTTCACACATTTCATTTCACATTGAGCTGCTGTACTTACTTTTACTCTTCTTCTTGTTGTTCACAGATGTTTTGTGGCTTCTCTTCTGCTTTTTTGAGGAGCTGCCTCCTCCCTGAGCATCTTTAAGTCTTTTTTGGCCTGTACAGACTATAATTGGGGGGAGGGCGTCAGGGAGAAAAAGGAAAAGGAAAGAAAGAGAACTTAAATACTTGCACTTCTGTGTGTTTTTCTCAAAGTCTCAAAAAACCCACTTCAGACCTTAAGCTTGTAAACAACAATGCAACGGATCCTGCCTGTCCTTCGTAGGGCTCAGCCTTCTACTTACACTGGCAAGAGAAGTGAAGGAGGATGGAAGGCAGACAATGTTTGTGAGTTAGGATGCACATTTAGATGGCTGCAAGTAACTTTCCTACAAACAACACCAGAATTTCACTTGAACCACAAGGATTTTTATGTTTTTAATGCTGTAAATTAAATAAGAATGCATTTATTTGAAAAACCTATCAAGAACTACAGGAACTGACAAGTGTTCAAAAAAAGCCTGTTGCACTTGGAAGCTGTGAGAAAAAACCAAAACAAACACTTGTGAGCGGTAATTACATTAATTGAAAGTATTACAAAATCTTAGTATTAAAAAACAAGCAACAGAAAAAGAAGGCACAGAAAAAAACAAAGGAAAAAAGTCTACTGGTATTTGTGACTACAAGGGGAAAAATTGGTAAAGAAAGATAAAAGAATTCTAGTACACGTGTTCAAAGAGTAAATTTTAGGAGCTGTTCAGATGTTGTTCCGCAACCACCTGACTTATTGATTAAAAATTACTTCTGTAACAAAACCATTTAAATTAAGAAACCCAATTTTCTAAAACAGGCAGCATGCTGACAAAATCAGAAAGGAAGCTGAAGTCTAATGCACGTAGAAGTAATGTGCAATAGTGTAAAACTTTCTTCATGTGGTAATAATTTCTTTTTACATAAAAAGGCAAACCAATTAAGTTATAAACCTACACATCTGTAATAAACAAAACAATACAGGCATATTTATTGAGGGCTACTTATTCACTTATTCCAAACTCTCACCTTTGTTCCAGGAAACACGTTTTCTTGCATTCTTTCAAAAGAACAATTCAACCAGAATGATGACAGTAAATACCCTTAAGGGCATTTTAAGAAAATTAAGTTAATTGAAATCTGTTGAGATGAAGAAATCACTTCTGTCATCTCAGAATTATATTCAGACATGTTTTTGTGTTGCTTTTTTTTTTCTTTTGCGCTAATGATGTTTTATGCACTTAAAGACAGTGAAAGTAGCTGTACTTTGATGGAACTGTAGAAGAAAAACTTTTGGATCCAGCCTTGTAAACAATTAAAAAGCAGGCAACAGTACACTGACATCATGTACACAAGGGTTGGCAGTGTTTATGATACCCTGTTCTCTAGTGGTCTCATGAGAGGAACTTCCATCCACAAAAATCACGTCTGAAAGTGAAATATAGCTAATAAGGTCAGTATTTGTTATCACATTGACTTGCTAGGTTTTTTTAAATATTAATTTCATAAGATTCAAGTCTGAAATGGTTGCCTAAGCATGCAATAATTGGCCCTTTCTTCCCCTGAATAAACAGCTTGCAGAAAATCAAACTTTTATGTAAGAAACAGTATCTTCTACTTGTAAGCAAGATACTCAAAATGTATCTGTCTTGCTACAATAAGTATTCCTCATACAATGTATTACAGTTTACTCTGGGCTTTTCTTGCCAGGTCCAGTATAAACTTCATTCTTATATACTTAATTCCTCATTGAAACAATCATGATTGCTAATGAAAGGCCAAGAAACTCCCTGGCAGATTATATTCACTATATTATTCACCAGATGAGTATGCCATTTCCACATATGTGAAGCAGACAGCAGGCTACTACTTCCTCCCACAACTAACCTTCCAGCACTGTAACCATAACAGAATGAAAATACATCAGTAATGCTAAAATGAGAGCTGGTTAGATTGAAGACAGCTCTATTTACCCTTTCCTTTACCTTTTTCAGTATGCTCTGGCTCTGGTTGGTTACTACTACTGGAGCTGACGCTGGCATCAAAACCTGTTGGAGAAATATTTCCCTCAGACTGGAGGTCTTGCAGCTCCCCTGCAACACTATCCACCTCTATTGTGCTATCCGTTTCACTTTTAATGCTTCGTATTTCTTCTTGATTTGGTGGCAGGGTCTCAGAGACAGTGACACTGGACTGATGTCTACTGGACTCCGTTACGGTTACGGATGAAGGCGATTCAGGGGTCGTAGGAGGAGTATTCAGCACTGAATTACTGCCACTGCTTGGAAACTCAACTTTCTTTTCACCCACTTCAGTTGGTTTCTCCTCAGCAGGTTTAATGTCTACACTGGCTGGCAAAGATTTTTCAAGTTCTGAGCTAGGTAAAGAAATGTCTTCTTCTGCAAGAGTCTGAAGCTGCTCCTCTGCTGCAGCATCCTCAGGAGCAGCGTGTGGAGGGGAGGCAGCAGCTTCCGTGTCAGAGTCCGAGAAGAGTTCCTTCAGCGTTTTCTTCGGCCATTGTCCCTGAATACTTGACCAGACATCTTTTCGATCCTTCGCTCTGGTGTTCTGAAGTCTTTCATCAGAGTTATTCAGAAGCTTTATTCTTTTCTCTCCCACTTCAGAAAACCCTGAGTAGAAAGTACTTGTCCGTAAAGACTTCCTTTTCTCCTCTAGTCCATTGTACTTTTTAGTTGGAGTGATTTTCAGTTTAGATTTCTCTTCCTCATCCTCATCTGAGGAGCTGTTACTGCTGTTCTCTAAACTAAGGGACTCTTTGTTTTTTGACTTCTCATCCTTTCTATTAGGTGAAACAGTCTTTAGAGATTCCTCTGCAACACAGTATCTTCGCTTACCACGTTTTGCCTGTGGTTTTGCTGTTTTATCCACTACCTCCTTCTTCACATCCTTTCTCTTCTTTGCAGCTTCATCTTCTCTATCGGAGTCAGTATCTTCAGATAACTCTTCCATCTCTTTTCGCAATCTTTCAGGAGACTTGGATCCCGACTTGGGCACTACTACATCTGTCAGAGCTTTAGTTTCTTCTGGGAGGGATGAACTGCTCTGTTCTTCTTTTAGACCAAGTTCATTTTTATCTTGGCTTACAGCGTCATGTTGAGATTCCTCTTTGCCATCAGCATGTACATTCGGGGCACTTTGGTCATCTTCCTGCTCACTATCATCAGAACTTTCAGAAGCTAATTAAAAAGAAATCCAAAAGAACAAAACAAAACAAGAAAAGTTTGTCTTGATTCTGGTTACAACGAATTCTTAAACAACTAAAGAAAACTGTACAGTTATGAACACGTGCTACAGGGATCTCCAGTAGTATATATTTAAAGTGGTACTCCTGAAGACTTCAAAAATTTATTTCCTATTCTATTAGAAGGTATAATGGCTAAATCAGGAACTACTAAAAATCTGTGTTTTTTACAGTACATCTCCAGGGACTTATGAAGAGATGGAGAAAGCATAGAGTGTATCAATACATAAAATAGAAACTTCTACATAATTAAGCAAAACCGAAATTGATATAAAAACTCTTAAATATTTCTTATAGGTTAATACCTGTGATTCCTATAATACTACTATTATCCTCTCTTTTTCTAAAACCCAGAACAGAGAGTATTTTCCCTGGAGAATCCACATTCTGAAAGGACAGAACAACAAAGACACTGGATAATCTCTACCAAACCAACCTGATGACCAGCCTGAAAAAGGAAGTTAAAGCAATAAGGAAAGGCACTTGGAGAAATATATGAACAAGAAGAGTCTAGGAGAACAGTAAGAAAATTCAGGGCCAGGAATAAAGAAACTGAGAAAAGAAGAACAGACATAATGGAGAAGGAAGGAACAACAAGCCCGGTCAATGGGAAAAGATAATGGATACAAGGAGAAACAATGAGAATTGGCTCAAATATATGGGTATTGATTTGTAACTCATCCACTTTGGTTGGTATTGTTAGTTTAAGTCTTCTTACCCTACTTCCCCTCTCCGATTCTCAGTTCCTCACTACAACTCACCACCTCTTTAAAGAAGATAATGTAACCAACATCATCAAGAAGCCAAGAAGTCAATGAAATTCACTGAAATGATCAAAGCTGAATTAACTTTTTTTAAAAAGGTTTACTGAAATACAGTAAACTTAGAGAAGAGCACACTAGCAGACAGAAAAGCTGTAAAGAACAAAATACCTTAAGAAATGTTGCCTCAGGTGTTTTGCTTGGTTTATTTAGGATAGGCAGGATCTTAATTCTACTCTAAGACTCAACTGGAAAGCAAGTTTTATACAACCCTTTCAGTGTTGCTTACTTCTTTGTAATTTAACATTTATGGTAGACTTTTGGCGTAAAGTTCCAAGAACTCTGTCATTTAAAACAGACCTCTAACACTTGCCTTTCTCATACTGTAGAGGACCAAAACTACATTACTATAATTGGAATGAAAATTTCCTCTTTGAAATAAAAGCCAAGAACACCACATTTAAAAAAAACAGACTAACAACCAAAAATCAGGTCTATCAAGTTTTTTTCTCAACTAATTTACTTTCCTGGGCCCTTCAAAGGAAAGTTGAATACAATAGCATTAATCATTGCAGTTTAGGAAAAAAGACCTGTAAAAGGTTTTGAGCAAGCAGCTCTAAAATTGGAGGAAAGAGTAAAACATTAGAACCTTTCATACTTAAAAACAAAAACCCACAAGTACCAGAAAAAAAGTTAATCCCCAACGTGAATCTAGATGGACTTAAGTGATAAAAGGACTGCATGCAATTAAAAGCATTTCTGAAAATTAATTACATAATATGGAAAACATTTAGTTTTACAAAATATTAGAGGGTGTATCTCAAATTGTGCTTTTGTAATCAAAAGTTAATTATAGATTAATTATAGCACTAATAGTAATGTCATTATCATCACCACTAATTGCTTTTTTATTTCTCATTTCCTAAGGAAATGAAGCTTAATAGATTACATTGACTGTTATTCTATCTACAAATTTGGAACCCAGTGGCCAATGTCATGCAAGCTTGACTAAGTCTGAAAGATTATTAAATTTGTACAATTTTCACAAAAATTGGTGGTTACCCACCATAGACAATTTGCTTTTCTGAAGGCACTCACTAACCTAAGCTTGAAGATAAGCATCTAGTTATTATAAAGCTCCTATAAATGTGTGATAAGGGGAAAACAATATTAAGAACAGCCATGCTGATAGAAAACCTAGATTTATTATATCTGTTTTTCAAGGCCAAAAAAAAAAAGCAAAACCACAAACTGTCATGGATCCTATAAGTTACGTAAATTCAGAAATAACATAGGAAGCAAAAATGCTTCGCTGTCTATCAAACAAACAAAAAAGATGGAAAAACAAAGGATGTCATTCTTGAGACTGTTAACATACACAGAATTCACTGCGAATAATGCTTTTGTTCAAGGATTATTTTTGTATGTTATAATAAGCCAGACTCATTGAAGTGTACAGTTCTACCAGTTGTTCTACATTGCCATTTACTGCTGTTTAAAGGCCATTGACAGAATTGGAAAAAGTTAAAGTACAATACCTTGTAGCCCATTAATGATAGAAGTAATTTCTATTGATTTAACTGGAGCTTGTTCAGTATTTTTGGCTTCAGTGCTGTCGAGTTTGGACCCAGTCTCTGGTGATGTGCTGGTGTGAAATGGTGGCTTTGACAAGCGTCGCAATTTACAGTTTTTAGGAGAATATTTCTCTTCCTTCTCTTTATCAGTTTTATTCTGTTAAAGAAAAGAATAAAAATTCTTCTCATTTGAGCACACAACTTAACATAGATTACAATTTAGCAATGCTTACAGTTATCTTAAACATTCAACATGTAAAGGAAAGCTTTCCCCTTTGTTTAAAAGATTACCAATTCTTTTCTACAGTCCATGCCGAGATGTTTATATTGAAGACAGGAACTCTGTCAACAGTAAAGCAAATGGCAAAGCAAACACAGCGGGTGCTCTGGGAGCAGCGGTTCCGTGCGCAGGGCGGCGCAGGGCTACCATACCCTGTGCTGTCAAAGCAAGCAGGGAGCTCTAGAACAAAACTAAGGTTCCAGAGGTGCCACGGTGCTGGGGGAGCACTGACACCTGTGGCAGGCAAAAGAGCTTCCCTGCATCCCACTACCAAAGGAATATATCATAACCTAAGCCTAAATACCAGTTCTAAAAGAATGAATTTTGAATGAAATGCTATGAAATGACAGTCACATACATATGCTCTCCAGAATGAGCAGAGGGTACTCCCAAATTTCATGCCCCCTCAAGCAGGCTTCCTCCACTGATGACAAAATGGATCCTTCTCATTTGTTTTCTCTAAATGCATACATAAATTACATTTAAAAAAGCATAGAAAAGACAGAAAGAGAAGCTTCCCCTCCCCACAATGAAATGAAAAACCAAAACCTTGATGAAAAAAGTTTTAGTTCTTAAAAGGCTAGGAAGTGATTACACTGGCAAGCATTTGTAGGCCAATCAAAAGTTGGGAGGGAGGGTACTTAAAAATTCAACTGAAGTTGTGGTAACAAGGGAGAAAAAGGAAGAAACTACCTTTATTTTCTTTCGATGCTTAATTTTTGGTACATTTTTATCAGCTGGTCTCACTATCTTGTCTGCCTTTATCCATTCATCATACCTAAAAGAAAAAAAAATGTACACATTTATAGTTTTAGCCAGATAATCATGACACCATAAGAAAAATTAATGGGGGAAAAATAAAATTATTAGCCATACAAAACTGAATTGGAATTCAAATAAAGAAGTTATTTGTGTACTTTTCAGTATGTGAAGTTTCAGCTATAGTTCAGTTTTTCACATGCTGGGACACAGAACATGTATTTTTTTTACACTGGTGAGTAAGAGTGAAAGCTCATAATTTTCTGATCTGCACTGACCAACAGAAAATTCACATGTACAGGTAAAACAAACTACCAGAATGATAATTTGGTATGTATCTCCAAGAGGTATATTTTATACATATACTGTAAAACCTTAATAGTAAAATAAATTCTTATAGCTACATACAATGTGACCAGTTAACAAAAACAAAATCTTTCGAGCCTGAGTGCCTGCAAAGTCAGAATCACTAACTTAACACTAACGCTTTTCAACTTCTTGTCAGTTAAAAATTTTCATTTTATATCAGAATGATACTAGACAAAAACATACTAAATAGCACCAAGGTATTAACAACAGATGTCTTATTATCTAAGACTAGACCTGTTAAATACAACCCCAAGACCAGAGAAGTACATTCTTAGTAAGAATATACTGTAACTGTGATATTGTTCTTGCCAATTTCATTGTGTATTTTAAAAAAACCCTCAAGAATGAATCCAAACAAGATTTTTTCCTCCTAATAAGCATAATCTGCTGTTCAATTGTGAATTCAAGAACTGTTTGAATGAGAAAGAAGTCAGTTAAAAATTAGTATGTATTAACTTTTGCCTCAGTGTACAGCTGCAAAAAATTCTGATCTCCCTAGGTAAAAAGAAAAGCAGAAGGGAGAAAGCAAATTTAATAATAAAAAACAACAACCCCAAAACAACAACAAAAAAAAAACAAAACCACAGCAACCCCCCCCAACCATATACTAGCACAGGATAAAGCCAAGCACAATGCACTCATGATCATGCTGGTTTTCCAGCTGGGCTTACTTAACTACCATTTTGATATATGCAACGACGGCTGATACAGTTCCAATTCAGCTTCTTTATAACTACTGCCAACTATATCTACAATATTGGCATATAAAGTAAACAGGACTAGCTAGAAATATGCAAGCTTCTAACTTGCCTTCTTGTATACTCCAAGATCTACGCAAGAGATTCCAGAAGCTAAATACTTTATTTTATTGACTTAAATTTCACATCACAATACAGTGAAAAATAAAGTAGCAGTTGTATCTAAAGATAGTTTTCCAAAATAATTTCTTGCTGTTTTTTCCCCTCCACATGACAATAATTGGCAGCAAACTGTCCAGATTACAACATACCAAGATTACTGCTGCAAATGCTGCTGTAATTATACTATTACCAGGTGGCATGTAGGTGAACAGGCTCACATTTCTCTCCAAAACCTAAATACAACTCTGAAAAAGAGTTTTCCACTGTGGAAAAATCCCAGAGTCTGTGAGACTGTTGGAAATCATATTTGAAATAAACTTCCTTGAAGTCAAAGATATGCTTTCCAAAAGGAATACCCCTACGTAGACTGCCAAATGGACTTTGCAAACGACATATTTCATTAGGTCTAAATGCATGCAGGAAAACAGCACCAGGACTGGACAAACAAATGATGAAAATCAACAATTTTGACAGTTATGCTTTCTGCATCAACCATGTTGCTACAACATAGAATTTGTATTCATCTATTTTAGGCATTTACAGTAAGAAAACAATCTTCCCCTTATGCAAAGCCTGTGCACTGCACCTCGGCTCCCAGACAGTATGTAATTGCAGTGCCTGTTGGGGAGACAGCTGACAGACACAGGGGCACAATGAAATGAAGGAGAGAGGATGTGCAGAATCTTAAGAAAGTACCTGT
Source organism: Scolopax mira (assembly GCA_004320125.1). Taxonomy (NCBI): domain Eukaryota; kingdom Metazoa; phylum Chordata; class Aves; order Charadriiformes; family Scolopacidae; genus Scolopax; species Scolopax mira. Next base: position 375,216 of record BJBW01001479.1, on the reverse strand, counting down.
AGATACCACAGGGTTTTAAATGTTACGCATCAGAGGCAGCGGTCACAACTCCTCATCTCAAGGAGCACCAATTGAAAACCTGTGTGTGACAGTCACAGTTTCTGGCTGGAACAAATCCTGCTCTACTCCTGACTGTACCCAGAACAGCAGCCAGAGCCTGCCAGGAGACCCAGCATCACAGAAATCCTGAATCTTCTCCAGGGAATCAGATGCCCACACTTTATACCTTTGCATAGTACAGCTCCTTTCACCACTCACACATCAGATGTGTATGGTTTGCCTAAACCTGTGACCACTGGACCCCAGGCTGAAACAGATCCTGCAAAAGGGGCAAAATCCCAAGCTTTAGTTGACATCCTGACCCTAAATTAAATTCTCGTCTCCTGTGTGACAAAGAAGCACCCTGAAAGCTGAACAGCTCACCGATGCCAAGCTGCATCTCAACACTGTGTGCAACTCAGACTAGAGACTCTGTTCATAAAACCACACTTTGGTAAAATAGGAAAACTTACTTAATCTGTAGTCTTGCTTTAGAGAGCCTGTTCACAAAACAAAAGGAAACAAAAAACATTATGAAAGAAGTACTTCAGCCCTCATTAAAAGAAGTATGTGCTTCCAGAAGGCCTGATTTGGTTTACTGCAGTGCCATCTTCCCCACTTGCTTGCCTCAACTCCCTAAAGCAAGCAGCTGGGCGAGGAGAGGAAGGAGGTAAGACCAGAAGATGTTCCTAGATGAGCTTGCACAGATTTGTTTGGGAACCAAGAAGAGAGACTTAGTAAGAAGCTATTACTTATCTACTTTTTAAATCCCATGAATCCTACTTTTTTTTTCCCATGAAAACCTAGAATGCCTTCAGAAAGAAAACCTCTTTGCCTTACCAAAATTAAGACAAAGGTGAGCCCGTAAGGAGACAAGCTTTTTTGCCTTACTGGTTAAAATGAACGCCTGCCAGAAAGGTGGGTTTGAATGAGAAGGAAGGAATAAAGGAAAAGAGGAAGAATGAAATGAATAGTTATACAGTAGAAAGAAACAACTGACACTTTGCATGAGAGCATGTACAGATCCTGTTACATCCATATGTACTGATGGCAAGCTAAAATAAATCACAACTTATTCTCAGAGATTGCATATTTGATCCTCCACAGAAGTACTTGAGGGGAAACAAGGAAGAAAGTATACTTTTCCAGTTCTAGATTTATACTAGCAAAGGTCTCCGCTTTCTCAGGAAGACAAGGGACCTCAAGGAACTAGCAAGCTTCAGCAAATTCACTGAAAAGCTCCAGTGTACTGCCTGTATCAGCTATCAAAGAATAATCAACTGTTTTCTTTTGCCGTGATCAAAGAATGGAGAAGATTTAGTCTTATAACCAAATACTGGAATATTAGATTAGGTCTCTAATTTTTATATATATATATTATTTATTTTTTTAATAATTCTGGCCCCCCCCCCCCCGCACTCAAGAACCTGACATTTGGCTACACATTCCTTTAATTTCAGTGGGTGATCGTTAAGTACAAAAGAAGAAAGCAATGTTGAAAATAGTAGGTCTTAGTTTTAAATACTTGAAACATTCAAGAATGACATGTCTTGTGATATTTTACATACAGTTGTGATGTATGTCTTGTGATATGACATACAGTTAAAACAACCTAAATTCCTTTTGAATAAGGATCCTCTGTCTTTAATTCCTGGGAACATACTGCAGAAGAAATTAATCTTAAACACTTATATAATGAACTTTGCTTTGCACTGGCAGATGAAAATTAAAATTATGACAGAGGAGCTAGCACTGTAGCTCCCAGGGAACCTGTAGTTTAACATACAGCATACATAATTCAGAACATGACTGGTGCATTATAAGAAATACATTTTCTCTCATAAGCTTTTCCTGGTTAACATGGAGTAACATAAACAGCTCTCTCTAACAGAGTAGAGATTTTTACCATTCCCTTTCACTACAAGTCAGGCTCCACTGGACAATACAATTTTTTACCTTTGTCAGAGACTCATAACACCTGAATGTCAGGATCTAGCAATAAGATCTTATAGAATAAAGTAGTGCAGCTGTACAATGCTGTTAAGAATCATAAAATGGTTTGGGTTGGAAGGGACTTTGAAGATCATCGAGTTCCAACCCCCCAGCCATGGGCAGGGACACTTTCCTGACTAGATGCTTGACTAGATTGCTCAAAGCCCCATTCAGCCTGGTCTTGAATGATTTGATTTCTGTATTTTCTATTTACTATTTAAAAAAAAAAAACAACGTTCCATAGTGGTTTGTGTCACTGGCTCCAGAGTGTTTAAAAACTTAACGAAGATGAATACCAAGTTGACTAAATTCCATTGCAAGTATCCAAACCACATGTGCATGCGCACACACACACACACTATTATTCTGAATCACAGATTGACAATGAAGTTACCTAGCTACCTTGCGATAAGAAACAAGAAACATTACTAGTTATTTAGGATACCTGCTCAGACTTACAGGTTTAAAGAACAGGCCATTAAATGGAATACTGACCAAAAGTGGAAACAAGAAAGTCAACTTGAAGGGGAAGCAGAATGATAGAATTAAAAAAATCCTGGATGAATAGGAAATCCTAGTTCAGTACATCCCATGACCTGATGTTACAGTACTTGTCCATGCTAAACACTAAAAGTAAGCTACAATGAATAGGGAGAGGAGGGAGTTGCTACCTATCCAAGTAAAGCAGTTATTCTTCCAGGTTCCAACTGAAGCCAAATCAAGTTATCACATCATACAAGACTTGTATTCACAATACTGAAGCATCAAAGCATTTAGAGTGTTGCCTTAAGCTCAGGCTTAGCCACTCTTATTGTGAAATCCAAAAATGTAAGTAATTTTACTTGAATTAAAAATATTAGCTGCATTTAGCAGAGTCCATAAGCAGTCCCATAGCTAAATCTTGATCACTGGTATCTTTCTCAGTGAATAATCCTACTCTTCCAGCCCCTTTCAGAGGGCTCTTTTGAAACACCAGGTGAGAATATAAACACAAGTCTTGCTGCCAGAAAGACCAAATGACTCCCTCCCTTCACCTCTCAAATGAGTGAAAGTTTACTAAATACGCTTTTCTTATCAAATATATCCTAGTCACAGGAAAAAAATGCCTCTTATATCAGTCCATACATTTGTTTAAAACGCAGAGTTCAAAAACCTGAATCTTGATTTCTCCTTTAAGAACCAGGGCGCTGGGATCTCCAAGGTGAAGGCTCATTTTCTCATTTCTTCAGATTTAAAGCAGTATTGCTTAAATAAAACTGATCATTTCGCCTCATAGCATGTGTGATAGCATAATATTTACTCAAAAAGGAAAGCAACATATGTTTACACGTGAATTCCGAAACGAGAGTCAAAAAGCAAGAAACCTCTTGGGATGGTACACAGTAATTCTCAGCAAGTGGGATGCAAATTTCAGCAACTTAAACGCCTAAACAAGTCTTCTCCAATAACGATCGAAATGTTAGTCGCATTCCAAATCCCACCTTGAGCAGGCTGCATCTCCCCTAGGATCTTGACTTCATAGCGCACTATGCTTACAAATGTCTGAAGGTACTTTATGTGAAAGATCATATCCTTATAGCTCTCTATATATACGTAGAACAAAATTCTACAAAAACTGGATATAAAACCCAGCAATATCAAGATGTTCCTCTTCAGCTGTGATTTAGGTGGTCCTGGAAATTACCAGGCCTAGATGCAAAGAGGGAGAGAAGTATCATGCTACTGTAATCGTGACCTTTGCTAGCACTGAATAAATGTGATTTGTCCTGCCCTCTTGGTCAGAGGTAGGATGGTAATCAAAGTCCAGATGACAGAAAATGGTTACAAGAGCTTTTCCAGAAGAAAAATAACTAAATAAAAACTACAACAGATTTGCCTCAGACTTTTTCTTTTTTTAAAGATCTATAAACACAGTCATACAGTTTAAAAGAGGACAGCTGAGGACAATGAGCAGATACACTGAAACTGATGAAAAAAGCAGCAGACTTGGCAGACTTGGTAACTGGCTTAAAAGCCACTCAGAAGCTTTAGTTTTCTCTACTGTTTTTGAAGCTGCTTCAAGTTTTAAATGGCAAAAACGTGGTCTGAAGTGGTAAAAATATATTAATACTTCTATTAATGCTGTAATAAAGACAATAAAAAGCATATATTGCTGCATATTTAAAGAAAACCATAAGAAGCCTCTAGGCTAAGAAGAGTCCTGTTTGGAAGCTTGAGGCAGCCACAGGGGGAAGGAGGGGTGGGGATGGGGGGAAATCAGATCTGAATTAAATGCAATTATCTGCTGCACACTAACTTGCCACTAAGAATCTTGTACTTTTTCTTGTTAAATATCATACTGCTATGTACTCTCTGTTTTGCTGAGAAGAATGTGTATATAGACTCAGTTAAGTGCACTATTCAAATATTGCATGAGACAAAATTGGCTTAAGAGAGACAGAGGAGGAATTTGTGAAAGAGCAAGCTATCACTTCTTGTATAGAGAGATCTAAAAATAAGATGGGGAATGAAGTAAGCCTTCTTTGAACAAGTCACTTTAAGATGATTTTCTGAGTAACTAAAGTACTGCATTTATATAATGTTAAAAATCTAGTAGTTTCACACAGTACAATGACCTTCACAGAACACCGATATTGAAAGTTTAAGACTCCAGATGTCTATTCATTTAGTTTTTAAAATACACAAGTGTATTTTAGAAGTAATTCAAGAAGTAATCACTAACTAAAACTCAAGTTACCTCACGTTCCATCCACAGTAGTGCACCAAGTAAAGGACTTCTCCACCTTCGATGTCAGAATCTTTAATACTAGCTTCATACATTTTTTGATTTTTCCCTCTTCCATACCGCACTTGGACTTTCATGCCCGGTGGATAGCATTCAAACTCTTCCTCCTCATTGTTATTGTTGTCTTCTTCCTCCTCCTCCTCCTCTTCCTCCTCCTCTGCTTCTTCTTCATCTTCATCTTCTTCCTTATTCGTGTCATCTCTTGAAAGGTTTAAAAAATTGTAGAGTTAATATGAGATACTTCATAAGCTTTTCAGTTCCAAACCACATATATTGATAAATATTGTGGATGCATTAGAGACTGGGAAATAGCAGGCTCCAAATATGTGAAACTGCACTATGGCTGAGTAATAGCAGCAAAATAGAGGATACAGCAATACACACAAAATCCAGTGACTGTAAGGTGCAAAAATGACTTGACTAAAAGAAAAAAAAACAATCCATCAAAATCTGTATCAGCAGAAGTTGTTCAAACTCATCTTTATAAGATTCTTTCATGCAGTCCCTTTGTTTAAATATTGTGGTTTTCAGTTCAAACTAACCCTTCTCGATATAAAGTTCCCTAAATTCCATTTTCCAAACTACAAGTTTTATAAGTGCTTCTTGAAATTCACTTCCCCAAAAGATCCTTGCTTTATTATAATAAACAATCTCTATCTCAAAACCTTGGAGCGACTGCAACCAAAACCAGATTTTACGCAAAACAGATTATTTAGCCAATCAGGCAACCTGTGCTAATTCATGACCTTGTCACTTCTTGCCAATTATGCTAAAAGTCTTCTAAATATATGCCAAACTTGCATTTAATTATTATATAAATACACAAGCAGGTGTCTGCTGTTTTCAAAAATAAGCTAATTTTGAATACATTTTTAGATATTTGGACAATTTTCAGAAGCACTCAGAATCCACAAATCTTGCTAGTCTCCGTCAATGGCAGCTACAGGCTCCTCAGTGTTCTGAAAAGTATCTCCAACCATCTTAAAGAGGCACACTACATTTCAAAAGCTAATGAGGCAAAAATACCTTTTAATCTTAAATAGCTTTACAAAACAATATTATTGTCCCTCACATCATTCTAATCCCACACCATCCAATACAGAACACATTAGGGCCACTTACTAAATTCACAATAGCCACAGACCACTACAATTTTAAAAATCTGAGCAAAAAAATCGAAGTTAGCCTTGCAAACACAAAAGTCTGTATTAATAATCTAGATCTTTCCATTAAATTTTCAGTAGAAAATACTCATATAAACAAAGCTACTTTCTCTCTGAGAAAGGATCAAACAGCACTTTAATTATTCAAATGTTTCTTTGTAGAAGTAAAACCGCAGTATTATTATCTAATTAGCTGGCAAAAGAGAATTCAGAACAATAAGCTAAATTCAACTGTAGCATAACCATGAAGATTTAATGAAAATACTTCAGAAATTAATGTTGCCATATATATATACACACACAAAAATATGTAAATACATATATATGTGCATACAGCACAAGATAAATGCTAAAAATTCCCTCCCTTGGTTTATTAACTAAATCAAAGCACAGAAGATACATCTATTCAGGTGTACATGGCATGGACTGGGCAGTTTTGTCTAGAAGGCCAAGATTTTCCATTAATTATATACTTTCAGTGGCCTACTTTGCTAGTGAAGTTAAAACAACCATATTTAAAAATGCAATATAAATGATTGAGCTTTGAGAGCTCACTTCATCTCCACTACACACCAAATGGCAAAATTCACTTCCCAAAATAGTCACAAATAAAGGTCCCCAAAAGACTCAGATGAAAAATTCCTGAAGAGAATTCCACAGCTAACAATATAAAGCACCAACCAGTAATTTAAATGGTTTTAAATTATACTCTCTGCTGCATTAAATCAAAACTTGTAGCTAATTTCAGCTTAACAGTTATTACCATACAAAACCTAAAAAAACCTAGCATCAAGAACAGAACCAAAACTGCTCTGAGAACAAGATGAGTTTGAGATTTCCCACGATTAACAAGACTTTTCAAAACTGTAAGGAACCAAATTTTGCCACATTTCCCTCCCCCCTAAGAACTACTGGCACAATCCTTGAATGCTGTCTGCAAAGAAAAGCATGCCTATGAGGGAGATTCGGGATTTTCCAGACACTGGCAATTATGGTATCAGCAGCTCTTTAGAAGCTGAACAAGTTTGGAGTCTGTCTCACCTTAATCACCTTATGGCTTTCTTGGCGCCCCAAGAATAGATACTCTACAAAGAAGAGACACTACAAAGTAGACTCCATGACAATACCAGAACTTCTCTGGAAGAGAAGTATGAAACTTTCATTGTGAAGTTGAGTAACTTGGATGGTCAAGTAGATGTGAAGAGCAGATTGGACACGGATGGAGGGTATATCAGGAAGCAAAGGTGAAATGGAAGTAGAGAAGGCTGAAAATAAGAAGTGTTCTAAGGAATGATTTTTTTTTTGCAATCATAAACCGTAGATTTTAGGAAACCAAACAAAAGCAGAGAACATTCATCATTTTGGAGCAGAAAAAGTGGCATACTTATATAGCTCCTGGAACAAAAAACAAAAACAAACCCACAAACCCCAAAACATATTCCAGTGGTTGCAAGGAAGAAAACATGTTGTTTTACAAGGCCATAAAAAGCTCAAACCTGGCAGCGCAGATGAAAAGAAGCCATGACTGCTGTGTAACAGAGGCTTGTAAGAGAAAATTGTGATTGTAGCCATCCAGCATGCACGGTCACAACCTTGTTTGTCCAAGTATATGCATGAGAACATCGGATTTCCTTTAATGCAGTTTAGTCAAAATCCCATTGGGGGTAGGGAGGGGAAGAAGCAAACAAGCCTCTTGGCAGCAGATTGCCATAAAGCCCCAACAATTTGAACAACCCAAGCAGCGGCCGATGAAACAGGGCAACAAGAGATGTGCATGCACACTGTACAAGAGACACAGCAATGCAAGTGTAACTGTGCTCCAGAAACCAAAGCACCACCAGAAAGTTTATCATGGATCGTCGAAAGCATTTCCAATGATAACTGCAGACTAAAGAATACTGTCACATCATCTCCCATGAATGGAAGGATGAACCTTTAGAAGTATTAAATTAATGAATTAAAATGCAAAAATATTTAATAAAGTAAAACCATTAAAATGCTTAGAGCATACAAATATTGCTTATTGTTAGTTCCAAAGGACATTGTGAAACCATTTAAAGCTAAAAATACTGCAAGTGTTCAAAAATACTTATGCGGCAGGTAATTCTCAGTCAGTAAGATTTAACATCAACAAACCCATAATAAGGTAAGTGTACCAACGAGTAGATGTTGTTAATAGATGAAACAGTGCATGCTATTATACTTGCATTATCATGCAAACGTCTTTTCAACCCGCAATCTCTGGCACTAAACACACCTTCGTCACAAAGCCCGGGTGAAACCTCTGAGACAGTGTGCGGTTTGGAGCGTGAGATCTTCCTTCTAGGATCCCTGTTTTGCAGCAAACCTAACCCTACTCCAATGCACTCCCCCAGCACACACAGCAGGTGAGATAGCAATCCAAAATTATTTTTTTCAGGGGTTATTCTAAAACTTGAGGAAGCAAGATTATTTCAATTATTGGTTCAATTAAGTCATTACAGTTAATTGAACCACTAGCAGAAATAAACGCCAGTGTAATTGACACTTCAAGTTTAGCAATTAGCTTCTATTTTTGTTTCCCTCCTTTTTCCCTTTTTCTCACCCTAGAGCATTATTTAGCTTCTACTTCACATAATACAGAGCTGGCAGATGTCGAATCTCCTTCATAGTCTGATTTTCTCAAAAACAGCTGTATTAAGATTTCCTTAAGTTTTAAGGCAGAGGCGCCATTAAGATCTGTACTTATGCCATGACATTAACATCTCATCTTTAGTTAAACAAAATAACAAAACCCCCAGTATTTGTCTTCCCTCTGAAGTTGCAAAGAAAACATAAATATAAAAGCTCCAAGGGCTTCTGTCTATACACACAGAAAATCTGAATAAACGCACAGTTATGGTCCATCGTTCTGAGGGAAGGGGAAAGGCACTAACTTGATTTGAATCCTGAGGGTAGTGCAGTACACTTCAACCATGGAAGCCTGCACTCAGCGTTTTCCCCTGCTGCTACAGAGAAGACAAATGAAAGGACCTCATGTTATTGCTTCTAATCATTCAGCCAAGTTTTTTTAAAGTATTTGGAGACATTCCTCAAAAGGATAATGGATGGTTCAGAAGTCTGGCTGAGGAGTACAGCACTTTTCATTTTTATGGCACTGGTTCACACTCAGCTTGAAAACATCTAGTATTGGATGAATGTTTAAGGGCTCACCCACACACATAAGTCTCAGTGACAGCTACCATGGTTAATAACCTCCAGAGCGACCATAAGCTATGTAAAATGTGATGACAGAACCACTTTTTCCACATCAAAGACACCTCCCTTCCATTCAATGTGATGCACGCACGGGACTGGTACGTTTGCACTCTACAGTTTATTATTGTGTGATTAGGAGCTTATTGCTACATGCAAAGCAACCCTTACATATACGTATGTATCAGTGTGTATTCTGTATTAAGAAAAAAATTAATCGATTAGACTCTGATTGTGAAAACATGACTATACAAAAACTTCCCTCCCAATACAAAAGCAGCTGGAATACATAAACAGAACACACATCACAAGCATAGACATACGTTCCTGTAAATGAAACTAGCTAAGTATACTTCTTAAAAATGTACTTTTCTGCATGTATACCAACAGTCTAAGATTCAGAACAGATGTTCACACCAACTGTGCAATGAACATGATACACTCTCTGCTCCCAAGCTAATCAATTCCACATAAAGCTAAATCAGGCTGGAGAAAGCTACCTCAATATATAGTTCTCAACCCTAATCCAGAAGATATGCCTTGCGTATCAAATCTCCTTCATGCCAAAACATTTTAACCTTCCTTCTACCCTTTCATATTCACCACCATAAAGCTTTGATATGTCATTTTAACAGATAAGGAACTGCAGAAAACATTGCCTCTAACAATCTGTTATCTCCCATATGTGAAATGGGGCTTCTGTCTATTACATAATCCCCTTGTAAATTGCTTTCAGAAAATCCCCATCAAGTGCTTCCAGAAAATTTAACTCTTGTACAAACAGAAGCTATCACCTACAGAGGCACAGCAGTTGGTCACCATGTGCTACCAAAGGTAATAAAATCCAAGTAAAACCCTTGATGTGAAACAATGCCCATCTTAACCTAGTTCTCAACTACTGATTTTATTACTCTTCCCTCCCTCCCTCCTGATTATAGGAGGTGAAACGCTATCACTATAAGGAATGATGTATATAACAGCTCTAAAATTAAGATTTTTCCGTTTCATGTGAATGAATGGTTTAATTCCATTTAATATTATTAGCCACGGACATTTAGCATGTTCTCCTTCTGACACTCTCAAAATATGACAAAATCAATTCCCAGAAAACTATACCATGAAGACCTAAACTGGCAGTATGAAACAAGCAGAAATGTTTAGGTTTCCAAATTATTCTTTAAGGCAGTTTTACTCCTGGTGTTAGGGTTAAAGCAGCATCTCAGACAAGAAAAGGAAAACGCAAGAATAAAGCCACTTGCAATCTTTCTGTACTGTCACTGGGATTACTTCCAAGAATTCTGCTGGTCACCTCTAAAAACCCAAGTACTACCAATATACAAGTCTGATGCACATTTCTGTTTGAAAGCAAAAATTATTAGCTGGATTTTGAGCACTTAATCTTTCATTTCACTTATAAAAAGTTCTTGACAGTGTCTTGTCCAGGTGCTTTAGCACAAAGTGTTAAAAAAACCCCAACCAAACAAACAAAAAATCAAAGAACCCTTAACATTTAATTAATCATCTGGGGGAAAAAATGACTAACATTGGTTAACTAGCAATTAACCTACACTTCAGTTCACAAACTGTATCTACTGTGAAATTTGTAAGGACTTACTTTTTATTTTATTACCTTATATTAAAACCCCCACATCTTTTAAAAATTGCACTATGCTCCTGGCCTCAAGTCTCTTGGGAACTTGTTTAACTCTCTATGCTGTTCATTGTGTCAAAAAAACCTCTTCCTTCTCAATTTATTGACTTTGGCGAGTTACAACTGCTTATGTTAATGCTACAAAAGGAAACTTGCACCAACTATGCAATGCTACATTTGAATACCACTACTTCCACAACATGAAGTCAGCAGGAACTTTAAAACAAGGAGGACTTAAAACTGTCTTGTTTATTCACTGACTAAGAATGTATAATCTTTTGTGCACTAGGGAAAAATGCCCATTTTTACAAAGCCAGGTTTACAAAGCCATTTTTGTAAAGATCTCTTTGGGACAGACCAATGAGAAACAATACACCACTGGCCTTTTTAAACTGGTTTTATGCCTAGAAGTTGCACAAAACCATATCTAGCACATGCATCTTCCACTAGCCACTAGCCATTCTACACAAGAAAAGCATGTGTAGAATAAGGGGCAAGCTGCCTTTGAATCTCTGTTCTCATTGTTCACGGATGCTCAAGCACATCAGAAACTGGCACTCTGGGGAAGAAAGGAAGAGAACCACACTCAGCCTTTCTTCCTCTTCATCATTCAGTCTGGGAAAGACCCTTGAGATCATTGAGTCTAACCATCAACCCCACTCTACGAAGTTCTCCCCTACACTGTATCCCCCAGCACTGCATCTAAATGACTCTTAAACACGTCCAGGGATGGTGAGTCAACTACCTCCCCCTGAGCAGCCTATTCCAATGTATGACCACTCTTTCTGTGAAGAATTGTTTCCTAATGTCTAGTCTAAACCTACCCTGTTGCAGCTTGAAGCCATTCTTCCCTCTTGTTCTATGGCTAATAACCTATCAGAAGAGACCAGCACCAACCTCTCTACAATGTGCTTTCAAATAGTTGTAGAGAGTGATGAGGTCTCCCCTCAGCCTCCTCTTCCTCAAACTAAACAGCCGCAGCTCCCTCAATTGTTCATCTAGTACAACATCCCCACCAGCATAACAGGCCCTCAAAAGCTTTTATGCCTTTATGGTAAAAACACTAAAAACATAGTTTAGCATTTAGGATGACATTTTTAAAAACTCTTTAAAGTTGACACAAGCGCATTTTCTACTTCATCTCAATCTCTGAGGGAAGAACAGAAAAGTAATCACACTAGCAGCACTACTACAGTACTATTGCTACTTGTAAATGCTTACAGACTACTAACTGCTACAAATTTTTCATTTTTCTTAATTTATTACTTGAAACACATCCCCAGCAGTGTCTACATCAACACCTATATTTAGAGCTATGCTTTCTAATCTAAGCAACTGTTACAATCTTTTATGAATCAAAAGTGAAATACTGGATAGAAGAGTTTTTACCAGATAAGTGAAGCAGTGAGAACTCACTCAATTAGCATCAGATGAATTGGGTAAAATTAAGAGTAAATGGTATTTCCTACATTTTTTGTTGTTTTTGTAATAAGCAGTAAGAAAACTCGTAACATTTTAATGTCACAACCCAAACAGACATGAATCAGGATTTGTGAAAAAAAAAAGAAAGAAAGAACAAACCCACAATAAAGGATTACTGAAAAGCAAATGCAGCTTTTTATGTACCATTTACTATAGCTGCGTGGTAAGTATTAAGCCACTTTCCAAGTATATAAATAAACACAAAATAATGTCACAAACATACGTATATACAAAAAAACAATTTATGTAACTTTAATGAACTGCTACTCTCTAAGCAGTGCAGTTAATTTAGTTAAATATATATTGAAAGTAGCATTGTAAAATCAGACCTTAATAATTCTGAAAATATAGCAAACCTGTTACAGTACAACTCAACTAGTTCACCTTAAAATTTAATAAGTTCCAGCAATTCATCTTTTAAAAAAGAAAAAAATGCACACAGGACACAAACGAAATCACATCCATAGAGAAAAGGCTCTTCTAACTGAGTTCAGGTAAATTTGATTTTTCAGTATTCCGCATTTCTGAGTTACAGAAAACACCCATGTAATCTCACTGAAAACATTTAGAAAGACAAAAACATTTTACAGAAGGATCCTTCCAGAATCTGTTACATGGAAATCAAAACCCTTAATAAAATAATGAAGAACTAGTCCCAGTGAATCAGAAATTAATATACTTAACTACATCATTCTGTCACAACTCTTAATGAGCCAGAAAAACCACTAAGAGTTAATAATACATAGATAGAAGATTAAGACAGTTGATCTACTAAGCAGCAAAGATTGCTGGAATGAACAAGGGAATTAGTGGACGGTAAACAGCTGGTATTAAGTAGAAAAAAACCTCCCATCCCTGATATGCAGGTTGCTGTGAAAGTATAAGGAGGTGTCATTAGCTGCTTTCCCTCTTGTAATGGCTTCTCCCTTAAGCATCTGTTACTGCTTTTTGTTGAAGACAAGATACTGTATTTAAAAAGACCTTCAAGTTGACCTGTAACAGCCATTTTTGAGTTCTTATCACTTGAAATCATACTGTATGAAGGTCCTAATTACAAGAATATAAATTGCTAACACACTCGGGATTAGTCAGGACTATATTCCATTCTAAAATTTGTATAAAATCTGTATTTTTCTGCACAGCTGACAAAAAGCACTTGTGGGATTTTTCTACACTTAAACAGGAAAACTTGCCCATTCCATAAAGGAAATGAGAGATCATCTGCACACATCCATTGATTCGTGGCCCTGAGCACCCCTTTTATTTCGATTTCCTACTTCCAAAACTCCTGTCTGAAGGACTGCACAAGAGACTCCTGCCAGGATCATGCCTACTTAATGGCAAAACTGCTACTGAGCAGCGCGAGTACTTCCATCTTTTCTTATGTTACCCACAACACACCACTGCCCAACAGCAAAAGGTGGAAACTGCAAGTTTGTGATATAACTGTACCAAAATTAAGTAGACAGATACTACTGGCAATGGCTGCAATATTTTTGTCTTAAATCAAATAGTCACCTATGCTTTATATATTCTTTTCTCACTCAGCTTATAAATATGTAGGCCTGGACTCTGCAAAAAATTAAGATGCCTTTTTTTTTTTCTCCCCAGTAAATTAGATCCATGAACTTCAACAGCCCTACCCATGACAAAGTTAGGAATACATAAATGTCTGGAAGATGCTAGTCTTGTTCACAACAGAGACATCTGATTTGAAGTTCAAATTACAAGAATAAAATTTAGTGAACACATATCAGATGCCTTAGCTGGTTATAAACAGTGTAACTTACCCTGGTTTTTCTTTTTCTTCAGCATCTGCATTTATGGTAGGATTTTCCATTTCTTTAATCTTCTCATCCTCTTTATCTTCTAACTTGGTTTCATCTTCAGTTTTGATTACATTTAAGTCCTTTTCTTGATCAGGCTGAGTATACGCAGAATCTGGCAAATTTTTTTTGTTTCCCTAGGATAGTAAAACCTTTAGTTAACTTACAAGGTGAAATAAAAATACAAAGGATTTAAGAAAAGGCAGACAAAACACACTGAAGTTACATGAGCAAAAAAAATCTAGTCTGGAGCTTGTTCTAAAATTGCAGCACCTCCACTATTTATTTCTTCTAAAAATCTCAAGCTAAACATGACAGATTTTGAAGTTGCAGCCAGTGTCCTAGCTAGTTTTGTGACAATGCTACAGGCATGCCACTCTTAGCATGCACTCTTAGACCTGAACTGCAAAGAAATCCCTAAGATCAACACTTCACAGGAGATGTTTTCACTTAGCATGAAGAAATATCAGTACTGTCCCACCTGGTATTCACCCTGGAGTTAGTACCAGCAGACAGAGGGTGGCTGGCTGCCACTTATAGGCAGAAGCACAACAGTTGTGTTGTATACTGACTCAAGGAGCTACACTGCTTCCAGAGCAAACGGCTCAGCCTGCACAGCACAGCACTTCAGCTCAGTACCCTGCACTTCCTTTGCTAAAACAACTGAGTCAACACTGGATTTTGCACAGCCATAAACCTTTGTCTCTGAGCTAAGTTAGATTACTGTGTACATCATATGGCCCAGGTTCTCTGTAGAGCTTCACTGGTTTCAATGGAGTGGAGAAGTAAAAGCAAGATTGATGAGGGTTTCAAAGCATGGCTAAGTGCAAAAAAAAAAGTATCATCACTGTTGTTAGCTGTGAGTGTGCATTACCCAGAACAGGATAAAGCTGCAACATAATTAGTCTCCATTTGACCTAGGAGGCGCCCAAACAAGTAGAATGTTGCAGCTGCTTCGTAACAAGTCAGACATTTTAACATCATGACCCCCTAAAACAGGCACCTGGGACAGATATGGCTCAAATGTGTTGTTCCGAGTTACATTTACAGCATGGTTTTGTCTTGTTTTAAATCCTCTATGGAGATTTTAACCTTGACATGAATTTATGGTTATCAACACACTGCTTGACTTTATAAATAGGATATAACATGAACATTAAAATATTTTACCAGAACAGAGGGATTATCATTTTCTTTACTTTCATTATCATTCTCAGCTAATTTTTTTTCTTCTTGTTGTACTATTGCTACTTCCTCTTGCTTGCGCTCCTCCTTATCCACTTTTATTTCTTTTACTTCCTGCTCTGGTTCTTCACGCATCTTCAATTCTTTTTCTTTTTCACAGTCTTTACAAGGTTTGCTTGTCACTTTCTCTGGCAATGCCATTTGAAATTCAATGTTAGCTGATGTACAATACTCTTCAAAACCATAGAGATATCTAAAAGAAAAAAATTGCTTACGATAAACAAGTTTGTTTCAAGAAAGAACAAGCTATCTAGCAGAAACTAAACACGAACATTATGTTTAAAACTTAAAAAACTGTGTTATAACTATAAAGGTATGGACTTTATGCATATTACCACTACTACACGATCACTTCAGTTCATTCTAGTGATGTTTTAGCACAAACTTCATAGCTTTATTACTTACTTTTTGTATGCACATTTAACATTATATCCCGCAGCTGAATTCAATACAGGAATTCCAAGATCTTGATAAACTTGCTTCCACACTGCTCCACTTTCAATCTGGTAAAGAAAACAACACCATGCTTTTTGAATTAACTCACTGACAAAAAAACAGACTAAGTTGACAAAGCTTACAACTTATAAGTAGTTTCCTTTGATCTATAAAATGGCTATTACATACAAAATATTTCACTGTGTAACTACATTAAGCAATTTAGCATTTCTGCCTTTCAGTAAGACACAGCAGGTTTTCTTCTCCAGGTGGTAATAAAACAAAGGAAAGAAAATACAAAGATCAGAAAAATCAGTACATTATTTTTATTTTACATTTAAAGTAATTCTTAACTATCAGAGCTGGAACATTAATAAACTGGAAAGAAAAAATTAATTCAAAACATTAAGAATACTAAGCCCAAGCAGTACTGCACCAGTCTTTCATTATGTCTGTAACATGCCCTTTCTGACAGCGTGATACGCTCATTTCTAAGCATCTGTGAAGGTAAAGCAGATTTACTGCAATACCCAAGTACAAGATCTTCTCTTGCACACGAGAGAGGTGTCACTGCACAAACATACCTCCTCAACCAACAGGCTACATTTACAGGAAGCAGTCCAAAGCAGTAACAGAATCTGCTCGGTTAACTACTGCTCCCACCAATGCCAGACAGCACATTCTTCTATATACTGCCCAGAATAGGTAAGGGCCTCACATCAGACCTTAAACCTTAGAGTACTTGTCTGTGAGATTTTACTGAGTAGAGACTCTTTTCACTTTCAGAAGTAACAACTTTAACAGACAGCTCTTGAAATACCACAAAAACACACATGTTATTATGCAGCAATAGTGAAACATGCCAAGTAGATGTGTAATTTATTTAGAATAGAATTGGTTTCTAGTTCCTGTTAAAGTATGTTTTTTGAGAGCTACAGTGTGTCTTATGTAGCTATAGTATTCAATTTTCATGTGTTTATAGCTCCTGTGTAAGATTCTTCTTTATCACTACTTAAAAAAAATAAATAGCATCCTCAGATTTTATGGCTCTGGAATATTCATCATACTAATACTCACATTATCAAATCCTCCAAGCTTGTGTACAAGTCTGAATAACTTGAAGAGATTCAAATTTCTATATCCTAATACAGGTCGTTTGTTAATAGGAGTCCCTGTGAACAAAGACAGTTATTACAGTGTTTTGAAGTATTTTTTCCAGAATAACATGAAATCCACATCATACACACTACAATGCTATTAAATACAATATTGTAAACCCCTCCCTCTGACCACCTCATGCACCTAGTACTTTCTCTTCATGAAACTAAAACTCCGAAGTCTAAATAACCCATTTTCCTTTTAGTTCAGGAACAGAATTTAATCTTCACAGTTATGCAGTCTTCCATATATTACTTAACATGCACAAATACTGCAGCTTTTCTTGCTACCTATATTATACGTATTTTAATTTTACCTGCTGAAATAGAAATCTAAAAATATCAGCATAGTCCTTTCTTTACAATAAGAAGAAACACATCTCCAGGAACAAATCCCACAATACTTCAAAGAGCTGAAACTTCCTATGCTACTAGGCTAGTACTATAGTTCATGGCGGAGGGCCACAAAGATGATCAGAGGGTTGGAGCACCTCCTCTATGAGGACAGGCTGAGGGAGCTGGGGCTGTTCAGCCTGCAGAAGAGAAGGTGCCGGGGAGACCTTATAACAGACTTTCAGTATCTGAAGGGAGACAGTAGGAGAGCTGGAGAGGGACTCTTTGTCAGGAAGAGCAGTGAAAGGACAAGGGGCAACAGTTTTAAACTGGAAGAGATTTAGATTAGATACCAGAAAGAAATTCTTTACACTGAGGGTGATGAGGCACTGGAACAGGTTGCCCAGGGAAGTCATGGATGCCCCATCTCTGGAAGTGTTCAAGGCCAGGCTGGATGGGGCTTTGAACAACCTGCTCTAGTGTCCTTGCCCATGGCAGGGGGGTTGGAACTCGATGGTCTTTAAGGTCCCTTCCAACCCAAACCACTCTATGATTCTACTGTACTAGCGGTAGCTACCACATCGTCACTGCTTGTAAATAGCTCCTCAATTCATCTTCACATGTAATCAAAAGATACTCATTTAACTAGTTTTAATACTAATTTAAATACAAAGACCTTTATCTCTGCCTTCACAGACATTGCACTTTCCTTGAAGTGAATAAATACATGATAAAGATTTAATATAATAAATCACATTTACTTTTAACAACATTTCAAGCTACATTAC
The DNA here is from genome assembly GCA_004320125.1 of Scolopax mira. Lineage (NCBI taxonomy): Eukaryota > Metazoa > Chordata > Aves > Charadriiformes > Scolopacidae > Scolopax > Scolopax mira. The sequence goes on along the minus strand of BJBW01001479.1, from coordinate 357,086 downwards.
TGACAAAGCTTGTGCTTTTAAGGGATCAGGATTCACACAAGAAAATCAGCACAAAGTAAATGCTTTTTTTCATTATCTTAAAAAGTAGACGGGTGGTTACATTTTAATATATTGAAGTATCTCAAAGTTACTAAACTGAGCGTATACATATGGCTGAGGACGTTAAATGTTTGATTATACACACTATAAGTACACATTAGAAGATATACTAGGATATATGAGGTATTATCCATTTACTTCTGAAAGCAGGAATAAGTGACTGTATTTTAGAAGAAGAGTCAAGTGACATGTGTCTTCTAAATAGCGGGGAAGTCAGGAGTAACAAATACAGTGTCACTATTTCCAAAACTGAACAGCAAAGCACTACTAGTTTACTGACTTGATTCTTTAAAGTACCACTAAGCAACACACCTATCTTTAGCTTCTACAAGTCAAAGATTAAGATGCCCACCTCTGTCTTCCATGAACTTGTATAACTGCTGAAGAAAGTTCTCTCGTTCCTCAGGAAATGGCTCTATCTCCTCCTGGTATAAAGCAACGCACACAAGAAAATTATCAACATTTAATTACAGTCCTTCATTGAGAAACAGAGAGCAGTTATAATTTAAGTTCAAATGTTCAAGTTTGAATTTACTGTAATCAGCAACCACATACTATACCAAGAGATACATATTCCCAGTGCTATGCCACATGGAAGTAAGTTTTATAAAATACAAACAGTATTTAAAAATTTCTGTAACAGTAACTATAAAAACACAATGAAATTGGATTTTTGATTGATCACTGAAGCATCATAAGTGATACCATAAATCAAGATGCATTCTCAATTTTTTCCATTTATGCAGAAAGTCTGGGAGACATCACTACTAATTATCCAGAGGTTGTATCGGAAATCTCAGGTCTATTTCTACTGCAGGATTCCTTGATGCCTGGATGCACTATGCTGCTTTCAGGGATGCAGTGAAAGAAAAAATGATGTTTGCACTTTCTTAGGAGTTCTAATCCTAGCAGTGGCAAACTGCAGCCAATGGCACTGCATGTACATTGCCATGGGGTACTGGCTGAACACATGATGAGCAAGAGCAATCCCAGAACTGAAATAACAACGGATATTTTGGATGCTCAGTTCATTGCCCAAATAAACTTTTGGTTTAGATCTACTTAGATTAATAAACAGTGGAGTTTCATAACAAAGCACTATGGTTTATTTTGTAACACCTCATTAATTTCTTCAGGAAATGTGACTTGCCACAAGCAGTAGCAGTAAGATATTAATATAATCAGAATTCTTAGAAATTCTGATGACTAAGCTACTTCAAAAAAATACACCAAATATAAATTGATTAATTCTTTGCATACTTTTTAATACTACCTGTAATGTTTCCAAGATTAACTAATAAAAGTTATTCAGTAAATCTAAAATAAATTTTTCTTTCATTAATTTTCATTCTGTGTTCATCTTTTCCATTCTTCAACAGTCTCCCTGTAATAAATATTAAAGCTTCACCTACCCTGAAGCAAGGGGACAAAACGTATTGTCTTTAAAGCTACAGCAAGACAGTCGAGAAATCCACAGAAACAGAATACCATTATTAAACACAACAGAAGAAAAAACAAAACAAAACCAACACAACAATAAGAAACCCTAAGCCCCTACATCTGCTGAAGCTATTTAGTAAAGAGATAGCTGAAAATAAGGTCAAGGAAGGTTATAACTATTAGTAGTGAGTAGCCTTTTTTCCTTATTCTGTACTTCCTCTTCTCCCTTAAATGCACTTGGAGGACATATCAGAGCAAACAGGGAAAAAAATGAAGAATCAGTATATACCATGCGCTGAAACAGTTGTCATTTTAGTATAATTATCAACAGAAATGCAATGAAAATATTATACAGTCTTGCAAAGGCAATGCAAGAGGAAAGTCTCTGCAAGGGCATTCTGTGATAAGCCTCTATCTGAAACCCAGGATACCAGCAGAGCTCAGAGCTGGCAACTTCAATCAGCAAGGACAGACTGGATACAGGACAGCAACCACTAAACTAGATACACCCTCACAGGGCAGGGGAATCAGAAATCAGGTGTGTTAGCAATTCTTCACCAATAGAGATGAGGTGACGCTGCAGCTCTGCATATAGTACAGAACTATATGGTTAAGAACATTGACAGTTCACAGGAGTAGGTGTGAAAGGAAACACTGCTGGCAAGCAAAGTATTCAGCTTGGAATTGTAAAACTGTAATATGACCATGGAGAACAAATGACTTGAGAGGATCGATACAGTTCTGGAGTTTATTTTTGTTTGTTTTAATCTCACATGACAGGTACTTGGAAAGGAATTTTACCAGCATATGCTGGATCATGGCAAAGAGATTATGAGCACCTACTTGTATTTCTCATGTTCCTCACCAACAAGAGTACACTTGCCAGAAGAAAATGGTCCCACAAAGCATTTGGGGGTGGGGGAGCCGTCACTGAACTAAACCTTCATGAAACGCAGTGAAGCTTTTAAAAAGGAATGTATGCTTTTTTAAGTATTAGGGGAACTAAAGTAAAGGTGATGAAGATGCTGAATAAAACACTGTCACTCCTGTCCCACTATAAGATCCAATGCCTGAAGAGTACCTACTACATCTCAAATACAATAATCCACAGCAGCACCAAAATTCCAAGTGGATTGAAGAAAGCATATCATACTCTGTCATCTTTGCTTATTTCCAAGTTAGACAACCATAGTGCCAGCAGGTCACTCCACTGTCTCTAATGTATCTGTTCACAGGTAAAAGAAAGTGACTTGCATGCATGATATGAAATCCAGAAAAGCAGTAGCATGCTTTTTGCAACATATAAAAATCCCAAAGTATTATAGCCCAGCACTAGAAGAGAGGGTCTTTGTCTACTCTTACCTACCATCAGATTTAGGAAAGGAAGGCAATTTTCCAGTCTCTCTCATTTGGGGAAAGAATAAGAAAAGGGGAGAGGGCGGGAAGGAAAACAAAAGGCAACTTCTCTTCTAAGAAGAAAAGAAAAGAGGATTTGCATTTACCTCCTACTTATATAGAGACATATATAGGAGCATCTATATAACCATACGAGTGCATGTGAATATATATACAGGACAGGAGCATCTATATATGAAGTCTGCAGTGACATATGTTAGAATTTTGTTTTGGTTTGCTTTTGTTTTGGGTCATGGGTACCAGGACCACATGGATGGCCTGAGGGCCACCAGTGATAATTTTTCATGTCCTGGAAAGCACTAGAACAATATGCAGATGAATAATGAAGTTCCAAGAGCAGGCCCACATTCTGTTTGAAAAGAGATGCTGCTTGATAGCCAGGAGTAAATGGAATTAAAGTAAACAAAGTAATTTTAAAAAAAAAGAGAGAAGGCTGAAGAAACTGCTCAAAGGTGGGTGGAGAGAAGGCACATATGCTATTAACCACTAAAGAAAGAAAAGAAGAAGAAAGGAAAAAAAACCCACTGTTTTAGAAACTTCATAATTCAGCAGGTGATTGAAACACTGGATACTGCAGAAGAAATTACCACAAGAGATGTCACAGTAAATCCCAAAACATTTGCCTGAGATGAAATCTTCATGTCTAGCACATAGAAAGACTAGCTCATACAACATCACAGGCAACTAAGAGGAACTAAAGAGAAGGTATACAAAGGGTACAAGGTCAAATACTTACAAACACTGCAGCTGAAGACTCTGAATCAGTCTACTCAGACTTTTTCACTTCAAGACTTTTTCACCTAAAAGCAATGAGGTGATGATCGCTACATAAAGATTGTGTGCCAGCCTGCATAGGTACAAGCCTATCTACATTCAGCATGCCCAGGAACCTGCTCTGAAAGTTCAGGAATTGTACTAAGGAAGTACTTCTTGCTCCTCAAAATACTAAGCAGACCATAGTTCTTTGCAAACTGGGCTTTATAACTTTTCAATCAGAGCTGAATAGTTCTCTGTGAGCTTGAAGACAGGGCAGAACGAACTCATTCTGGATGATGGAGAGATGACAGTTTTTACTTCACACCTTCGCAGCCTCCCAACAAATCTTAAAATAAAGAAGTGAATGAATAAAAGATGGAATACTGCTTTCTATTATTCCAGAGCCATACAATGTCCAGGGAGGATGTACTGAGAGAAAGACCGCATCAATCACTTAAGACCCTAACCAGTTCAGTTTCTCCTTTACAATTCCACTATCCATAGGAATTTAAGTCTACTGCATTACTGGCAGCTGCATAACAGATTAGAGAACAGCTCTCAAAACTTAACGAGAGAAAAAGTGATAATGCACTTGGCATGACACTTGCTTTGTATGCTCAGTATGTAGTGACAGTTTGGAGGGATAGATACAGATTTTTAAGGTACATATGAAGTAAGAGACTCAAAACCCTCTCTTCCAGCCTCACAGCTAGATGAAATAAAGTTCCTTCCACTATTTTTCTTCTTTCCTCTTTGCCTTCATTTTTTTTATGGACAGGAGGCTGGGAGTAAAGAACAGGTAATCAGAAAACCAAGCATGAGGTAGGACTCCACACTTCCAGCACAAAAGAGAGAAGAAAAATGGAAGGGTAGCCAGACAGATAGCTTGTCCTGAAGCAATTCTTCAGTAGACCAAGATAAGAGAGTGCTACAACTCAGATTTCTTGGCAATTATCTAAAAGTTTCAAAATCTCTCACTTTTCACCATTACAAAACCAGTAAACTCCATTGTCTACAGCTAGAAGCAGCAAAAGAACAGTGCAAACTACTAGCAATATATTCTTTACAAGAGGACCCTTGTAGCTGTAGGCCTAGCATAACGATTTGGGGGAAGGAAAGGGTAAGACAGAAGGAAAAGGAGGACAGGGTGACAGAGACATGAGGGAGGAGGAGACAACAGCAGGGCAATGCCAGCCTAGTTGGGTTTATTTTTTAAATATGTCAAGAACGCAGGTCAGTAACAGCTTAGAGCTGCCACTTCAGATAGAGCTCGTGTAAAAGGTAGCAAAATTCCCTGTGGCTTGGAATGCAAGGTAAGTCACAGGGTAACGGCTACATATTCAGTAGAAAAGTCTATCGCCATTTATGTGAAGAGAGATTTACAGTAGCGTGATTTTAGCACGCACAGAACTCACTCCATGGCCACAAAGGGGAAAATAAACCAAACACAGTCATAATGTACAATACAACAGATGCAAGACAAGCTACAGAGAGAAACTAACCCCTTCTGCACACTACAACACACTGTATTACTATAGAAGGGCAAACAACTCTTTATTTGGAGGGAGAGTGAACCACAAACTGGAAACCCATCTGGGCCAGGACTGACATTATAGCCCAGGAATTAATATCATCCTAAGAAACCTGAAGTTCTACATAAATGAAAAAAACCCCACCCTTTGCCTTCCAATACTGTGTTTCAGTTTGCATTTCGAAAGAAAAGGCCAGTCTAGATTTGTGTACAGTTGCAAGACATAATTGCTCATGTTTTCAAAAAAATAGAATGAGATCTTTGTTTTAAAGATATCAAAAATATGTCCTTTATCAGAAACACCTAAATACTTTTTTAGCTACATAGCTCTTCCCAGAAGACAGCCAGACCTTTTACAGCTATTAAGTAAGTTCCATTTAGAAATACAAACAAGAACACTTTCTTTTAGAAAAAACAATATGCATGTGACAGCAGACACCAGTATCTACTACTTTTCTTCATCCTGTTCAGTTCCTAAACAGGAGTAGGTGCTCCAAGGCCTTCTGCCACTGCATTAAGATCAATCATGGGAAAGATTCTAAAACAGGATCTTCCTTTGAGTTCTAATTTCTATTTTTTTCATTAGTCCCTAATGACTCAGTCTTTTGACTACATGTGTGTTGCTTAGTGACTCAAAGATATTTGTTACATTTTCAAGTTGGTGTTTTCCACAAGATCTTTGTTGAATAAAGATTTTTGAAAGCCGAGAGTCAATAACACTGCCTATGTTAACATGATAAACGTTCCCAAATGTTAAAAAGACCTACTTAAATATTACAGTCTTCTTAATTTTTAATCAGTTGTATATCTATACCCTTTATTAACTTCACTTGCCTCTTCCTCACTGCTGTTATCCTCTTTTTCTTTTTCATCCTCCTCTTCTTCTTCAGCTTCACTGCTGGAGCTGTCTTCTTTCAATTCTGTTTTCCAGTTACTAGGAACAGTTCTGGTTTTACGGAATTCAAGGGCTTGGTCAAAAGCTGTAAAAGGACCAGCATCTGTTAGCACAGCAGAAAGTATCAGTTTGACCAAATGTTTAAATGAAAAAGAAGGAAAGACTGCTCATTAACAATTCTACCCCCAAATTCGAAGAACCTCAACACAACCCTGTGTTGTCCATCCTTATTTGTCCGGCTTAGTATTCTCTGCACATCAAATTACTCAGAGCTATTATTAAGATTATTACCATATTAGTGTCTATAGACACAAATAAGGATCTTCTGTTTTAGGGCATATACAGCAATTTAATTGAGAGAACCCCCATTCCACTATGTTTGTGCTGTTGGTTTTTGGATATATTAAACAGGGAAGATAATAAGAAAGAAGCACAAGCTAATTCCAAGAGTTTGATTGCACAAACTTTGAAATTAATCCACAATTCCAGTTTCTTGAGAATGCATAAAGACAACTTCTTTATAAGGTGTACTATGGGGAGAAGAACCCTATGGAAATCTAATGCAAAAGGCTGAATATGAAATAACCTCTAAAGCCAGCGTGCACTGTATGATTATATCCTTTGCTTGGCACTCTACCTTTAAAACATTTGCAGTAGAATGGTTGGTTGGTTGTGTTTTGGGGTTTTTTTTATTGGGGTTATTTGGTGCTTATTTTTTTAATAACAAAAAAAGTCCCTCTAGATTTTCAGAAATGTTCTCCTTCAATATATTATTCTATAGGAAAAGATCCTGTATTTTAGCATTCTTAAGATATAAACCAATCTACCACAAATTTGGTCCAATTTATATAATAAAGTAGATTTCTCATAAACAGTTATTTTTACCTTGTTTTAACAAAGCATCAGGCTTTGGTGAAGCTTCACTAATCTCACGAACATCTTTTCTTGGCACAGAAACGCTAGATAATTTAGAAAGTGTTAAAAAAATAAAAGAATATTTTAAAATATTTTAAAGCCAAATTAACAGTATAATACAGTGCTGTCACTAAGACTATTACACACAGTAAACATACAGAAGAAGCATTTCAATTATATCTTTATGATTGTATAGTGTTAGTCAGGTACAGCATTAGTCAGTGGATTATAAACAAAACTTCTACATTAATTTGGTGAGAACATCCATATGCATTTACTGCATACTAAAGAAAGCATTCTTCTTGGACAGACAGGTAGTTTCTGGAATCTCCCAAATGATACTACTTAACAAAAACCTCATGTTGATTTAGCAAGTAACTATTCACTCACAAAGAACAAAACCCTGCCTTACTTAAAACATAAGTATTAGCATAAACTGTCAGTATGAAATGAAAGACTTACAAATTGAAATAACAAATCACTTTTCCATTTCTACTGTGGCTATACCCAAGGAAGCAGATCTGAACTGCAGCTTATGGGTTGGGAGGCATGTGCTTGTGTGCACGCATGCTTATGTGTGTTTCTCCAGTGACATGCATTAATGCCTGAACAGCTATCAAATGGCAAGCAATAGCCCAGACTCAGTAAGTAATTAAAACACAAAGAAACTGTTAAATATTTCCATATCCTTTCTGTAAAATCATTGTGTTAAATTGAACTAAGCACAATAAATAGCTGCAAGTTTTTAAATAAAAACTAAAGCCTAGAAAAAAGAATTCTGTTTTCATCCATCAACCCCCATCTCTGACCAACATGATTTTAAGAACACAAAGTTCCTTATTCTACTGCAAATACCATACAGCCTGGTTTTCTAGGTTTCTCTATTTTCTTTCCTACTTTGAGTAGTACCACAACTCTTTTCAAAGAACATGATAATAGGCAGTTGTATTCTAGACTGAGATAAACATATGCCTTATTATTCAGTGAATTTAAAATTAAATTCAGTGAAATTATCTCAAAAAAAGAATTTCTGTGTATGTGTGTGGTGCCCATGCCTGCAGGCACATACCCCCACCCACCCCTTTCTGTAGCTGGATAAGCTTATGGCCACATCTCTCTAGTCCAAATGGAGCAGGAAAAGTGTCTCAGGCCATTCTTGAAGTCATGCAACATCGCTTTGTTTGCCACCATTGTAACAATGAAATTAAAACTAAGATAGATTTATGTATCTCATTACTAATAATGACAAAGTTCAAGACTATTTTAATCACAATGTAGGCTGTTAACAGTTTTCTAAACATAAGAAAGTCCTGGCAGAAACTTATTGAGCTTACTGATGTTATTAATACTTTATCCAGCACATTTCACACTACATTTCACTTGACTGGTATAGATTTTATTCAAGTATCAATCTCTAAATTCCTACTCACAATTTGCCATCCTTGAAAGAGCGAACGAGAATATTGTCTTTTTTCACTGCAATATCATCACTACAATCTGGACAAACCACCTGCAAAGATATTACAAATGCAAAGTTTAGGGAGGTAAAAAAATCAAGCCAACCAAAAAAAAAAAAAAAAACCAAAAAATCCCCACCATAGAGAGTAATAGTATATACCAATGCTTCTCAAAACCCTTATGGGTTCATTTCTCTTTAAGAATTATGAGATGAGAGCAAATGAGATGCCTCAAAACACAGGAGTGATGACCTGCTGAAATTAATGAATGTATGAGTTCATGCTCACTTCCTGGAGGGAACTGACAGCTGGCTGCTGCCAGAGACATAAGCAGGAACAGCATTATTACAAAAGTTAAGTACCTGTCATGCCACTAGAGCTTATTCTACTCCTCATTCTCCTCACTCCTTATTCTATTCCTCTGCACACCTTCCACCAAGTGCTGCCACCTGAGTTAGAAACCTCTTCTGAAAAACTTCCAGAAATTGCAAGGATGCAATCACACAGTTTCAAAAAGAAATGCATACAGGATTTAAGAAATTAATCCTCCATTATAAAATTGCGTAAGTTACCTACATAAGAAAGAAGAGTGCCTCAAGTTGGCCAAGAAGGCCAACAGCATCCCTGGCCTGTACCAGGAACAGCATGGCAAGTAGGACCCAAGAGGTGATCATCCCCCTATACTCGGCACTGATGAGGCCTCACCTCGAGTACTGTGTCCAGTTTTGGGCCCCTTACCACAAAAAAGACATTGAGGTGATGGAGCGGGTCCAGAGAAGGGCAACAGAGATGGTGAGGGGTCTGGAGAGTAAGCCGTATGAGGAGAGGCTGAGGAAGCTGTGGTTGTTCAGTCTGGAGAAGAGGAGGCTGAGGGGAGACCTTATCATGCTTTATAACTACCTGAAGTGGGGGGTTTAGAGGGGAAGGAGTTGGTCTTGTCTCCAAAGTCACAGGAGATAGGACAAAGGGAAAGGGCCTCAAGTTGCACCAGGGGAGGTTTAGATCCGATGTTAGGAAACTTTTTTTCACTAAAGGGTTATCAAGCATTAGAATAGGCTGCCCAGAGAGGTGGTTGAGGCACCATCCCTGGAGGTGTTCCAAAGATGGGTTGACATGGCCCTCAGGAATATGGTTTAGTGATTCTTATTTCTTATTTATTTTTTGTCAGTTAGGTTGATTGTTGACTAGATGATCTTTAAGGTCCCTTCCAACCTAGATGATTCTATGATTCTAAGTACCAATATTATGATAGGTTCTTTAATTCAAGAATTAAACTAATCAAGTTTAGCACTGAGACAACAAATTATTTATTGCCATTTTAAAAGCTACTTAAAGTTTGTTAAACCAGTATACAAGTCACTACTTAAAAAACTTCAGGAATGTAATAAAGTACATATTTGATTTCCAGAGTTATAGAACAGAAAAATAACCTACTGCATCATTCATCTCTCTTCTCTCAAAGCCATGTGTAGCTCCCTGAAAGTTAAGAAAATTCTGGCTGCTATGAAACGTCAAGGAGCAGCAAATGACTGTTGCCTTAATTTAGCTCTGGTAAATACCTCTTCTCTCTTACAGCAACTGATTTCAGTCCTACTTTTTCCACCAAAACCAAAAAGATTCTGCATGGCAAAAGGGTTTTATGATCCTTACATCATAAGGATCATAAGGTCACCAGCCATATAGTACTTTAGAAGGTAAAGTCAAAAACACCAATGAGTGAACCAGAGTTGTGTATCACACAGCACAGGCTAAATATGCTTCAAGAAAAATAAAACGTAACAGCCTAAATTTCTGAATTCAATGCATTCTATAGTCTCCAAAGAAATTACTTATCAAAACTACAACTTACTAATTAAAATGCAGTTTGAGATACAGTTTGCAATAGTGTTTAAATATCAATGAAAAAGATAGCATTTATCATCCCCTATTTAGACAGGTACACTCTCATAGCTCTCTGAAGATAGAGAAAGGCCCCTCTGTCTTTAGCTATTGGTCTTCTAGAAGCACCAAGATTTTAGTAGCCAGAAATCCATTCAGAGGATGGAAAACTGCTTACCACAACCTCATCTAGTGCCTTTAGACCAAGCAACATCACCTCAATTTTGACTGAATCAAGTTTTTTCAATTTCTTTGCAAAACAAACTCCACTGGAGTTACAGGAGGATGAGAGAGATGATCCTATGTAAACTCAATTTTCTGAAAATGCTGCAAGCCGATTTCCTCACTGCACCTTCCAAAAGCCTTTAAGTACACATTAAAACTAAGCAATGCTATCAGGCTTACTAAATCCCACTCTCTAACATAAGGAGCAACAGCCAGGCCTTTTTACAATTACAATTGGCCACTGCTCTCAACCAACCCACACTGCTGAAGAGCCCAACAAAACCAAAACAAACAAAACCAAACAAACCACCATATCCCATGCCTGCAGGATCAAAACAATGTAATTAATCCCCGAGTCCTCAGAAAAAATTTTTACCAAATTTACAGAGTTTTACATTTGTAAGTGACACACTATTTGGTTACAGGACTGATATCTGAAGTAATCAGTTTTCACTACTAATCTTAACTGTTATTTGCTACAAAGGTCTAGACTAATCCCTGAATTTATTTTTACATAATATACTTGCACAATATCCTCTGTGCCTATACAAAGTGTAACTGTATACAATATAAATAATAAAGTAATTCTGGGATATGAATACTTCAACATATTAAACCTGAATTTTCATTTCATTATTCATAATTACAATTAGCATAATATAAAACAAAATTTATCAATAAGAAAATAAAATTACTTTGTCAATATAGTAGGTGTAACCTGGTTACAAGGTAAAAGAATGGAGAGGTATAGCTACAGGGACAGGATTAAAAAAAAAAGCAAGTTATTTGGGGCATAAATCTATTCTTTGGCACAATCTTTCAGGTTAAATGCAATATGATGTATATTTGCAGAACTATAAACCTGATTACCAAATAACAGTTAATCTCGGATAAACTGTTTCAGAGTTAATGAGCTCCACCCTCAATCTTTATCCCCCTACTGCTTCTCATTCATTGCAGGAAGCTTTCCACGAGAATGAACTATTCAAGTCTCCAAAATCAAGCCAAAGAAATAACAGTGTGTATCTTTAGTACACCTTGAGAGCATAAGAAACAATTCAGTTAATCCTCAAGGTGTGACCCACAGTTATCCTGAGTACCACTACATTAGTCACACACAAGCCAAATACTTACCAGAGAGGCTGCCATGGAAACTGCTCTCTGTCATGGGCATGACCAGACGGGGTAACCCAACAGCATGAAATTAAATAGCTCAAACCAGTCTAACTGACTGCTCCTCAGAGTGCACCTCTGCAGAGGCAGGCGGTACTGCATCAATCTTAATGACAGCTTTCAATAAAGATACAGCTCAATTTTCTTGTGTATTAGTGAAAGCCTCTCTTAAAGCTAACTGTCATTAACATGCTATCTCCTTGCTCTATATTCTGCTCTCTCCCTTCCCTTCTTGAAAAAATACATCAGTGACTCATTCTCTACTACTTTCTTTCCAAAAGACATCCTGCTGGAAAGTCTCTGGACCACATTACAAAACACATGAGGTGACAAGTAGAAAGTTGCAACTGAGAGCTACTGTGCACACTAAGAAAAGTAAATGTTACTGTGTGGCATCTTTCCAAAAGTAGAGCATGAGTTCCTGAAATTAGATAAACATTTTAGGCTTTCATTGCCAGGGAGAAACTATTCAAATATTTATCATTAATACCAAAAACAAATTTAAAAAGCACAGTACTAGAGGTACCACATATGGAAATATATTAATTTCCAAATATTTCAGTCAGTCTGTATACAATCCTTAGACTAACAGAGTTATTTGTTAGAATCTGATTTGTAAAAAAGTGTTTTTAAACCAGAATAACGGAAGATGGAAAATATTTGCACTGAAAGACTACAATGTTATTTTAAAGGAAATTTACTGGCAAGATTCTACTAACTATCATAGCAACAAAGAAAGGACATTTGATCTTATTATCAAATGTGTTTATATTAAACCTAGAAAAAATAATATCTATGTAATGACTAAACCTCACCTCTCTTTACACTTTTTTGTATTTTCTTCCTTGATAAAACTTGATAGTTCAGAAAAATTATATGAACAGCTTAGGAAAAAAGCCCCTGAAATTTTAGTTCAAAATGGTGTGAGGCAGAATTAGGTCAACAAGCTCTGGATGTTTGGAAAACCTAAGGAAATACTAGCAATCACTATAAACAAGCATATTTACATATATAATATTTCATCTGACTATTATCATATAGCCCAACTTGAATAAACATATTAAGTTATAATAAAAATATATATTAATCCATCAAAAATTTAAAAAATTCTACCTTTCTTTGGTGCCTAGAAAATGAATGAAACTGTACAAAATTAAAATAAAGATGAGACTCTTACCAAGGCTGGAAACCACAGAGCTTTCTTTTTATCCACACTGAAGCAGTCCACACACACAACTTTTCCTAGTAACTCGTCACTTTGTTTCCTATCATCTTCATCTTCATCGCTGGAAGAGGATGAAGATTCTTCTTCAGGACTAAACAACAGAAAAAGACTTAAAACTCAACTATTCAAAACTTTACAATTATAACCATAGGAGATCCAAAGTTAATTGTCAAAGAGGCATAACTAGTAGCGATTTGAATTGCCTGTTAAGTGTTTTAAGGTAAAAATGAACAGAAGTTACTATAATAAGGATATTACAGTGACAAAACTCAAAAAATTACAAACTTATCCTGGTTTCAGCTGAGATTTTCTTTCTAGTGGTTGCTGTGTTTCAGATTTAGTATGTTAGGAATGCCAATGATTCACATTATTTTAGCTGGTGCTAAGTGATGTTTATACTAGTCAAGGACTTTTTTTAGCCAATAAAATGGCCAGTGGGATATTCTGTACCATCGATGTCATGCTCGGTACATAAATGGGAGTTGGTCAGGGAGGTGTAATCCATGATGACTGCTCTGGACAGGCTGGACAATCAACTTACCATGCAGGTGAGAGTGACTTGTGTCTTGTATATTTTTTTCTTTTTCATCATCATCATCATCATTATTATTATTTTCCTTTGCTGCTATTGCTCTATTAATACTCACAACTTTTTTTTTTTTTTTCCTCTCCTTTTCTCCCTCTTTTCCCTACCTTTCTGTGGGAGAAGGAGGGGTGATGTGAGTGAGAGGCTGCATGGTCCTAGTTGCTGGCTGGGCTTAAACCACTGCACACACCTATATGTAATACATGCAAAATCCAAACAAAATACCACCATGCATCCACATGGAGAAATAGAAATAAACTGTCAGGACACAATGAGAATGTGGCCTCAGTGAAGCACTGTTCAAAAATACTGTTGCATTTGTAGTTTTAGACCAACATTAAGCTAAACTGTTTTGGTTTTCCTCTTAATCTATGCTTTTACTTTAACAGCCATACAGAATAGAAAGCTATTTTGAAGAAGAAACATCAGCTATGAAGATGAAGAGCAAAGAGAAAAAGAAGTCTATTTATCCTGAAACAGTTCTTTAAAGGTATGCAATGAAGCATTTCAGTGACTATTTCAATTTCACATGGAATGAAGTGTTAGAAAGTAAGTACATCAGCAAAGGTGCAAATACATTTTGATTAAAAAAGGTTCTGGCTCATTATTTTGACTGTTCCAGTACAAAGTTGCACCTGTTTTTAACCATATAGATTAATCTATATGTACAAAGCTACTTCAATCAAAATTACCTGCAACTGATTAAAACAATTACAATAAAAAAAAAAAATCACCACTCCTGGCTCTCTTTATATTGTCTAATAGTCACTTTGAAGATAAATTCTCAGAAAATACATGGTATGTTCAACAACCACAAGGAGCAGAATTTTAAAAGCTACCTTCCATTTTTCACATAACTACCTTTGAGTACAAAGTTCAATACTAACACAAGACTCACAGCATTTGTGACAATTGATTTACAGTCTAAAATGAATTATATTTCATTTACCCCACCCTAATTTTATGTCATCATTTGAAGTGCTGACAAAGCATTGGGGCCTTTTTCCCCCAACATCCATTTTGTTAATAGTGATTTATTTTAAAATACAGTATTAAAGTCTTCCAGGATGCTTTCTGGGGTTTGAAAATCTCTTGTGGGAAGAGAAACAAGTCTAGAAAGCAAGCTAGGACTACTTTAGAGAGATTACAACCTAGCTCAGTTATATGTTTTTGTCTTTTTACTCATTTCAGTCAGTACTAACCATAAGTGTGTTGTTTCTGCCCCACTAATGACTGGTATGGATAGCGAAACAAAGACACCAACCCAGCCACCAGACACTAAGGATGCTGCAACTGCATTCTCTGTGGTGTATGCCAGCTTTTTCCCCAGCTTTTTCCTTCAATTAGTAAATCAATAGTTGAGTAAATTCATAGTACCTTTACATATACATGGCAATATTTATTTCAAGCTATCAAAAAGACATGAAAGGGTAATCCAAGCCACTACCACCTCAAAACTTTAATAACAAAAAACCAAACCCAAACATCCTTCCCTCCCCAAAAAGTAACCACAAAAAGAACCTCGTCTCCAAACAACGAAGAAGAACAGTCACTTTTTTCAACATCAAAACCAACAAGAATTTTGGCACCTACGAAATCAAGTCATTACTCTGGAACTTTGTTTTTCTATCTGCAAACCATAAGACTGTTCACTTATTTCTAAAAGCCCTTCAGAAAACTTGTAATGAGAAACCAAGGATTCTCGTACCTTCTAAAAAGACACTGTATCAGCTGGACAAAGACTGCATTGTAACGGCTTTTGAGTCCAGCACACTTGTAATACTAACGTTCTACTACAGAGAAGCTTCTGAACATAGCTTAACAACACACTACCACTTGGTATGACACTGTCTTTGCCTACTTATATAACAAAAACAGCAAAAAACTTCTTGCCTATACCCAGTACTGTTAGAAACACCTGATGACATGAAGATATGTTGTAATTCTTGCATGCAAGAACACTTGTAAAACTTGGCTTTCAGTCTGAGTGCTAAACACCACTTTTCATATAGCTTCCTGGTTTTTGAATGAGAGAAGCCGAAACATACAACTAATATGTGCTGACACACATAGAAGGTGTCAGCATTGAATACAGACAGCACAGATAAAAAGATGTTAAACTTACATATGATTGGATCTCCTTCCTCTGTTTGTTTTCTTTCCTATAACAGGAGTCCCGAAGTGTTCAGGATTTGTGAGTGGAAGCTGATCTAATGTCTGTTGAAATAAAAAAATACATATACATATTTTAAAAATGGCATAAATTATGTTCCAAACCATAACTTAGTATAATATGGTTAAAGTAATTTTTATCAACAAAGAGACTTTCCCATTACAAAACAAATACAGAAGTAAGCAGAGACATCACTGCTTCAATTTTAAAAGGTAATGTGTTTTCAGATTTTTCTTCCACACTTTCTCCCCACCTACAATTAACTTTTGTCCAACACACATAGACAATTCTTCCCAGATGTCCTGCCTTTGTACCATTCAAACATAGATAATGAAGTATCAGGTATTCTGCCGAACTGGGATACTCCATCTCTACAGGATGAATTTCCTGCCAGTCCTATCAGACTAACCACCCAGTGATCTCCTTATAAATGAACAAAGGTCCCCTATGAAATGAAACTGCAAGATAACTCAGTAGCAGCAAACTTGATAAGTCAATGCATTTTTGTTAGTAACTCAGCATTGCTTCACAGTGAGGGTGACAGAGCCCTGGAAGAGGCTGCTCAGGGAGGTCGTGGAGTCCCCTTCTGAGATTTTCAAGACCCGCCTGGATGCAGCCCTGAGTGACATGCTCTAGCTCTGGGCAATCCTGCTTCAGCAGGGGAGTTGGACAAGATGATCTCTATGGTCCCTTCCAACTCTAAAATTCAGTGAAATCATTTGATATGGGACAGAAAGATTATAAAACAATTTTAAAGATGTTGCTATGTTGTATTAGAGAGGGTGTAATTGATACTGCATTAACACCAAAACAAAAAGACAGGGAGGGAAAGAATTTCTTGATTCAGGGACAATGCTAAAGCACCAGCAGTGCTCTACTACCAGAAGTAGTATCTTCTTTTCCTAAAACTATTATTATCTGTTTAAATTATAAGCATTCCAGATCTGAAGGCTCCTGGTACACAGAGTTTTTTGTACAGGTACTTACTCTTTTTCTTTGAAAGAAGGCAAAAAGCCTTCCAAAGTAAATACAGTCCCCTGAATTATACTTCTGAGTCATGGATTAACTTTTAAACATGAATCAAAGAATCTCAAAAGTCATGTCAGACCGAGCTGGACACAGAGACAATAAAAGTGTCTTTTTAAATGCATTATTATTTCCCAGTTATGGTGGATACCCAAAAAGATCCCACACACTGGGAAGTCAAAGATGAAGCTAAAGCAAAGGAACAAGACAATCACGTGGTACTGCTCTAGTTACAAAAGAAACTGGAGATGCAATTTTCCCTGATAAGTAGCTATGCAAACATGAGGTAATTAGAAATACACCACATGGGTTTCATTGAGGGCTGATGACAATGAATTGCCTATCAGTGACTTCTGGCAAGACATCAAAAGCTAAGACAGTAAGAATGGTGATAAAATAAAAAGTAGGAGTCATCTGAATGTAAGGTTTCTTTGAATATGACAAAATAATCTGAAATCACTCTCGTTCAGCCAAATGGGTCACAAAACAATATATATGTAGACTAAAATTTTCAACTTGCTTATTATAAAATAATACTCCTGAAAGCATATTAAAATAGTATTTATGGAACAGAAGCAATTTAATTTTCATGAGTGATGATCATTAATAACAAAGAGCTAATCAAAGGAACAACACACCTCTTAATATTACAGCATTTATATCTGAATTGAGATTTAAGCATTTAGTTAGGCCCTGTTTTTTTAACATAATTAATCCTGACTTAGGATTCTAGAAGGTATCTGAACCTTCACAAGAATGCAGTAAGCAGGTACAAGCTCAGGTGACTACAATAATAAAACATATTTATGTAGGGGAAAAAAAAAAAGCCAAACCCTGTCTTCAGTAGCTTTCAAACATGTTTACATAAAACTGCCTATCAGTCTAGATTGTATTACATAAAAAGAAGGAATAACCCTCATTCTGAAATTGGAACTATTTGAAATCTGCTACAACCGTCCGCACACTTTTAATATGCAAGTCACCTTTAAGACATGAACCGCTTTCAAAATATGGGTAACTGCCTTCAATTTAACGAGCAACTTACAATTTGCCTTTTAAATTAAAAGTACTGATCTTTCAAGTTTATGAGCTATTACAAATTGGACTTGAGCATCTACCTAAAATGAAGCAGAAATTAATTACATACAAAGAGGTACATTAATTTTTTTTATGTAAGACATTTTGATTTTTTCCAATGAATACTTACAAGCATTTTTTTAATATAAAGCAAAGTTGTTGTGTGATTGCAGTTTGTTGTGTGACCGACAATCTATGAACCATTAATAATATAAAAATTAAAAATATGAAATGCTGATTTTGTTTCTTAACTTACAGAATTTGATAAAATTTAATTGTATTTCTTGATTTTAAAAAAGAATAAGCCAGACCCTGTTAAGTGTATTTTACTTAATCTCCAGTTTTAATAGCATGGATGCACATATGGTACTGAAGACTGAGGTAATAAAAATATCAATTTTATATTTTTCTAAATACAAAGTTACTGTATAAAAAAATTCTTCAATTACCTCGCTTTCAGCAAAATGTCTTTCTCCTTTTAAACACAGCGAAGAACGTCTAAGAGTCTTCTCATCACCATCATCAAATACTGTCAGCAGGTAGGAAGTGAGATAAGAAAAAAAAAAAGATTAAAAAAATAATGATATCAGTAAGTGATTGATTTACATGTCAGAAAAACAAAGCTGTAGCTGGGTACTGCTGCATATCCAGTAAAGCATTTGCACAGATCGACCAAATACATAAGCCGCTGTCTCACCGTAGCTATTCCATGCTGGCATATGCTAGCTGGAATCTTAAGCAATCAGTAGCTGAGCAGACAATTTATACAGCAGGACACAAAATTTTTAAAAAAATCAATGCAAGCCAGAGTTGAAAAACTATTCTTCAAGCATTTTCGATTTTTACAGAACTTATTATATAACCACATCTCCTACAATATTCAAATGTACATTTTGACTAAAAAGCGTTATATGAAAGTTCAACATCTTTCTCTACTGACTTCATTCAACTGTGCTATGAAACAACAGTCATATCAGCCTAAGCAAGACGGCAACTGTCAAAGTGCAATCACCAAAATCAGCTCTAGTGAGAGAACTGCGGAGCTTCTGTTCTCCAGACTTTCTCCTACCTCTGCTATCATCACTTGGTCAACTGGAAACAAGTTCCTAATACAGCTGGCTTCAGCTACATACTTTATCCTTTTGAATCCTGAAACACACTCCACATATTCAAGGCGAATCCTTAGAAGCTAATAAACTGCTCATATAAAAAGTAAGCTTTTGCCAAGTCTTCTACAGGTACTTAACAGATGAAAACTTGGTGACAAGTTTTAATTCTTGGGCTATGCTTGCACTATTTGGTGAGACAGTAACTGACCTCCTCTCTCGTCCCCAACGAGAGGGGACAATTATACTCTTGCCCCAACACTGCAGCGACCTTGAAGACTTTTGTGTGCATGGAAACTCCAAGATTAGATGTAAGATTACATTAAAAGTTTCAGCAATTTCTTAACATGTCTCTTTCACCTTCATCCAAATCCTCTCTTCTGTCCATCAACAGTACTGCCAAGCCTGATTCTGTCAGTCTCATTAGAATACAATCATGTGGTAGAAAACTAAAAATATGTAAACACTTTCACAAATAGGAGTCAAAATAACAGTGTTAGAAGAATGGCAGTCAATTGGCAAAAGATGCCTGGCAAGATTAGAGAGATTAATTTTCAGCCACGTTTGACTTTCAGACAGTGGGTGCTATACTCTGTTTTCAACATTCACTAATTGAAATAAAAATATACAAAAGCCAACAAGGTACATCAAAATTCTTCATCATCATTTATTTGATGTGAAAGTAAATTTTACCCAGTTCTAACAATTTTTTATCCCTATATAAAATACAGTACTGCTGATGAACTTCCCCCTGTGACTACCATTCCCCAGTTTGTTTTATACTACAATAATTTTTGAAAACTGTTTAAGGATAAAATATCCATTATAGAGGCACATCTGTCACTTCAAAATTTGCTGAAAAGTATCAAGGGCAAGAACTGCACAAGAAAACATACAGATCTGGAACTGATTTCAAATGGTCATAATTACACCTTCCCCCTCAGTTATACGAAGTAGAAGGCAGCAGGTTCCTAATTCAGTTTGTGTTAATTAACATAACAGTCTCATTACATAATGAGAAATTAAAAAAAAAAAGAAATCTATTCACTTCAAGGGATAAGCTGACTACAATAGAGGTAAACCTATTCAGAGCTAGGTAGAGAGCCACGTTACGTATCCTATGCGGTAATCTGCTTGTGGCCTCCTCCTTCCCAGAGGGATTCTTAATCGTGTTCCATAACACAAAGAGATTTGAAGGAAAAGCTTCACCTTCCTGAAAGACTTGCATGGCCAGCATGACACATATGGCTGGAATTTATATGATATTCTGATCTAAAATCTGCTGAATAGATGTACAGGAGTGTAATGGATTTAAAAACACCTACTCTGAAACTGCACAGAAAGGGAAAAGAGGCAACTTAATGCAAATAAAACCACTTTGAATTCTGAGAGAAGGCAATGTAATGCCAAAGATATTGCAGAAGGGAATAAGACTACTTTTGAATATGCACAATTCTGCATTTTTAGTACAGCAAACCATTCTGTGACTTTTTTTCCCCCTCAAAGTACACGGAGTTAAATGGTAACAATAACTCTTACACTTTCTAAAGACATCTTTATATGAATAACTAAACACTATCTATTTACCAGGACTTGAATACTTTGAGTTTTTTTAAAGAATTTTTATGGAACAGGCAAATATACTAAGGCCACTTAATGTGTTTATATAACTCTGCTACACTAATTTTAAAAGATAATACCAGGGTTTTTTTAAATGTAATTTAGTTCATATCTTTCTTTGATAGGAAAGCAGCAGCACCAAACAAAACATATAAACAAATTGATGTACAATTTATATTCAAGTAACATCTTATGAATATAAGACACACAGAAATGCTCTTAGAGCAACCTTGTCCATACTTTAGTGTTAGAAGTTCTCAAGCAGCCCCAAAATGATCATTTCTCTAAATTCTACATGCAGTAGTATGCTGCAGTGGCATAAATGGTCTTAAATAACAACTTCTGGGAAGGTACTACTTCAGGTCTATCTCTCCCTTCACAAAGTTTTTGACCAAATCATAGTAATTTTACTCACAAAACTATTAACAATACAAGTAACTAGATGCTTCTCACAAAATGCTAGGACAACATTGCTGGTTTAGATGTGTGCTAATTCTGAAATCTGGTAAATGGCAACGACCCCATGAAGCAGGACTTTCATCACTGTCTGTAAAGATAATTTCAGTCTCATTCCATTCACCCTCCTGACAAAGATTATTCTAATCATCCACTGCTAGAGTCACTTCTTTCTCAAAGTGTATTACACAGCCAGCAGCTGTGCTACTTTCACTGATTCTTCAAGGTCAACATGCTTTTGTCTCCTTTTATCTACAAAATGCATTTTTCAGTCTCCACTTTTACCTCTCCACTTACTATTTCTCAAGTTCAGGATGTTTGACAGACACTATTTTGATTTACAGACTACAACTCCATGACACCTACCTTCAAAATCTGCATGGACTCCTATCTTATTTTTCTTGATGAACTGCTAATCTCACACCTCAGAAGCATAAATATACACATACAACATAGTACACACACTAGCTATAGCATTTTGTTCTTAAAAGCTGTCGTATCTGTTCCATTTCTGCATTAATTACCAAAACATAACTGTTTCTCTTACCTACAGTGTACCAACTTGCATCTGTTAATTTGTTGATAACTGCTTCCTGGTATGTTCCATCCGGATTCTTCACTTCCACAACAGTTCCCACCTAAAATACAAAAGCCACGTAGCACTGAAGCGCTTCTAAAACAGGCAATGAAGTTAGCACTTCTGTACTTAGCAAACAGAGTTAATTTCTAAGCTATGTGTATGTTAACTACACCATACTTTTCCAGTATATATTCCATAATATATTTGTATCCCTCAAAAATTCTTCTTTCATTCCTCTAAAATAAGCCAACTAACTGAGCTGATTATTTCCTGCCAGCAGGTGGGGAACAAGAACCAATTTGAGTGATGTCATTCTCTTGTATAAGAGCTTGCCCATCAAATCCTCCAGCTGAGTTTGCCAAAGCAAGAGTGACTAAAAATCAGAGACAGTCAAATTTCATAGCTTTAAGGCCAAAAAGAACAAAGAGGCTTGCATCAGCCTGTATGCTGCATCCCCTTTATTTTAACTACAAAGGAAAAAGTTAACATGAAGAGTGTACTAATTCTAGCTTTGCAGTATTACCTTTTATGCTTCGTGATCCTCTCTGGCCTGTGTAATAAACTGAACCTTCCACTTTCACCCCATACTGCATATACACATTTACAACAAATACTAAAAAAGAATGCTTTTCAAAGTGTCAGAAAAATATTAAAAAAAAGTATTACCTTTAAGGGACCCTTTATGTGGTCATCCTGCACTTCCACTGTTGAAGAATCATGTCTAAAAGTTACCTAAAAAATATAATTCAACTGACAGTCACTTGATACAATTCAGCAGCATAAGCAGGTGGCAATAGCCCATCTCTTACTCTCATCTTAACAGTTAGTCACCATAAGCATTCCACTTGCTGAAAACTATACTTCATTCATGTCACTTAGAAATATGAGGAGACCATTTCTTAGTCATCAAAAATATTTTTTATCTGTCACAATAGAACCGTTACCTCTAAAGGAAATGACAGTTGTTTAATAGCACGAAACATCTCTGCAGTTCTCTTTATTATTTGAATTGTATTGCTCTAGTGCCACACCAAGAAAGTTCCAAGAGTTCTGAGCATGAGTAATTTTTAAGAACCATTTACATTTCAATGCTCTGAAATCAAATAGGTTTAGCACCTATATCTAGAAATTAAAAGTTCAGTTCAGATACAAAGTAATGTGAAGCCTGTGGTCACTATTAGCTCATATGAAATACCCAGTATATCACTTCTGATTTAGAGACATCTGGGTTTATTTACTTTCTGTAATTATCTTAGATGTATTTTACAGCAAAAAGGAACTCTATCCAAAACCATGACCCAGCCACTATGTACTAGATGAAAGGTAAACAAAACAAATTGCTATTGTGCATTCCAGAATGGTTTTTCTTTTTAAAGATGCCTTGGGGCTTTGACTTTTTTTGGAGAAAAGATTTTTGATACCAGCAGTTTTTGCTTCTTGAGATATTCATACATACTCAAAAAAAAAAAAACCCAAACCTGGTTATTAACATAAATATTTAAAATTTAAACTCATTGTGACAGCACTGGCCATTCTTTAAGCTGAAAAAAGTGATGTCAGTATTTGTTAGTATTCATTTTAAATCTCATAGTATTTGTGAGTATGGATTTTAAATCCCATTTGTCAGTATGGATCCTTACTGTTTCAGATAAAAGATTAAAACATTCAGCATATCATCAACCTGTTTAGATTCAGTTGGTATTTCCCTTTTCTTCACCATCCTGAAAAGACAGTCCTGGTAAGCTTTACACAGCAGATGCTTCACTAGTTCCTTTTTAATAAAGATCTACATAGAAAGCATTTTATCTTGAAATTTCTGTGGAGGGTGCGGAAATACAAGTGGTCATGGATGATGGTGCTAATTGTTTTAGGAGACACTGTCCAAATGAACTGGCTTAAATAGCTCTCTAAGAAAAGCTGTAACAGATCCTGTGAAGATGAAGTGGACTATCACTCTTCCAACACTAAAAGTCTTGACCTTTAGTCAAATTCATACTGCCTTCAAGACTTCTCACAAGTCCAGGCAAATCTTCAGTTTTACTACTTTCCATGACAAAGTATGTAATGTAGTTACATTGTTGACTGTACATAACATTCGGTACTATGTACAGCACATGCCAAAGACTGCTAAACTGTGAAATACAGTGTTTATTGATACTGAAATGATAAATACATAGCACTTGTTTTAAATTGAATAAAGTTATTATACCGGCAAAGGAAAAGTTATTATGAAGGTATGCCTCAAAATATTATAGGTAGCATAATTCAACAGAAGAAAGCGAGTAAAAGGAGACACAATTAGATGTATTTTACTTGCCTGAAGATGACATACTACATGTTGAAAAAAAATTTTTTGTCATCCTCCTTTCTCAACAGAGCATCTAGTTATAAAACTTATATTAAAGCCTCAAACTAAAATTGATGTTATGAAATTAACTGACTTGTCTTTTCCTTTAGTAGATCTAGAAGACTGGAGCATAAAATATAATGGACCAGAAGAAACTGTTAAAACAAGTGGAAAATAAATGCAGCAGATAAACTACCAAAATTCCAGAAAAGTACATCTGATAATAAGAATCCTGGTTAGAGCTAATACTGGGGAAAGCGTGCATGTGCCAGAAAGAGATGAAAAGATTTTTAGAGAACATCAAGGGATTTAGAGAAAACACTATTAAGTTTAGGGAATGTGGAGTTTATGGTGGAGGAAAGACAACATAAACAGATATTGTTACTGCACATTCACACACAAAAAAACCTCAACCACACATCACATTACAACCAAAAGCCATACTTGGGCTAAACTGCCCTAAGCCATACAGTAACAGCAAAGACACACACACACCTGAATTCACAAGGCTGTGGGCACAGTCTCCACAAACAACTTACAGTAAAAATGCTAATCCATTTCAAGTTATTTCTGCAAAGCATTGCAGTGATCAAACTGCAAGTAAACCCCTAAGATAATACTTAGGAATGAAACACAACCTTAAGTGCAAGTGGCCATCTCAGAAGATAGCCTGAAAGCCCTCTAAAGAGCTAAAAGGAGTTAAGACTTCACTAATGAAAGCACAATTCCTGTGCTTTAATACTGATACTTAACAGCTTAAATACCAATACTTAGTCACTTAAACTCAATGGCGCTGCAAAGCATGGACCAGATGATGCTGTTAAGAGTTATGACTAATGAAATTAAAAGACCACTAGTTTGTTCTAAAGGCTTTTCAAAGATGTCAGGTTTAACACTATTATCTTCTCAACATAGTTAACATTATCATCAAGTAAGTGACAATAGTCCTTCCCACCAGGGCTTCTGGAGATAGCTTGCTTTCTCCCTTGGACAAAAATCAGCCATAGCACAGAGGGCATAATGGAAGCTCTTCTGTAACAGGTTATCACCACTCCCCATTCACATATTTGCACTTGTATTTACAGTAAATATAAGAAAAATATTCTGCTACTATAACTCCGTTGCAGAGCAATAATCTAATTTATTTTTCTTAAGTGTTTTTGATTCTTGCTGCGTTACATTTCTCTATGAGGTTAAGATGCAGAGCAGAAAAACAGTACCTGCTCCCAGATTAGAAACTTTATGGCTACATTACCCAGACAGAAATAAGGCCATTTTACAGTGTAGACTTACTATATACTAAAAACAAGGCCAAACATTGTTCTTTTTATTTCTAGAAATTATATTTTAAATTTCCACAGGATGTTAAAATGTATCTCTTGTATTCCCTTGTCACCATTTTTATTTGTACCACATGTAGCTTATATTGATTCATTCAGTCATTAGCCAGTCATCACAAAGTGATCATAGTGAGATCCCCTGCTTGCTATTCTGTAGGACTCAATATGCCAAGTCTTTGCTGGAAGACAGTAGGGATTAATCTTATACCTGAAGCATTATCTAGTTGACACTGCTAAATGGCAGTGACCTGTACTCTTGAAGTAAAAGAAAACGTATTAAACGTACTTTGAGGAGCTTTAGCTATTTTCTGATAACATTTTGCCATACTTATGCCTACGTTTGTCAAATTTTGATCAATTACTCTAAGGTCAGCCTACAGCACTGAAGGCCACAAATACTGGATGTAAGCAGAGGACAAAGCAGAGAAAGAAACACAATGCACTTAATTGCATGGGGGGGGGAAAACACCTCCCCTCCCAACAAAAATAAGCTTACTGTTATTTCAAAGGCTGCATTGCCAGCCTCCAAGGAAACAACAGCCTGATAGTTGTCTTGAGACTATAAAGAAGTTTCATGTGCTATTCAGAACACATTGATGACTTTTTCCCCAAAAAAAGTATTTGCAGGAAAACCACATACCTTGACTTTGACAAGTCTTTTTGCTGTCTTGATCTTGGCTTCACAGAAGGCTCCTCTATACTTTGCACTCACATCAGTGCCCACTGTGAGATAGGGAGGCTCATCAATGGCCTGAAATAGAAAGCAAAACAACTGGGTTTTAATTACTGGCCACTGGCAATATAGCTGCCACGGTCTCATTAGCTTTTGTGGACAGAGCATTACAAAAACAGCCCAATAAACCTTAACTTGACAGCATATGTATATCACAGCAGTAGAAACACAGAACTCAACACTAAGCTCATACAATGACTACCATAAATATAATAAATTGATACCACAGTTGTCAGCAACAAGCACTACATAAGACTCCAAACTCTATACCAACTGAAGACAGATGGCCATTTCTGCTGCAATGGTGAAGATGAACCAAGTGTTCTTCCTTCTCCTTTAACTGCCTCAAGACCTGATGACTTTCATGAAGACTCTGGTGTTTATTTTCCTCAAATAATTAAGGTTCATTTTTCATCAGTAGGTAGAAAAACTCTGAAGAGACTTTCCTTCTGCATTTCTGAATAAAGTAAACTATACAAGGTGGGTGATCACCAGGAGAGCAGCCCAAGGGGTAGAGTACAGTAGGAGATAACGATAGGATAAACGCACAATGAAGCTGAAGTGTCCAGACAAAAGACAAGGTTCTACAACAAGCAACAGATGAACAGATGAAACAGAGAAACAAGAAATAGAGGAGGAGGGAAGTAAGTGGGTTTGGAGGAGAACATGGGTCCAATATAGTATGCAGAGTGAGTTAATGAAAGCTCCGTTCCTTCAAAGGAAGTTCATCTTCTTTCACTCAACCTCTCTTGGTATAATCTGGGGGAGAAGATTCTGGATGTCTGAACCACCTCACTATCACTTCATAGACTGTGGGTTGAAGGCAGAGGGTGACAAGCAACAGGAGTCAGGTATGTTTCCAAGAGCTGAGAGTCTCCATGCAGCCTCAAACAAGAGCTGGGAAGAGAGATCTAAGACTTTGTCTAAGCCTACATCATATTTCTGCACCCCTACCGATTCAAACACAGCTTACACAAGGCAACTCTGGCTCATTCAGGCTTTCTGTGGACGGACGATAATCTCCTTCGCAGGTCTCAAAGCTACTATTTGATGCTAAGGTGCTTGCACTCAGCACCAGGTAATTCCCACTGGCTGTTTCCAGCTCCAATGCATCAGAAGTAAGGCATGCAAGTACCTGACTACTTCAAAGCATGATTTTTCACAAATTTAAGTTTTCCAAAACTTGAAATTGAGAGACCTAAGATGCTACAGTGTTAATTCTGTATTAATGATATTTGCCTTGACTCTGTTCAAGTCTACCTCTCATTTTCAGGTAATAGAATATATTTCAGAGTACTAGAAAACTGTTATTAATCTGCATGTGTTAAGATCATCAGAAATATGAGTGCTCTAATGAATCCCTTCCTCTCTTTCTCTCTCTGAGTGCATGGTGCATGACTGCATGCAGAGTAGCAGGATATTCTACTCTAGCAGTAGTATACGCAAGAACATATATCTGTTCCTATTCCAGACTTAACAAAAGAACTCAACTGAGATTAACAAGGTATATGTTAACAGTATTGCAATTCTGAAATTCATTCCTCCTTCTTGCTTGCCTTCAAGGCAGGCTGCAATGCCTTTCCCTTGCTGCACTTGGAAGGATGTTGAAACAGACTCAAATGGTGTCAACTTGATTTTGCTTAGTACTCTCAGCAGAGTAGTGGCTGCTTCACACAATATAAATCTGAACAGGGGGAAGCAGCGATTCATTCTCTTTGCAAAGTCAGTAAGGCTCCAAGAGGGGAGTATCCCTCCTGCCCTACCCACTATTTAGTGAAGAAACTCTTTCAGCACTATGGTGTTGATAGGCTTTCATGCCTATCATAGAATGTGTGGAATATTGAGATTACTTTAACAAGACAGATTGATCCCAGATGGATCCACACAGATGCACATAGGTAGAATTCTCCTACAAACACTTCAAGAGCTGGTTGTGTCAGTCTGGCCTAAACCTCCTCCCTATATAGCCAAACATTATTTCAAAGACCAGTCCATAATGTTAAGTTTAACTTACAGAAAATGAACATTAAAAAAAAAAAAAAAAAAAAGTCTCCAGTACTGAGAACCAAGACAATCTGAAGCTCGACCAGAGCTTCATCAGTATCCTTCAACTATTTATAAGTTTATGGCAGAGGAACAGGCAAGGCAACAATCAAATTTTAAACCAGGATTTAAAATTCTTATTAGGGGAAAAATCACAAATATTAGTATTACGTTGTCATGACTGTGACTTATTTTTAAAAGCTTGTTCCAAAAATAATATTAATTTGAAAAACAAATATCTGTAAGAACCGATTTCTGTTACTACCACCCAAATTAATCCCAAGCCTAAATCTCCTGAACTTACTTTTACAATAGCTAACTCCTTTCACTGGAATTAGTTTCAAAGAATAGCAAACATATGGACCATTTGCTTACCACTGTAGGTATGTTTAGTAAAAATATTGGAGTATTGGAGTGGCTTTGAGAGGAAAATTTATACTGATGAAATACTTTTCTTTAATTACCACTATGAATCATTATATATTTTAAAATAACAATGTGAAGTCCTCAGTGGATACTAGTAGGAAATTTTTCTACAATTTTATTATTCCATTGAAACACAAATTACATGGCCTTTTTTTGACAAATCACTTAACTGAAATTTTCAAAATAATTCCCTCATTCAGACTGATAGTATCAGCTGAAAGCATTAAGTTAAAATAACTATCAAGATGTGATGCATCATAGAGAATGGAACCTAGAAAAGTAAACAGTGATGATCAAAGTCTGGCATTAATGTCAGATAAGCCTTACACGACTTTGTCATTTTCACCAACTGCAAATGAGTCACCTGTTCTCAAGCAGATTTTATTCAATTCCACCAAAATTAGATAGAGATTAAAAATAAGTATACAGCTATTTTTAACCTTCCGTTATCCCTTCTCTATACTTACGTAATTTAATAGACACTCTAACACTGACAGTGAATGTGTCTGACTATTCAGTTTTGATGTGCTTAGGTGGTATTTGTTTATACTCTTTGTTTTTCGTTGCAGGTTACCAGAAAAACATAGTATGTGAAAATGCAGCTAAAATTTGAGAATGATTCTGTAATCTCAGAAAAGGTATTACAAGCATACTGAAATTATCTTAACAAGAAGCATTGCAATGGTCTTTAAGGGGAAGAGGAAGACAAAACGTTGGACTGATCTATGATAAGGCCTTAGCTTCTTAAAATTATTAAAGACTTTGTTTTTTAGACAACTACTGTCTCGCATGTTGCTGTCTCTAAAGGCTGCAGTCTCAGCCTTTCATTTTAAAACATAAAGTAATTGAATTTGCATGTATATTTTATATCTGAAGATAATCACTTGCACTTTATAATTTGTAGATACAAATCATCTTTTCAGTAGCATACCATACATTAAGCCATCAATAAACATTTTATCAAGAGAGAAAACTGAGGAATATGCCCACCACACACCATCGTTCATTTATAATGACATCATTAACTTCTTTCATTCTCAGCAGCTTCCATATACATCCCAGATTTCCTCTCTCTCAACTCTCTCAACGTTTCTGTATCTTTATACTCTCTCCAAAATCTTGCAGTTCACACAGGAAGAAAGGAAAAAGTTAAGCCGAATCTCTAAGTTTGCCTCTTCCCCCCCACCCCCTTTTTAACTATTGGCAGACTACTGGTATTTAAGATCCTCATTGAAACCATCCACTAAGCCGGCTCTTACATGAGGCATTACATGAGGCATTCATGACTGAGGCCAGGCTACCAGAAGGGGAGCAGGCTCTGCCAGGTGACAACGGGAGGTGGACATCCTTCTCCAAATGGAAACCGGAGGAGAGCTGCATGTATCCGAGGCCTCGCTCCGCCGGGAGAGGGGGGCTGTAGCCAGGCTCGGGGCACGGAAGGGCTGTTCTGGAAAGAGACTGGGGGGAGCCCTTGCCTGGCTCAGTGACTACTGAACGGCGACTGTTACCAGCGGTTTGAGGGGCTCCCCAACGAGCGGCCGGGGAGGGGGGGGGGGGGGGGGGGGGGGGGGGGGGCGGCTGGATGCTCTAGCTTCGGCGAGGCTGCCGGAGGGACGCAGAGCCCGGGGGATTTCGGTGAGCTCCTCAGGGACGGCAGAAGAACGGAGGAGCCGCCAGCCCGCCGTAGGGGACCGGCGACCGGCCAGCGGGCCCTGCCGCTTTAAGAGGAGGGGCCCGAGGCGGGAAGCTGCCAGAAGTTTCTGGCCGCCCGCGGCAGCTCCCGGCTCCGCCGCCCGCGCTCCCCCGGCTCCGGCAGATTAAGCGCGGATTGCCGTTACGCTAAATTTGTCCCCGTAAGGCGATTGCCGGGCAAAGCTGAACGCAAGGCTTCCCGGGAGCCGGCCGCTGCAGGGGCCGTGCCCCCACACCGGGCACCGGCGGGGCCGACTCCCGGGCTCCGCCCGGTACCGCTCCCTCCCCCGGGAAGCCCCAGCGGCGGCCGGGCCGGGGTACCGGCTCTGCCGGGGGGCACCCTGCCCGCCCCCGCTGCGCGTCCCAAAGCGACGGCCACATTACAACTTGATGATTTCTGGCGTTCTCCTGGGCGGGCAAGAAGAAAGAAAGCGAAGGACCCTCCTGCGGGTTCGCGCCTTCCATTAGGGAACCCAAACTAAGGGGCAACCGCCGCACTACTGCTCCTTAACGTTATTAATGGGAATTGGATGAATTGCTATCCTTGCTATCTCAATTCACAACCGCTGTGCGCGGACGGGATCCTCTATATGCAGCACAGGCCGCCGCAGCTGAAAAGCTGGTTTACCACTTAAATTAGGAGCAGTCTCTAGGTGACCAGTCAGCAATTTCCACCAATTCAGTGGCTGAATTTTCTTTGGCAGGCAAAGCGGGCTGCTGGAAGGGTTTCGCTCCAGCCTTCGAGCCGATTTTCCTTGGGAAGACTGATAAATGGCTAGATGCCTGCATCATAAAAAGACCCTGCACATCTTCTGAATTTGGACATTTACATCAGTATTAAGAGTTCTGGTCTCCCACGTGTCAGGGGAGGAAACGCACCCCTCCAGAGCATTTTGAAATGAACATTTTAATATTCCAATCTAAAATAGTAGTATAATGCTTTTACATACCTTTTAAGGCTGTTAAAGAGGTCAATTTTCCAGTTTTTCTACACATGTAGATATTTTCCATCTGTATGGGATGAAATCGTGCTCGTACCTCCTCTTTCAACTGTGCTGCATTACAATATTCAAATTCCTTTGTAAAGTCTCTCATGTCATACAGCAGCCGATAAAATTACGTTGCACGTAATTTTGCACGTATAAGCACATCTAATACAGTGTGTGAATATATTATCTCTATCTCCTAATCTGTATTCCTCTGCACCACGCACAGGATGTTCCAAGTAAACTACATGAAAACAAGATTAAGCACTCAATCTAGAAACACAGCAGACATGCTTAGTAGGAAAGCCTGCAGGACTGCTTTCAGATTAATATGCAAAAAGAAAACTCTGTCTGTACCTTCCCTTTGTCTGTCATATATACAAAGTTTGAAAAGCCAGGATTTCAGCTTCTATTAAACATTCAAAATTAAGCATTTATCTACTCTACAAAACTCAAGTCAAGAAACTAGTGAAATATTCTAAAGAAGCCAAAAGATCCCCTAACAATCCCACAACTACTAAAAAAAAAAAGATCAATTTTAATTTTTAGTTTTTAAATGTAAATTTAAAAATCTGTTTATTTCCAATAACCAAGATTCAGAAAAAGCTTTAAAGATTCAACACCACGCCCCCTCCAGGCATCCAAAATAATTATTGAGTTTAAAAAAGAAACACCGTAAGGCTCAATAATTCTTTTTCACATCCATATTAAGCAAGTGGAACAGTGGCAAAACTTCTACCTACTGTGTGCGGTATTTTGAAGTTATCTTTCCAAAGTGTTTTCTCAGTTTGGTTTGCACATCTTCCATAACTTAACATCATCAAATGGTTTGGATTGAAAGGGATCTTTAAAGGTCACCTAGTCCACCCTCCCACAATGAGCAGGGACATCTTCAACTAGATCAGGTTGCTCAGAGCCCTGTCCAACCTGACCTTGAATGTTTTCAGGGATGGGGCATCTACCATGCTCTTGGCAACCTGTTGCAGTGTTTCACCACCCTCAACATAAAAAAAAAACACCAAACACTTTCTTTGATCGAGTCTAAATCTACCCTTCTAGTTTAAAACCGTTAACCCCTCCTCCTGTCACAACAGGCCTTGCTAAAAAGTTTGCCCCCATCTTTCTTGTAAGCCCCCTTTAAGTAATGGAAGGCTGCAATAAGGTGTCCCCGGAGCCCTCTCTTCTCCAGACTGAACAACCCCAATTCTCTCAGCCTGTCTTCAGAGGAGAGGTCTCCAGTCCTCTGATCATTTTTGTTGCCCTCCTCTGGACCCACTCCAACAGGTAGGTCCATGTCTTTCCTGTGCTCCAGAGCTGGACACAGTATTCCAGGGGGGATCTCACTAGAGCAGAAGAGCAGAATCACCTCCCTTGACGTGCTGGCCAAGATTCTTTTGATGCAGCTCAGGATACAGTTCACAGCTCTGGGCTGTGAGCACATATTGTTGGCTCATGTCCAGCTTTTCATCCACCAGTAACCCCCCCAGCTCCTTCTCAGCAGGCCTCAATGCTGTCAGTGAGATCAGTTCCATGTCTAGCTTATTTGAAGTTCTTAAAGTCTTGAAAAGGTGCGAAAAGTTGGTTTTCCTCTCTGAATAAAAATGAGCTA
This sequence comes from Scolopax mira, assembly GCA_004320125.1. NCBI lineage: Eukaryota > Metazoa > Chordata > Aves > Charadriiformes > Scolopacidae > Scolopax > Scolopax mira. Next base: position 324,276 of record BJBW01001479.1, on the reverse strand, counting down.
CGTGGAAAGTGATCAAGTGAGATCATGACATACCAGGTGATCCAAAGCAAGAGGTTCAATTCAGTAATACTTTATTTAATGTATCTGTTTTAAATGCAAAATGGATTTTCATTATTTTTACTCTACCCTCTGTGTAAAGTTGAATTTGTATTCAACTAGTAATCCTATTATTTCTGTTTGTTTGGTTTTGGAACTTCGCTAAATTGATGGATACAGAATTATAAAATATTCTAACTCAACTCTACTCAGAAAATGAGAAATTTTCAAATAGAAGATTTAGAAGTCAGTCTATCCTAATCATTGGCAAAGAGCAACTTGATTCTTCATCCAGAAATCTACTGAGTAGTGTAATTTCCAAACATTCAAACTGTAATTACCTAATTTCCCATTCAAAACAGCAAATCCAGAACGGTGACTATGCTTAAAAAAAGACAGTATTTAGATATTTTTTTTCCTGCCACACTGAATAAAACACACTGAATTCTGATTTTGTTCCTAATGTGGTCACAGACTTCCTGCACAACAATACAACCCAGCCGGCATGTACCAACTATCAAGCCTGCAGGACGGGCTAATGCATATCTTACTCAAAGGCATTTGATGTTTCTCTAGTACTTTGAAATCTAAGAATGGAAATCTGTATTCTTTCTGTCAATACAGCATATCACTCTATAAAATATTTCATCAAATGCTCCAGAACCGCTGATCTCTAAAAATAATGCCAATTCTTTACAATTCCTTCTATAGGCCTCTTCTCTTGTTCTGTATTGCTGAAAGTCCACATGAAGGAAAGATATTTTGAATGCCTGTTCACACTTTTTATCCCCCAAATATAAAATCTTTTCTGAAATCAACCATTGTCATAGCTAAGTTTGCACTTTTTGGTAAGATTTAACCAAACAGCCAAACTAGCTAGCAATAGAGTTTGGAGCCTCAGATGGTGCAACTTCATTGATTTGGGTCTGACTTCTGTTAAATTTTCCAAGTGAAATTTAAACATTAAGTTTCTACTATGTACAAAAAAATAAAGCTTTAACTTGAAATTAAGGAGCTTCTACATGAAGACTTATTTCGTCGCAGATATTTAAAGACTTCTTTCAGATTTCACATGTTTAGTGCAAGAACCAAAATGCATTCAATTTCGAAGAATTTTAAGTAAAAAAAAAAAAGGAAGCAATCAGTAATATGTTCATTACTAGAGGCTAAAATAATTTATTAAAAAGAATGTCCTTTATACCAGTTTTGCACTTGCACATAAGTTAACTTAAGTCTTTCTCTTGACAAACATTCTTTTTCCAACTAAAAGCTACAGATAACATTAAGGAACATTTTTAAAAAATTATTAGGTCTTAATAACTTGCCTCAGTTTTAAAAATGTGCCACAATTCTGTCTACAGATGCTACTTACGCTATGAAAAACTTGGGATGTTTCAAAGCACTGAAAAGAATGATATGATAATGATATGCTTGTGTTCCAAATGGATTGGAACAAAGATTATTTGATAGTTTAATCAAACAAACCAGTCCAGGCTGTTCCTAAGCAAAATAATGAAGTGACTAATAAAGGACTGTGTGAAGTCTGAAAAATTAACAGTCAATGAAATTGCAAGAGAAAAAACTACTGTTTTAAAAACAATTTGATAATTCTTTAGCAGCATTTCTAGTTGCAGTCAACGATAACTTAATGATTGTTTTCAAGAGGTTTAGTTAAAAAAAATTAAAAAAAAACAGTATAACAGTGAACAGAACAGAAAAATAAATACTTGTGAAAGGAATTCTTTGTATTCTTTAGCAAATCTATTCTAGATAACATAAAAATACTGTTATTTTGATTGTCAGAAAAAATAATGTTTTAGATACTAAAGCTAATAGCAAGAATAGGAATAGTTAACAGAAATTAAAACCAAATAGTTATCTCAGAACATTGGGGGGGGGGGGTACTGAAATTGCAGCATATTAAGTCTCTGGTTTTTATAATCTATTTTAAAAAATATTTTCTATTGTGTAGAACTTCTGAGGAAATTCATACCAAGCCTAGAAACTGAATCTTTAAAAACAAAGCAAACCATGAACCATTGCCTTTTCTGCAAATCCAAAAAAATTCTTGCCTTGGTTTATTTCCATATGTAGTACAACACTTTCTAAACTAATTATTGGGAAGGGAAAGGGGGGAGGATTTATTTTTATTCCTAGATTAGAACAGAAATGAAAAGCAGAAGGGATGACATACTAATTCAAAACCTTACAGTAGAATGAGATTTCTGAAACATCGACCCAAGTCAATTCACTAATTACAGCTATTATTTTCTTAGTCTTACAATATTTAAACATGTATTGGTAAAATTATATTCTGAAATTCCAAGTATTTAAGATGTTATTTTGTATATTTGTATGAAATCATGACTGCAGCTGATCTGTAACTTAATATAAAGGGCTTTTTTAATATCACATTTAAAATGTAACAGAATAACACATTTAATTTCATGATTACTCTAAAAAAAAAATAAATCATATATAGCCTTTGGATTTCTTTTTTGCCACTGGTGCTAACCAGCAGAACAAAGGGGAGAACTATGGGGGAGTATCAAATGTAACATCAAAGCTACATGCAACTGTCAACCAATATGAAACAAAAGAAATGTAAATAGAAAGCAAAGTAAAAATACAGCTTTTTTCTTATTAAGAATAAATCCCTCCTAAAGACAGATTTAGTAAATTAAGCAGAACACAACAAAGCTTTGCACGAATCTAAGCATTCAGGAACTAAGAACATATGCACTGTAGTTCTAGAGAGAATGTCTGTAGTGGGTAGCCAACTGTACACAAACTGAGTCTACCAAAAGCAGAGCAGTATAAGTGGTTAACATCATACAGCAGCACAAGAAATTTTAGACAGGAAAGGGGAGTTTTAATTCTGCTGTGATCCCTTAACTGCTGCCTAGTCATTCAGTGCAAAACTGTTGGGGACAACACGTTCAGAAAGAACTATGAAAATGCGTTTAGAAAATAACCAACATAGAGACTGAAATAACTTAATACAACCACTTGATCAAAGATTCAATTAGAATAGATGAGATTCCTGGTAAAAACAAACAAAGACTTAATTATACATAAAAAGTTATCAAGGTCATTCCTCTCAGATCATTTTATCTGTGTTATTCATAACAGATGTCTGTCATATCTATTCTTAAATTCTGGAGTGAATATTCCACAAACTCTGCACATAACATATTCCAGTGCTTACACAGGTTTCCATAAGATCTCATCTAAATATTCCTTGCTGCTGTTATTTCCGCTGCTGCTATTGTTATTATCTCTATTGCACATGGAGTGCTTCCGCTTTACAGCCTTCAAAAGATGCAACTCCTTAAGAGTAATCTCTAAAATAAATTAAAAAAAAAAAATCAAACTAAAAAGCAAACAAAAGAAACTAGTTATTGTATAAATTTTACCTACAGGCCATAGTTTCAAGACACCATGTATTTCTAATTGTTGTTGCTCGGAGTTTGATTTGATTACCTCATTTCTTCAAGCTAGTGTCTGAAAATGGACACAGGTATGGCCTAATTGATCATGAAAGCAGCAGATTATTGCAAACAATTTTCAAGTAATACTTTAACATTCCAGCATTGTGCCTTTTTGGCACAACTATGATGTTGCCTCATGTTCCATTTATTTTTTGGCTGTTTTTTTCCCCAAGAACTACCCCCCGGGGAGGAGGAAATAGCATGCAGCATGTTCCATTTTCAATAGCAGTAAACTGTTAATGCGGCACATACCATACCATGAAACTCTAGCAAGTGTGCTGACTGCTGATGGCTCCCCAGTTTAGCCTGTTAGCTGTCTTCAATCCCAGACACTAAAACCTCAGATTAAAAGGCAGCTAGTGCGAAGTCCTGGATTCTGTGCCCTGGGAATCTTGGCTTATTGAATAAAGCACCCAGCTCAGCCCTCCAGAGGATCCAGACTAATGCAAATCTGTGACATGAACCACCTTAAAGGAAATGGGATGCCTGAACGAGTCACAGGTGCTTGTGCATAAATCCTATGCTAACCATCATCCTACCCTATTTCATAAAGTACTCTTACCTGGGTTATTCTCTTTCTGCCCATCAGACAGAGCGTTCAGTGCCAGATACCTGCATGTTCATAATACAAAGGAGACTTGCGCAGTGCCCTCGCTCATACTGAGAACTATCACAAACACCCACAGTTTAGCCAGCTACAGTCCTTCACTGGAGTTGGCCTTCAGCACCAGGCTAAAGCACTCTTTCATTGCCCAGGAAAGAAGCACTGCTGCAAAATTGTTTAATCATGCACTCTAGGGCATTAAAAAAGCCCATGGCTTCAGGACAAACAGATCTTGTAGGTTTAAAAAAAAAAAAAAATGGATGTTAACATAATGTGTAACTACATACTTCAAGAGATCGTATGGGATGAAATAAATATTCCATCTCTTTGAGGCTTTAAATCAACAGTTTTACTAAATACATATTAAAGGAATGATCAAGCAAAATTTGAAGGAGTAGTTCAGACTAAGCCTAATCTGGCTGTAGGTATTCACACTCAAATTCTGTATCAACAAGGAAGTCACACAATTAAAACAAAATACTGTGATAAAGGCAGCTACAGAACAGGAAAGACTTCTGAAGAGTTATCTGTGCTTTTCAAGATTCTGTGAATTACCCCATGTACTAAACAGCCAATTGAAGTGATCAAGAAAACTACTCTATCCTTTTCTAGCGAAAGAAATACCAGCTTTACTACTTCTGGTATATGCTGATGTATATTAAAACTCATTCTTCCACCCCCAGGCACTTGTGCGATGTCTCAGACAGACAGGAAGTATGCACATGGTTTCATCTCTGGTTAGAGCTCAACTTACTTATCATAATACTAATTTTAAAAATACACTGTACACAATTCCGCTCAGCAACAATCTGTTCACTTCTTTAGTTTTAAAAGCTCAAGTGTTGCAGTCAGTCCCCACTTCCTCTTCAACAAATTATCTAGGCCAAAACTGGCTGCCTTGTCCTCATATTCATTGCTCTGAAATCCTGCAATCTTGTGGCTATTACAGCTGTGGGTTTTTTAGCCTCAAAGGCATCCCATTATAATGGAATAGGATTTCATAATGCATTTTTCTTAGTACTTACAAAAAAAACTGGTAATATAGCTCATAGTTAATACAGTTGTTTATTAGATTTCTGAAATGGCAATATTCATAATACTTTATCTGTTAAGAGGAGCAGATGGAATAGGCCCTTTAGTTAAATTCAGGAGGAGAAGAAAAAAAATGGGCGCTATTTAAAGAAAAAAGAATCTGATTTTAAGTGAGAAATCACTAACATACAAAGTTTTTGCTGTATTTGCACCCTAAAATACACAACTATCAATGTAAGAATCGAAGTATGAATGTCTTGAGTAGAACTGTATGAGCTGACAAAATTAATAGCAAGAAGCTATCACAACAGCCCTGAAAACTACAGAACACTCCGAAAACTTCTAAAAACTTAAGTGCTTTAAGACCTAACTAGTGCAAAAATAAGTATATGGCTTCTTTATGCTAGAAATCTAATCAAACAGCACTGTTCTGAATGCAAGTTACATTCATTTACCTTTATCCCCCCCTTAAAACTTTGAACAATCATCAGGATGCAGTTTGAATCATTATGCAAAGTTAGAAAACCAATCTAGTAAAAAGGATTAAACCAATTCAGGAATGTTCCAAGATCTGTCTACCTGCAGAAAACAGCAACAGAAAAAAAAAAGCCACCATCAGAAATAAATCAAATAAAATGGGTTTAAACAATCAAAGCTGGTGCTAGACACTACCTATTGCCAACAGTAGTTCTTAATTTCTGAAACTGGGGGGCAGAGGTGATGGCTACAGTATCACTACCAAGAGTTAAAGAGATGGTGTACTCTTTCAGGTTTCTTTTGCAAGTTGAATTAACAACTCACAAGTGTAAAAGGGGAAAGCCTTGCCCCTCCAAACTCAAATCTACATGACCCTGTCCATCCTCCCTCTTGCATCAGTTCTAGTACACCTTTGATTAAAGGCTAAAACGATTCCACTCATCAATTCAACAAATAGCTATTTGTTACTGTTACTTTTGCTTCCACTTTAGTGAGTTGAGTCATTTCACTGTAAAATCAAACACCAGAGTTAACAAAGTAGAAGAGGAAATAAAAATAAAAATCAATGACTAAACTGGCAGTCTGCCTCAAACTACAGTATGAAACAGCACTCCATAATCATTGTTTAGAATCTGTAAGGCTCTTGCAAAAACTACAGAAACTTCAAAAACTAGAGAATATTCCTCTTCCCCACTATTTCATGTGGGTCTGTGATAGCATTTCCTAGTTTTGGCTTTTCATTGCACACTCTAGATTTCTAACTTCTTTTTTTTTCCAAATTCTGAAAATTATATGCATGAAGCCCCTATCTGGATGAAGAATATGACATTTGCCATGCTACATGATTTAAAAAAAAAAAGAAGTTGAAAATAACTAGATAATCAATCTCTTCTTCAAACAATACTCTAAACTGAGTTTCATCCCTGAATGCAAGTCAGAGATCTAGGCATCTAACAAACGGCTCTCAGTCCAACATCTCCACTAAATCCCTGAAATGGCTTTAAACTGGCTGAAAGCACTTCAATACTGGAGTATATGCAAGGTCAAATGCAAGTTTGTATTCAAAGTCTAATCTACTTGGACAGCACTCAAAAAACCAGTTTATGTTAAGTTTTATATTCACTGCACACTATTTGCAAACAAAACAAGTATTAGCTTTTCCAGTGAAACTTTTTTTTTCAGATGAAAAAATATTGATTCAACTGAGCATTCTGTATGAGTAGACTGAGACTGGGTGTTGAGTTTTATAGGAAACTTGCAAAACGCCATTACCACTATATTACAGAAACAACCAAAATTGATGGGTTTTATTTATTAGTCTGTTTTTGTAAAGTAAGAAGTCCAATCCTAAACTGAGAACTGATTTCAAGATGAATTTCAAAAATTTCACAATTTCACACAAAATAGAAACTTGGCTTAATTCAATTTATAAATGGGATGAGTCCTGTCAAAAATAACAATATGTTGGGTTTGAATTCCAGAAAGTGTGACATTTAATGACTGGACTACAGACAGCTTGTACCAAGAAATGACCCCGTGTTGAGACAACCCTTAAAAGGCCTTTGAGGAGCAGATATCTACAGTAGAACAAGAAACGTCTCCAGAACCATACATCTGGACAAGCAAGGTTCCTCAGAACAAGTCACTGCCTTGCACAAGGAAAGATAAACCTTAACTCCATTGAGTTTAACAGCAGTGGTAGACACCAAAACACACTGGATCCAGAAAACCTGATACATAATGGTTACATCCATAGCAACAAAGAGATCAAAATACAAGAAAACATATTCTTTCAATAGTCTCATGATCTTGTGTAGATTTAACCAGGGGAGCCCATTAGCACCATCTGACACACCACACACACCCAAGAGACGCACTACAGTTAAAGGAATATGGCTTCCTGCCCCCTTTATGGAGCCTGACATTGCTCTTAAAAAAAGTCAGCTGAAGGAAGGATAAATATCAGTACAAAGATAATTTCAGTCAATTACACCTCTGGAATCGAGGTTTTTTTCCTGCAAAATTCAGACTTAGTGGAAGTATAGTCATCTATATTAAATCAAAAGCATATAACACAAAGGTATCTTACCTATGGAAAAAAAAGTTCTATTCTCCCCACCAAGTTGGGGTGGGGAAAAGCCTTTTGCTTTTCCAAACAGGTTTTCATCTTGGATTCACTAGGATCCAAAAACAAGTAACAGAACCTGAAGATGCACTTATCTGAAGAACAGCCAAACCAGGCTCTCCTTTGCTTTCCAATGACTTGTTCTGCACTCAAATTTCTCCACTGGCTTCAGAAGATTTAGCATACACAGACCAACAGTCTTTCTTCCTTTCTAGCTCAGTGCCAGCAATAACTTTAAGATTCTCATTTTGCAAACCAGCCAAAATCAAATATTTTTTCATTTGTTTTGGGTTTTGGACAATCTTTGAATTCAACTAGATGCATACACTAATCCATAGACTTTTCCTTAGGTTTTAGCGTAAGCAAATCCTCATTTGGAACATTTTGGCAGATCTTCGTTCCTGGTCTAAAAACTACCCTTTTATTCCTAGTCAGTAACCTGCTATTCTTTAGTCTCCAGGGGGAAATGTTACACAAGAGCTAACAAAATACATCTCATTTGGGTAGGACAACTAATACACTAAAAGTGCAATATTTTGGCTTAAAAATAGTTAACTCTTACATTTGGCTTTCCTGGAATTCCTTATGCCACATTATGCAATTGAAACAGCTAATACATCAGGAACATAAAACTGGAATTAAACTCAAAGGCAAGCCAGCCAACAAACTGAACTTTTTAAAGGACCGTGTATAATTTCTAGATACTAAAATACATACATGTTTGGGGAGGGTGTATATAAATATACATGTCAACTTTACCAATATTACTTTTGCAGCATAGATTTTAGAAAGTAGATATTAGAAGTATTATTCTTTATATGTATATTTATACTGGTCTCTTTGCAATGTATTTGGTATGATACATTCTGTAAGTATTTTTCAGTGTCCTGCAGATTATCTTTCCTATATTTTTTCCATTTTATAGTAAGCAAATATTGATTTTTCTCCTATGAAAAGGATTCTTCTTCCTAATATACAATTACTTAGCATTACATTAGTTAAGATACAAATAGCTACACACATGCAAAATATCAGTAGTATGTTAGGCTTTTTACACATGCATCTTTACCTGCATCCTTTTATGACATTTGGAGTACGGTGTTACCATCATTGAACTGCCTGTAAGTCCTACTACATAATATCTTATTGTATAAAAAAGATATTACAACTTTCAAAGTAGTAAAAAAAATTCTTCATCTTCTTCTCATAGTAAAAAAAAGGGGGGGGTGGGAAAAAATAGGAATTTAGGGTGCCTACTATTATATGTGCAAAGAGGGGAACACACATATGCAAATAAATATAATTACAAAAGGGCAGCTGCATTAGACAAAGTTGTGGGTGTTTTTTTCCCCAAACTTCTCATTTCAAAAAGAATTCTAGTGGGGCTATAGGTCCCTGAATACCGAACAAGCCTATCAACAACAAGCTTGCTTGTCTTAATTAGATCTTCAGATCTCCCTAGAAGCAAACTACAGAACCCACAGCACCTGCAAATCAATGGCTGAAAATATCTGAATTAAAGGCACTCAGAAAACAGTTTCTGATGTCAGACACAAGCAAGGGTAAAGAGAAGTGAAGTATTAGCATGACTATATGCATACTTCCACTATGCAGAAACACCCAAGCACCACTGAAACAGATTCAAATTGTTTAGTCCACCACTACTATAAAATGGTTAGCTAAGACTACAGAAAGATTCCAGTCAAGAAGAGCAGAGAGTAGATCAGCTAAGACTGCAGCTATATAATCCACATAACCAATTATCTGAGCCTAAGGGGTAAAAAAAAGAAAAAGAACATTACTTTGTTAAATCTACTGGTGCTTTCTTAACAGCATCTCTTGGGCCACTGTTAACATATGGTATATCTACATCCTTGCAGAATATAGATGCCTTAATTAAGTTGGATACTGGACAGCTAGGGCAGCACAGAAACTGGTACGAGTAATTTACCTGAAAAGACTACAGTAAATTGTAATTCATGCTGAGCTCTGTACCCTGACAAGCAGACCACTTCCATATTGGCACAGGTATCTACACAACATTAAGATGTAAGCCTCCCAAGAGAAGCAGCAAGCAAGCAAACCTGAAGTTATCCCAACAAAATTCACGATGCTGTTTTCCCAAATCATAGCACGAGGCAACCCATACCTCAAATCTACTTCCAGTTGAGCCCCTATGAGTGATGTTAAATTTAGGGAGTCCTGCTGCAGCAGAACATTCTACTGAATTAACTTTGTTTTCACTAATGTAATCTTCTGACAGAAAAACGTAGACAAATATTTTTCATAGTGTCCTTTTCTTGTAGATGGACAGTTCCTCAAACTGTTCAGTAAATCTTAACTCTTCCCCCCATCCTGCAAGTTGCGAAAAACTAATAGCTTTTCTGCATATCCTACTCTCCACAGATTAATAGAAAGAAATGCCAGCACTACATCTTCTGAAAGAAGTCATGTAACTCAGTACAGTTTTACATGGATTTAAAAAAAAAAATTATCTCCGAGATCTTATGACCATAGTTTTTACCTTTTGTCCTCAAAAGCTATAGTGTTCCTTGAAGAATATTCTTCTGTGAGCTAGTTTTTCAAGTTTCTTAACTTGTAGGAACACAATTCCTAACTTGTAGAAATCTAACAAATATAAGCATGCTTACAAATCCTCCCCCATCTCAACACATTTTCTGAGAATACTACTGTCCAAATATTCCTGCGTGGTCAGTAGCAAGGGTATTACAAGAAAATTCATAATTTCTATTTTTTATCCCTCTCCACAACAGCATTTGCTTTTCAGAGTTCTCTACCTAAACGTAAGAGATCAGTATTTAAGCTTCATGTTTGTGAAAGGTTTGGAGGGGAAAAAAAGCTAAATATAATCAATATGGCAATTATCCAAAGAAGAGATGTAAGCTTTTCCTGTTGAACTAAGTTCTACTATTTGAAAACCCTTTAAAGAGCCTTCCATCAGAAAATACCTATAGCAAACCAAGACTGCAAGCATTAAAAGGAACACAGATATTAAGAAAAGAGAAATAACCAGTTGAAGATGCATTTAAGAGGAGATTTGTCAAGTGCTACATAATTATTAACAGTTTAACAGACCTTAGACACGTGCTACACAGAAAGTAAAAATACCACCATAGTACGATCAGAAATAAGAATAATGCATAAGCAGCTAGTAGCCAGCTAGGTTACCTTTCAAAGGTTAAGGAATTAAAGGACCTATACTACTTGTTTCATACCTTTTATCCAATTTAACTACCCAGAATGCTTCAGTTTCTTTGGCTACTCATTGCTGCACCTGTTTCCAAAACATCTTCAGCTGGCTGAGCCTGTAACTAATGGCAGCCATTTCCAGGGAGTGGCTATTTAAGGAACAATCCTTGCTCTGATTCCACAAAACTCTTCAACATATTAGAGAACAAGCAGGAAAATTTTTGAAGTTACATAGGTGATATAAAACGCTATTCACTGCTGAATAGCAGTGCTGAAGCTAGTCTGTAAAATCCATTTTTTTTCTTAAAAGTCTTTAAGTCTCTTATGCTAAAACCTTCTTTTTTTTTTTTAACCTCTTCTCAAGAAGTAGCGTTTGGGATTACTAAAGTGAAAGAGAAAAAGTCTATCCAAGTTTTACTTGAGAGCCTTCTGCGTGTCAACAATTCTACTGTTACTTTCCTCATGAAACCTCATTCTGTTCTGAAAAGCTTGACAGAAGGCACCCTAAGAGGCCTTCAGTACCCAAGACAACACAGCATTCTCACAATGCCTATCAATAAAATATCAGTGTCTCTGTCAAATCAGCAGGTTACAGTATCAACTACATATATCAATGAAATTCTAATTAAATATATTTCTACGATCAGCATTTTTCCCTAAGCCTATAATGATAACTGAAGAGAAATAATGCAATACACAGCTTAAAGAATTAACCTCATCTTCCAATACTGCCATATGACTAATCAACCCACCACAGCATTTGCATTCACAGAAACGTTGTGCATCACACCACTGCTAGAAGCAGAATTCTCAACTAAAGAATTCACACTGGCCCTTCTAAGCGTTTGACGAGTGCCCAGATACTCGTTCCTGTGCTAGGCTGGCATGCCGTTTCAGTGGGCACAAAAGCTGTAGTACAAGAAACTGCCAGACAATAGAAAAGATGTTGCAGTTTCTTGAAGGAGTTTTCCTGTAAACAATGGGTGGTCCCTTTTGCAGATGGCATTCAAATGTATTTTTTTTCTTCCCAAGTTTAGTTCTGAGAAAGCACAGTAAGGATATCCAGCTGCAGCAATAAGATAGCAAAGTTCTGGAACTGCATCTGATATGTCTGGAATCAAGCACCTGAAGCATATAATCGTCTTTTTTTTTTTTTTTTTTCCCCTAAATATATGTCTATGAAGATCATAAAAGCTGCTTTGCTTCATGAAAATTCCAACTAAGTAAATACAATATACACTACTAAAGAAACTTGATCAGGCCAGCTTAAGTATCATGAGTGATTTTTATTCCACATAATAGATGCTATGTTTGATATTTATTGTTAGACCATAATTAAGATTTTATTACACCATTTCAAATGTTCACTTAAGTGCTGTTGCACAACAAGTTATTCCAGTCAGAATCAGGTAGGATTGTTCTGTATTTTAATGCAAAATAAAGTAAGTATAATTTTCCTGAACAACTTTACTACCACTTGAGTTGTTATCTAGATGCTACCAATGCCATGTACATTACAGTGAAAAAAGTCTGTCACAGGGGGACACGCACCTATCTCTTGATCAGCAATATACTATTATTACCCTGTCATAGAAAGATAGTTTTTCTTACTATACAGAATGTAACAAAAGCAACTCATGCACTTGACTTGCCTCTAAAAACATGAATCACCCTACACTAGAGTAGGTACACATACAAATATATACTCTCTATTATCCAAGAAAAGTCAATGTATGAAATAAGAGATTTATTTTAATACAGTGAAGTATGTTTAACTTACCGGTCCAAACATTTTGGCTGCCATCAGGCAAAGTAAACTGAAATAAGAGTACTAGCTCAACAGCCAAAGAATTACCCACAAAGAAAAACTGAATTACTGCATACATACATACTTATGCTCTCTGCAAGTTAATGTTAAATTAATCCAGGGAACACCGTTAGAACTGAAGCCTTGGCAGCCCAATTCCAAAATGGATCAAGAATAGTAGAATATAATTGAAGTGTGACTCTGCAGGTTCCAGCCCATGCATCCAATACTGCCCATTATGAGGTGACGCCATCTTTTGTACTACTTGAATTTTAGGAATGTAAAAGCTGCAGTAGTAATCCATAAGTAAAGGAGCGAATCACAGCTTTAATGTCTTTTATATTGTCCAATATTGGAGGAAAATAGGCATGAAATTTCCATAAAGCAGATGAAAATACTGCATAGTTACCCAAATCATATTCTATGGGTAAATGTATGTGGACGGTCATTATGGAGTTCTGGAAGAAAACATCAGAATACATCTGCATTCACTAAATGGAAATTACTTAAATTTTAATTATTGTCTCCTTTTTTGTCTCTATTCCAGGCAGTAAGGTATTGGTACATACCACACTCTAATTTTTAAACCATAATACAGTCTTATTTATGCTAAAGCACTTCACTGTCTCCCTTGATGCACATCTAGCACAAAAACCTTCTAAAGAAATTAAAGTGGAAATTTATAAAATTATGTTTTCAAAAATGTTTTCATAGTTACAGAACCACAAAGATTAAGAATTATGCATATTTTATTTCAAATTTAGTGATTTAATGTGAGGTAACACTGATTTAATATTATAGCAACATCTGTCTTTCAATAAGCAGTAGCAGCAGAAGTTAAAAAGTGAAAACATGTATTCCATCAGAAATTCCTGAATTCTGGAATACTGGTACAACATGCACTCATTTCAAAAATTTCTCAACTCCTTACTATTTCTCCCAGGAAAATAAGCTACATTAGCTTAAGAATCACAGCAGTAACTAACATGATCAAGCTAACATTATTTCACTTACACACACATACAGGATATTGGAAAGTCTATCTTCCACCATTATAAATTAATTTAAAACATTTTTTGTGATTGTAATACATTCTACATTCTTAAGGATTTTGGAATTTAAGAACTCTAGTTTAAGAAAACATGAAGGGGACTATTTTAAATGTACAAATAAGAGATTTAGCACTTGCGAAATCTGCTGTTGAGAGGATAGCTGAAATTCTGAAGGAAAAAAATTATCATGGTGGATCAGGTTGCCCTACCACAAACTGAAACACTTTTTTCAGATCAGAAGAGAATGTTGAAAAAACAAACACAAATTACTCCCTGTTACATTATTTATCACCAGCTGAAACCATGCATCAAGTATACTTGGTTCTGAATTTTGCTGAAGTCAAACCCCATTTCCCTGCCCTTAGAAGGACAACGAACAGTAGTAATTAGAAGGTCATGTAAGAGAGAAAAGGGAAAGGATACCAGACAAAAGCTCAGTAAAAACCTCAGTTCTTGGAAAGGATGATAAAAAATGTCATCCAAATTTTTGCATTAAGTTCTGGTAACAAGAAGAAAGTGTCGTACACCTTACTCTGCCATCTCCAACTGGCAAAACTCCTGCTCGTCACTGGGTCTCCACTAATCTACCCATAAATATATGGCCTTTCTTAACATACGAAGAATCAAAAGCTTGACTTCTATTCCTTTTGATTTCCTTATCAAAGTAAGAGTGATGTAATTTCTCCTCAAGTTATTGTTTCCAACTGTTTTGATGTGGAATAAAAGTAGCACAATTGCTTAATTCTTCCACCCAATGGTAAAAATATCTATTGTCAGAATTTATTAACATAAATATTAGTTAAATGAAGATTGCAACCTTCACAGGATAGGAATCTAATATTTGTAAATACTTTTCTGCAGAAAAATATAATACCAATAGTTTCTCTACTTTGCAGGGGGAAGACATTATTAACGGTATTCTTTACAAGTATTGAATAAGAATTTGAGAGGAATGGGGGAAGCAAACCTTATACTGACCTGCTTACAAAATACTTAAAATACATTTTTGTGTGTGTCTAATGCTATCTCTTCGTTAAAACCTCTCTAGCTTTTGAACTTGAAATCAACATTTATTCTATCAAAAACTAAATTTTATTCATCACCTTAAAGGCACATCATCAATTCCATTTAACCTTTTCATTCAACGCCTTCTAGACTTCAAACCTATAGAAAAGTGCAATGTTCCAGCCAGTAAGCAAGCCTAGAAAAACCTCTATGGCAATTTCACATGCAGAAAGTTTACAAAATGTTTGGCCTAATGACTGCAAACTGCTAACTTGGCAGAGGGATGGAGAAGAAGGTGTGTTCAGAAAAAGTTTAAACCAATTCAAATCAGTCCAGTGTACTTCTGCTTTCCTCTCCTTCCTTCCTCCATCCCAATGGTAAGGATCAGCCAAGTCAAGGACTAGCTGCAACTGAGAGTATATATACTTGATTGTTGTTGAGTTAATTTCAGTTTGATTCAGTCCACCCTGGCACCACACAAATGTACTGCAGGCACAAAAGACAACAAAATAAACAGCCAGGAGTGGAAGAAGGAGACAAGACTGCATTTTTCCATGATCATACAAGGTTAATTTGACAAACTACTTATGAAACCAAATCCTTTGCTGTAGGTTGCTGGAGCACAAACCAACTGATTACACAATAAGAACAGCAAACTTGCTCTTCTGCCCCAAGAGCAGTGTTATTCATGGGGTAGTCCAACCTGGGTGATCTACCATGCCACAACTAGCTTCAACAACAACTGGTGAACACTGCTCTAAATAGCATACTCCTTAAGGTGGTCTGCCAAAGCCACCAAAGACTGTATAATTTGGGAGTTCTGGATGCTTTTGGCATATTGACCACCCTCTTTGCTCCAAGACATACAGATTCAAAGACAACAGCAATGGGAGAAAGTAACTCCAGGTTAACTAGAAATGACTACTGCTCACACTAAGAAAAATGCCTTCTCATAGTTAGGTAGTATAATGTTTCTGTTTAGCTTTTAAGAAAAATCTTCATAGCGCCCCCCCTCAGTTTCAGGAAAACCCAAAACAGTACTCCACATTCACTTAATTAATATACACTCACTAAGGAAGTCACTGTCATGCAGTGGTCACACATAAAGCAGGTGGGTCACCTCAGTCCTAGTTTCCTACAGGTAACTCAGCAACACCCTCCACCACCCTGTTCTGACAGTCTCACACAGCTGCCTGCCTGTACAGAGCTTGCTTATAAACACTTCTTGCTAAACAGGTCATGACTGCTTTATATGCTGCCTTCCAAGCCAAGGGGAAAAAAAAAAAAAAAAAAAAAAAAAAAAAGCAAAGCACAATAGTGCTTTATTGAATTTCTTCCCTGGTTTAAACTAATCTTTAGAAGGAAAATAGATGTCTTGTCAAGTATAGAATATCAAAGTGGCTTGCTGTCTTTTTCATACGTGAATTCCTTGAAATATCCCTAATATCCCTTCATCTGGTCATCCCATGTTAACAAAAAAAAAAACAAAAAAACCAAACCCAAACATTCAGATTTATGACTTTACATCAAAACCTTTTAAAATAATTATTAAAACCACACATTACATCACTAAAATTGAGTTTATGCATAGGGGTAAACAATTTTCCTTAGTTTCCATAGGCTTTTTGAAATCTTCTAGAAGTCTTTAAAAATCCATTCCACGCACACACAAACAAATATCCAGTGAGTGCTAGTAAGCACAGTAACTGGACAACACTGGAAGTGCTACATACGTAGGAAAGGCAGAAAAGAAGTATTTGTTACCAAAACACACCAACTAAACAGCAAGCAGCTATACAAACCCTGACTTACCAACATTTTTCAACTGTGACCTGAATCATATTTAAAGCAAAAACAGTTCAAAATTCCTGTTTATTCAGTTTTGTACATTTCTCTAAAAAGAAATGAAGTGCCTACGATAGTTAAGTAGAACTGCAGAGAACCTACTGTAGCATTTCACAACAGGTGATTTTTTCACTACCTACTTTGTAGGTAGTACCTTTCAAGTAGGTACAAACTGACAAATGATCTAGCATTTGGAGGGCTCTGTATCACATCAGGGTGCCAAGTAAATTTCATCTCTGAGTTTTTCCATAGAATTTGTTATGTTTTTCAAATGGGTTAAACTCAAACTCCCTTTATTTTTAGTCTTCATCCTATTACAAACACATATATTTCTAACGAAAAAGTACATATCTGTAGGATTTAAACAAAAATTTGCAATTGATTTGTGGTAACAGTATGATTTCCACCTTCCTCGAAGTCAGCCCTTTTTTTTTTTAGTTTACATAACCAGCGAAGCACTCAGGTTAAGTATTTGACAGTGATTGTAAAGCTTAATACTCCAAACCATTGCGTTTTGTTTTGAAAGACTTCTCAACTAAAACGCAGAATTTCTTTGAAAAGAGAGACACACAATGAGCATCACAGCATGCTTCTGCACTACACGGATACAATACTTGCTTCAGATTACAAAGTGAACTGAATAACCATCTCAAAGTGTTCTAGTGAAGATATGCATATTCATTATTCTGTCTACCAACATTTTTCTTAAGACAGTATCCCAATACAACAGTCATGCTGTTGTGAGTGTGTTGATCCAAAAATCCTCCACCCATTTTGAACATAATAATACAGGCAACTTAACTTTTCTAATGTTCATAGTTTATTACAACTTTAGTCTTCTCAGTCTAATGCGGACTTTTTTCTACTAGGTGGTCTAATTAACTTTGAGTCCGTATCAAGGCACTCAACTATTGAACAGTCACATACTAAAGATGCAGATTTGAGTTCAAGACTTCCATGTTGCTTAGCCACTGTAAAATACACTAAGTTTGGCATTTCAAAAGTGCAAATAACCTATTTCAAAATAACACAGATTACTCCAACGTGACTTGTAATTGTAATTGCTTGGTGCAAGTGGCATTTGTTTTCCTATCTACATAATTGTGCAAGCATGAGGAAGTCAATAACTGCCTCTGATCACTTCTTCAAACTGAAACACCAGGACGGAATTTAAGAAAACGATTTTTCACAATGCAAAAACAACTGACAGGGGCAAAACACCTCTTAAGACTTACCTGTTCTTGTACCTCCAGCACAAAAACTACTCTAATGGTACTCTTCCTCTATAAATCTCCATTTCTGATGTAATTCAAATAGTTAACCAGAAAGTGAAAGGTCACTACATTCCACGACTAGTTTCCAGCCTGCATAAGAGCAATAGGACTTTCAGCTGACTTGTGCTCAAAGTTGGAAATTAGTGACCGAAAAGTTTACTGGATATTTCACTTTTGTCCCCTGCCATACTGGCAGAGAATACAAGCAGCAGACTGGTGGATTTTAAGGGAAAGCAGTCACAGCATCAGTGTGAACCAGTGATCTCTGTGGAGAGCTAGAGACATCAATAGGAAAGACTACTGAAACCAAAACGTAAATTCAAGATGAATGAAACCAAAACAAAACAAAAATCCACCATAAACTGTACACATGGCTTCCCTTATTTGTTAGTGTGGCAGCTTTGAGTGAGCACTCAGGAACATCTAGGGCTACCAGATAGAAATATCTACAACCATCAAGTATTTCATTTTATACAGGCCCAAAAATATTAACATGCAAATAGCATCAAGACACTTAAACAATCAATTCAGATCACTCAATCCACAGTGCATTGCTCTAGCTTCTGGGATATCCACTATTTTATCTCCAGTCAACAGTGAACTTTTTAACTACTGTGGATATATTACTCTCATTCACATATTTAAATATTGAGCATGCACCATGATATATATTAAAAGCCTTAGGAGCATTTACAATAGTTCTTAGTACAAATCATTGGTGAAACTGAGCTTGTGTTTATTTCTTTCTTTAAAAGCAAAGACACTGCTTTCCTGACTTTGGGGAAAAAAAATAAAACAAACTATGATGTTTTTATATATATTGCTACCTATTTACTAGGTAGTAATTTGATGGCACACAGTTTTTAAATAATCAAACAAACTCTACATACTTCTGAAGCATGCTTAATGCAAAAAGACCTTATGCAGGAGGTAACTAATTTAAACAAACAAACAAGCAAGCTTCATTACAACAAAACTAATCACCCCAGCCATTACCTGTACAACTGTATTAATGACTATCAGAGGTCATTCAACACAGCAAAAAGCCTGATTTAGTAGAACATCACAATAACAATCGCAATTATGTGCAGACTTCAATAGTTCTTGTAAGACTTATTTCAGGATTTAAAGACTGCCTTCAAGTGTTCTTTGCAGTTCATGGGAAGACTGCTTAATAGGCTAAAGTTACTAGTTTATACAAGGGACTTGATTTACTTGGATTAAGTTGGGTTATTGCAGGGACAACAGTTACGCCAACAGCTTTGGAGGTGGTAATCTCTTAGCAGGCAGCACACCTCTCTTGTCTCAGAGGGTTCTAAAATGCAAGAGCATGAGTGACTTAGAGCTTTCTATCAATACGACTCGGCTCTCTACCTAAATAGCTGTCACTGTGTTTTACAAAGAATGATAAACATTCTATCCATACTACAAAGATGGGAAAAATAAGTAAAACTAAATGAGTTGTTCAAGTTCACCCAAAGAGACAAAGATACCAACAAGAAGTCCAGTTCTAAAAGCTCTATGCACCAAAACACAACTCTCTGCACCTGAAAGAATGACCAAGGCATAAATCAAAACAGTGGCCTCAATCAGCAGCAGCAAGTCTGCAGTCGGCAGACTTAAAGACTAGGCCTTAAAGCATTAAATCCTGTACATGGTAAAGTGTCCTTGAGGCATAGTCTCAATAACTTACAAATAAATGCACGCAAATACACAGTCATATTTAAACAGTATCTGGATCTACTATAGTCAATGTTACCTTCTGGTGATACAAACAGAAAGCTAATATTTTTCTTAAGCAATCCTTACTGCTGCTTCTTGGACTAACTTGTATCCTTGTAAACTTAAGAGAACAAATTAAAAACTTAAGCCAGGCAGAAAGACTGATGTACTGTATTACTCCTAAAATCTTAAAAAAACCGTCTTGGTTAGACTGTTGAATCCTAGAAATTTCTGTTGAGCTACACTTCTGTTAAATACTTCCCTGTAATAATTGAAGCTTCAATGTAATGACTTACAGATTAACCTCACTTAATATGACAGGGCACAGTAAATGAAGTACTGGGAGTTATCTCAAGCATATGTAAGTTTACACTACACACACAAATTACAAAAATTGCAATTAAACTTAGCATATGAACACCCAGGAAGAGTTAATCGAGATTTAAAAAATAAATAAAAATGCAATAGTAGCACAAATCTTATCGAAGAATAAGCTGGAGGTTTTGTTTTGTTTTTTAATATGGTTCTATTAACAAGTTTCTATGTCTGCTACTTTAAATTTAGATATTTGTTATATGTTCAATTCAGCCGGAATTGGATCTCTATCACTATTTCACAGATCACTTTGCAT
Source organism: Scolopax mira (assembly GCA_004320125.1). Classification (NCBI taxonomy): domain Eukaryota; kingdom Metazoa; phylum Chordata; class Aves; order Charadriiformes; family Scolopacidae; genus Scolopax; species Scolopax mira. The sequence goes on along the minus strand of BJBW01001479.1, from coordinate 303,965 downwards.
TCCACTTGTGATCCGACCTCCTCATCCTCCCAACTGTCTATCTACATATTTATATGGCTCTGTAACCACAGTATCTGAACCTAATCTCTATGGTAACAGTAAGATTTGTTTACATGGAAAAAGAATATTAGAAATGTATGTAAATTTAGCTGTCATTTAAATAAGTGTTTTTCCTTCTGAGGGAAAACAGCTCCCTATACTGCCTCCTATTTCTCTTGCTTCCATCTCCTGAATCCCCACCAGGCATTGAGCCACATTTAGGAAGCTCCGTATCATACTACTTCATCAGCCTGTTGTTATAAATTCATAAATAGTTTACTTTTAATGAGAAAGATGTATAGTATTATAAATCTTACACTTGTTTAAGAAAGATCATAGGGAGAGGAATTAAAACATGATTTTTTAAAAAATACTGTTGTTAAGTCACCGAAGTAAAAAACCACGATAAACCTTTAACAGCTATACAGAAAGAATGTTTGCTGCTCAGCAACTCAGATCAATCTAGAAATTAACACAGTCCATATCATTTACCATTTCCAGCAGTGAATACAGTACTAAGTACACATTTTACATAATACTCATTCACAGACAGTAGGCACAACTCTGATCGTGCAACACCCCACACACAGACTTCTCTTTTTGATTCATGAATATCAAAGAGATGATGTTATCATAGATTTGTAACAATTATTTTTATGAGATTTACAGTATTATGAAGTGAGATTTACTGCAACCCAGCAGGACCAGGAACTAAGTTACACGGGGGTCATGGTAACATCAATGGCAGTTTGAACAAGACATCATCAGCAAAATGATAAAAAAATAGCAAGCTCGGTTGTTAAAAACTACTTTCAGGTACACAGATCTTTGCCAAACACCAATGTGGGTTTTTTTCTACAAAACTTGCATAATATATTGAAAATAAATAGCCTAAAAAGGTCTAAAAGAAGGAAAACAAGCAACAATGAGGTACGTGAATACTACACAGCACCGAGAAGCAAATCAGAACCTGTTTGAAAATCTTTCTGCACCTTACAGCCATCACTTCACTGCAGAGAATCTCCTACATGCACCCTCCCTGATCACACCAAGATTATTCATTCAACGCAACTCCTATTAACAAACAGAAAGTAAGTAAATCTGTCGTGTAACCTCGATTCAAGTAAACACGGTTCTATAGCCAGCATACCCCCAGCAACGTTACTTTCTCAAGCAGGGTGACTGTCCCCTGCTCCTCCATGAAGCAAGCTCAGCCCAGGCAGCCATGTCCTTATTCTCCTACAAACAGTGTTTCTGAAGGAGAACAACCCCCGTTCAGCGAACTTACAGTTTCCCTCAGCATAACGCGGCGGAGCAAAGCCTGCCCCACCGCCGGCCAGCCAGCCAAAGCACCGACACACAGCAGTGGGGGCGAAGCAGCCCGCAGTCTGGATCTGCACCAGCACCGAGCCCCGCACCGGGGTCGGGACAAACGGACTGACAGACAGGACAGCATTTCTTCACGCGACCCCCCCCCTTCTTTCCCCCTCCCGGACACACAAGCGAGTGTTTTACCTTCATGATGAGCTCAGGCTGCGGTAAAAGCCTCGATAGGGGCTGAGCGGCCGAGGCTGGACCTGGAATTTAAAACAAAGCGCTAAGGCACCGCACCAGCCGCTCGCACCGGGCGGGGGGAGGGGAGGCAGGGATCGGGGTGGGGGCGCCGGGATCCTCACGAAACTCCCCTTTTCCTTCCCCGGATCCCCCCTTTCTCCCCGGTTAGCCCCCTCCCCTCTTTCCTCGGCCACTGCTTCCCCTCCGGCTTCTACACACCGCGGCTTCCCCTACACTCGCTGCTATTGACGCCATTTCTGTCAGAGGAGGAGAAACTTGCCACAACAACAACCCACCCTCAGCCTCGCCGGCTGCCGCGAGGGGGGGGGGACCGGCTTCTTCGGCCGCCTCCCCGGGGCGCAGCGCCCCCTCCTCAGGCACCAAGCGGCTGGAGAGGACCCGCGGGGGTCCCAGCCCTCGGGACACCCCCCGTCCCCACTTTACCGCGGGGAGCCGGAGAGAGGAAAGGAGCAGAGAGCAAGGGAGGCTCTTCCTCCATTGTACGAGGAAGAGCGCCCGTGTGCGCGGCAGGGGAGCGGGGTGTCGGTAGCAGTCCCCCTTCTCCCCCCCCTCCCCCCTGCCACACACACACACACACGCTTTTGTAGGGGCTGCGGCTCCGGATCGCGGCGGCTCCTCCTCCTCCTCTTCGCCCCCCCTCAAATAAAGGAAAGCGCTGACTCCGCGGCAGGAGTTTCAGCAGCAACAGCCGCAACTCCCCGGCTGGGCGCAGCGGGTCCGGGCGGGGGGAGGGAGGGCGGGCGGGCGGGCAGGAGGGAGGCGGCGAAGGGGAAGAAAAGGAAGAAGAAGAAAAGAGGCAGCGGGGACGGGGAGAGAGAGAGGGAGGGAGGGAGGGAAGGGGGGGGCGGGGAGAAAGGGGCCCGACCTGCTCGGCGGGGACACGGAGCGTGTGTGTGTGTGTGGAGGAGGGGGCTCCGTCCCCTTCCCGGCGCAGGGGGCTGGAGAAGCCGCCAGTTCCTCCCGCATGCAGGCGGCACACGATCCCCCTCCCTCCCCGCCCCGCCGCTGGGTGTTTGGGGCGGGGGGGGGGGGGAGAAGGAGGATCGGCGAGTCCCGCCGCAGTCTCGCTGCGAGAAGAAAAACAACCGCCCCCCTCCCCCCCGCACGCACTCCCCGCCGTCGCCGCCCGGCCCCGCGCCCCCTCCCGGGGGCCCCGCGCCGCCTCCCCACCCGCCGGCGACAGGGCCGGGGGGCTCCTTTCTCCGCCTCGGTGCCGTTACCTTTGTTCCGCGGCGCCCGCCCGCTACTCCCCCGACCCGAGACGGGGGGGGAGAGGAAGGGAACGGGGCGAAGCCTCCCCTCAGCTCCGGACCCCCCTCGGCCGGCCTCGGCCCCCGTTCAACGCTCGGCAACGGCTCTGCTCGCGGCGGCTCCGCGCGGCGGGGCCGATCCGTCTGGCGCGGCCCCGGCAGTGGCGGCGGCGGCGGCGGCGACTGCTGGGCTCGGAACCTCTCGGTCCCCCTCCCCCTCCCACACCGACTGACTGACTGACTGACTGACGGACGGGCCGAGGCACGCCCCTCTCCCCGCCTCCTCCATTGGACCCCAGCCCGCAGAGCCCGCCCTTCCCTCATCCCCATTGGCCACCGCATCGGAAATACTGACATCATTTTTCTCCACTTCTATGGAAACTGAGGCTCGGCGCCCAGACTGCTCATGGGTGACGCAGTTCTCCCTCGCCCCTGCTCCCGCCTCAAGAAGCGGTACGGCTCGGGGAGGTGGACTACAACTACCAGTGTGCAACGCGCGCGGCCGCCGCTGGGGGACGGGGCCCTAGTCGAATGCTAATGAGCAGAGGGGGCGGGGAAGACGCCTGCGCGCTGGGGCGCTGGTGGCGCATTTTCCCCCAAGAGGGGAAGGTGGCGCCCGGCGGAGCGGAAGGGGGCGGTACTCTGGGAACTGCTGCCGCCGTCGTCGCCACTCCCGGAGCGGAGCCTGCTCGGAGGAACGGGGCGCGGCTCCGGTCCAAGCGACGAGGCGAGGTGAGCAGCAGTGGCCGCCCGGGCTGAGGCCGGGTGTGCGGGGCTGCCCTATGTCTGTTAGCTGGCTATCGCTGATGGGGGAGTGGGGCGTCCTCCCAGGAGGAGCCGGCGTTTCCCCTCCGCGCCTGGTAGGGTATCGGGGGGAGAGGAGAGGGAGCGGGTCTCAGGGCCGCCCCGCCCAGGAGGGGCTGGCGGACGGCCCGGAAGGGGGCCGGGAAGGGGCTGAGGGGAAGCGCGGCCGGAGCCGGCGGCCGCCGTTAGCGCTGGGCGGCGCCGGTCGGGCGGCGGCGCTGTCGGCGGGGCGGGCGGGCGGACTGAGTGACAGAGCTCTCCCGGGGGCCGGGGCTGCGGCGGGCGGGCGGTGCTTCCCTCCCCGGCGGCTGAGCCCGGCTGCCGACGGCGCCGATGAGAAAATGGGGGGTGGACCGGCGGGCAGGGGGAGCGAGGCGTCCTCGGCTCTCGGTTTCGCTTTATCTAAAATGGCGCTGGCGGGGTCGGGCCGGGCCGCTTTGCCTGTGCCTTGTGGCAGCCGCCAGAGAGGCTCTGCCGCCTTTACGCTGAGCTCCGAAAAACGACCCCTGTTTCCTTGGGCTTGACTGCAATGCTCTGGGCGGGGGTTAGCCGTCGGCGAGCAGGGGAACGGCTTCACGTTCTCCGTGAGATGTGAATTTTAGCCCGAGAAGCGATTCGGAGGTAGCCGTGACTCCTTCTGTGTCCTCGGGTCAACCTGCAGCTGAAGAACCTTCCCGTCTGGGCGCTGTCACAGCATCCACCGGGGACTTCCACAGCCCGGGAGGTGGTGTTTGGCTTCTGTGGCGTTGGTGCTCAATTATATCTGTAAAACCTATTAAAATCGAGGCACAGTTACAGCAATAGTATGTTCTTGCTGTTCTGGCGTTAGTGTTGAAATTGCGGGTGTGGAAAGCTGCTAGTGCGCTTAGCTGCCTCTTCGGGGAAGGTGCGTGACTGCCCTCCCACCTGCGGGAAGCTGCCTGCCCTGAAGTTGAATACAGGGCTTTGTTGGGTATCAGCCTAGGAGGGGTTGTAAAGAGGACTCTTGCTGATTAGAATGAGAATGTGGGCTAGGGTGACAAGCATCCTCTCTGAATTACATCTGGGTTAAGAGCCTTGATAGCCTCTCTGAAACAATACGCGTTCACAACAGTTTCTGTGTATTCCTTCTGAATCAGGCTTCCTCGCTCTTACATCCCCCTATTTGGGACTTTTTTTTTTTCCCTGGTTACAATGAAAGCAGTGTCTCAGTGCACTAAGTTCTGTGATGGAGCAGGTTTAAGAATTTTCTGGATAGTTCCTTTTGCACTACAGCTCTCTGCTCCTTTGGTGGTTCTCTCTTATTTTCTATGTAAATGTCCTGTGATTGGAGACACTGAGATGGTGATACTTTTTAAGACACTGTCTGTATATTTGACCTCGATTTATTTCAGTGATCGTATTCCCCTAATTTGAAGGAGGAGAATATTCTGTAGAATGGGATGGAAGGAATGCAGCAAGAAGCTGTTTTACAAAGTTTCAGAGTAAAGATTTTTTTTCTTGACATGTAACCTAGAATTAATACTGCTTGCATCTTGTCTAGAAAGCTTCTAGACACAGATAATAACTTCAAGTATAGTTTAAGAGTAGTTCTAATTTAAAGAAGCCCATGTTGCTGTCTTATTTGAATGTCTCGTGTGTTTTCAAAGAGGTCATTAGAGAGGAGATTTGTTGCAGTCCAAGAGACAGTTCTGTGAGGTCTCTATTGTGATTGCTGACCTGTGCCCATAACACCTACTCTAGATGCTTATGTAGGGATACTGAGAAATAACTGGAAAAAATCTATTTAGTAATGCATGAATTGAAATGCAGCAAGTCTCTGTACTAGTTTAAAAGGCAAAATGTCCGTAACTGTTTTAATATTTTGAATAAGCGTGCATGCAATTGGTTCTTGGACTTTTACTAACAAAAGGCTTTGTATTCATGTTTGTTTATTGTTTAACTCCTGGCAATTTTACTTTTTGCCGGGAGGTGCTGGCTGAGAATCACCTAGATTGGAAGGGACCTCTTAAGATCATCTAATCCAACCAATAATCTTGCCTCTAAATGCTTTCCTTGAGAAGGCTTTCTGCAGCAGTGTAACTTCTGTTTTAAATTGGTCAGTCGCTTAGGGAAGAAACCATCAATATCAAGCATTTACCAATTGTATCAAATATGATAACTTTGTGCAAACAGTAATAATATTACAAGTCTCGTATCATGGTGTTCTTGCTTTCAGGCCTGTATAAGCATCTTCATTTACACATTTCTTTATCAAGTGTCCCTTCCTTTGTATAAGTTTGGGGGATGTTCTGATCACTATTCTTGTTTCAGTGAGTGTATTGGATATGTAGCTGCCTGATAAATAGCCAGACTGTTTCTCTTTCCTTAGCAGGGATTACCTATTGCTTCATTTAAAGATAGCATCACAGTCTAGAAAGGTTTAACTACAGTCATTTAAGAAAAGTTATAATACATTCTTTAAGGTTTTTTGATTCTCTTTTATTTAAAAAAACTTAAAATCATGGCACTTGTGGGAGAAGTGCCCAACTAATTTTATGCTGATAAGCAGAATTTCAGGTGAATGCCTCTTAGTTTTGTGCCAAGAGATGCAAAGATTTAGTTTAATGTTGCGTAATACTAACAAATTTCAAGTTAGATAAGGACTTTGAATATTGGCTTAGTGTCCTACAGACAGGCAAGAAATTTCTTAATTCTCTGAGGGAAGAGGAAGAACTTTAAGACTTCTAAGCAGAAATTTCTGCAGAGAAGCAATTCCAACCCTATCTCTTCCCAGCTCTGTTGGATAGCTAGGCACTTTAAATTCTAAACTGTCTGTGTGGCTTTTTGACAAATAATAGTCACGGGAGAGTTGTCGAGTTAATAGTATCTGCTTATAGCCATCTCTATCAGCTTCTTTCTGCTTAAAACAGTTGTAGATGGACTGTGATAATGTTTTTGATTTCACTTCCTCACTGAAGTCCTTTGAGACTTATCCTTGATTTGGGTAGTTTGACAGCTGGCTTAAAAGCAATTCCTATCCCTTCAGTCATGCCAACAAGCTGAAAACAAAATAGGGAAGTAAAGGTGTCAAATCTGATTTATATTACTGTGTGGCCTGACCGCTAGTTGTGTTGGCACATCATGGGATAGGATGGAAAGGCTGTACTGTTTCTTGTGGTGCTACTGCTAAGAAACTATGCAAAGCTTTCCCAAAAGGTGCAGCCTTAAGAGTGTTTCATTGGCAGCTGTGTTTGCTTGAATAGCCTTTCTTGCCCCGGAAGCACTAATACATTGGATTAACATATGCAGTGAAGAAAATAAAGGAATTGATCCAAGCCTAAGCTTGGAAAAGAGCTGTTAATGCAGATCAGTTCCCAAGTTTGGACTGCTCCAAATACTTATGGGAGTGGAGTAGGCAGGAACTGATGGAGCTGTACTGAAAGGGAAACACTGAATGAGGAATACCAGTTTGCCCAGGTAGCTTAAGAGGAAGCAGTGATCTTAATGCTGATCTTTTTTTGTTGGGAAAGTATTGTTGGGTTATTTTGAGCAAGTGTGGAACATAGTTTATTCCATTCATGTTAGCCACTCCCCTTATTGTACCCATATGAAAAATGCATCAGTGCATACTTAAAAATATCACTTCAAAAATAGTCATTTTTTTACAAGTAACACAACTATTCAGTTGCTTTGGGGGCAAAAAGTACACCCTTTTGAGGATGCTAGCTAAGTAGCTGAGAAATGATGCTGAAGTAGCATAAGACTTTATACTACTGCTGCAGTTCCTGTCTTAAAATGACATTAGAAGAATTGTTTTGAGCTGCGGCATCTGCAGTGCAGCAAGGAAGGCTAGAGGTGGAAGGACAGAAAATCCGTTATAGAAGAGAGTCTAAAAAAAAAAGCAGATATAGATGAACAAAGGTATGTGAACTGACATGTAATCAGCAGAAGATTGTTGAGCTATATAGGGAATGGATTTATCGTAAGAAAAAAATTTATTGTAAGAGTTTGTGATGTGTATAGTATATGGCAAAGTGTAGAAAGATGTCTGTGCACTTAAACAGAGGTGAGAAAATGATATATTCCTGTTCTGCCTTCTGAAACAGGACTGAAGAATTCCATCAGAAGGCTGAAGCTAGTGTTCAGCTTGTTTAGGTTTCCTTGGTGAAGGTGTATGTTTCTGCTCTTAGGCAGCTCTGCTTTTGTAGGGAGAAAGCATTTAGGGAGTCTAATCAGATTAGTTAGATGAGATGAGGTGTTTTATATGGGCTTGAGTGTCTTCTCTAAAGACAGCAGAGCTTCATTGTTGTGAAAGATGATAGGGAAGTATTTAAAACATCAGCAAAGTATAAAATCAGAGGAAACAAAGAAAACTAATACATACACTATGTTTTTTCCTAAATGATATCTGGAAATTTTTTATGTACTGAGGGTAGTATTTACTGAAGGTGTCATGTTCAAAATAGGAATATTTGCACTTAACCTTGAAGTCAGCTGACTTTTTATTAATTGTATGCATCTGTTCTTTACTTATTTTTTTTTATTAATCTAAATAGTATAACACTTTCTTTAACAGTGAACTACCTCTTATGAAATAAAGAAATGGATGGGATGGATGAAACATCTAAAAGAATCCTGGAACCATACCAGTATTTACTTCAACTACCAGGTAAGTTTCGTTGTAATGTGGTGGCTTTAAATATCAAAATTGTTTTTATAGCAACTTTTGTCTCAGGATGTAGAAGAAAATAAGTGTATCCATTCTTGCTTTGTGGATTTAAGAGTAATTAAAAATAACATTTTTCAACATTTGTTTTTTTCTTCTTCTTGTACAATCACAGTTTTTGGTGAGATTGGTGCAAAAACTGTTTGTCTGTTGCAGTGTAAGTAGTATTTCAGTTGCTCTGCTCTCCATTCAGAGTAGCTGACTTGCTATGTTTTAAGACTGATAAGGACAAGTACTTTCTAACAAAGCCTTTGTGGGGCTTTGTCATAATTTAATTTCTTTCCCTTGCCTACCTCCTCTCCGCCTTCCCCACACCTGGCACCACTGCATCACATGTATTAACATATGAATGAAATGGCTAGGGTCAATGCACTTAAAACCTATCCTCCTTTCTTGCCTGATTATCTTTTTATAGAAAGTTCCACTAACTCATGACTCTTACTTACATTACTACTTATTCATATTTATGTAATTCTGCTCTGACTTGATACCGTTCTTAAACTTGAGACTCGCTTGACTTGAGACTTGCTTGATGGTTTTTTCTTTATCAGCTTGCTGTGCTTGGCTCAGTGGGTTGTGGTTTGTTGGTTGTTTTTAAGTAGCCTGTTTCTTTTGTGTATTATCTTCTCCCTAGTGTGTGTAGAACCAAGTGTTCTAATGGCCAGTTCTGGCTGTCCCTGGATTGCTTCACTTGCCAGAGGATCAACCAGTCCTTGCGTGGTATCAGATCACTAGCAATGCATTCAGATGAAGTTTTCTGTCTTGAACGGTGCCTGTTTTAGCAGAATTCAGGAAGCAGTTTGTTAGAGAGCTCCTGTATGGATACGCCTCTCAGAAGCCTCTCTGACTAAGCAGTCAGATTGCTGTGGCTTTTGCTTGTACACCTAATGCACAGTACGATGTGGCTTTTGCACATCTCCAACAAGACCTGTGTCTCAGCAGGGTCCAAATTCATTATACCTGTATATATAATGAATTTCACTATTGATCTCTACAAATATCCAGAGAAGACTTCTTGTAAACTGGGCAGATAAAAGTGACAGGTTCACAATCATATAGCTGGGTGTTTACTGTTTTTTAAATGCTGTGGCTTTCCCCAAAGTCAGCTATGCCAAGTACAGATCAGTAGGAGTCAGTTACTTGTGTGAACCTTGGAATCAGTATGAGCACTAGTACTTGGTGAGTGGGGAAAAACTGGGTGTGGTATCTTTTCCATAATTAGGGTGGAGCCCAAATGAGATGCACGAGCTAATCTAAAAAGCTCTTGCTGAGTGGCAGTTCCATTCCATCTTCTTTAGGCTTCTAGCAATATTCTCCCAATTCTTACCTTGTGCCAGTTCTCAGCTTGCTAACCAAATGATTAGGTAGTATCAAACACCTCACCTGTTAAAAACTTGCCTGATTCATCTTGTCAGTGAGGTGGCACAAGGCTGAGGACAAGGAACTAGTTGTTCCTGTGTTGGATCAGCTTGAGCTCTGAGGGGCTTTTGTAGAAAGCTTGACTGTCTTTCAGATATGTACACTTATGGCTCTACAATAGTCCAGTTCCTTATCTTTTAAGACTAGTTAAAAAGAAACTCTCCAAATGGCTTAGTAACCTATGAGAACTTGAATGAATTCAGGTCCATACCAGACTTTGTTTGCATAAAAGGGGATTGTGTAACAGTATGAGGGTTGTTTGGGGGGAAAAAAAAGTGCTAATGTTGTTTGTACAGTAAGAACACAAACTTTTGTAACTGCTGAGGATTAATCCCTCAATACAGGAAGTTGATTACTCTGCTTTCCATTAATGAAATAGGACTTTAATAGTGACAGTTTGGGGGTGATACATAAAACAGGCTTGTCTAGTTCTTGGACTTCAACAGCACTAGGACAGAGAAACAACTAGGTTTAAAGCTTTTTACTGTGTTGCTATTCTTAACTGCTAGTGTGGTAATTAATTGTTATTCCTTCACTAGCAGAATTTAGTACTTGGGAGAACATACATTCTCAAACAGTATAACTTGTAAAATCTCATTGTAGTATTACATTGCTATTCTTGGTTTAAGTGGTGTTCTGTTTAATCTAGTATTTTGTCCTTTAGCTTCGTGAATGAAGTGCAATAAACAGGATTAGCTTTCAAAAATTCCGGTGTGGTTTGTCTCAACAATGACATGTTTCAGACAGATGATAAATTTTTATTTCAGGGTAGCTGAGTTAATAGCAGTAGCTGGTTTTGGAGCACTAAAGAGTACATGGGTTTTCAGTTGTGGTAAAACTGATGTGGTTAACAGCTTGCTATTGAAAGGGGTACATTCTGATTCCATCCATGACTGTGCATCTTTCCTTTCATGTGCATTGCACTGGTCTTGCCTACAGTCTTTTCCTGGGCTTGTCTAGCAAGCTAAACAATCAAGACTGGATTTTGTTTTTCAGCTTTTTCTGTTGGGCTGTTGAGTTTGACCAGCTTGGTGAATGAATTAAGCATCACAGAGCATGATCCCTGCCACTGGCACAACTACACCTGGCACATCAGAGGCCTCAATTTGGACAAAGTTCCCGAGGGAGGCTGTAGCTCTCCAGACTCTGAGCTGCAGGTGTGCAATGGTACCAAATGTGTGTGAGCAAGCAAAGGAGCAGCAGAAGGGGGTCTGCAGGCTTCACAGCATCAGAAATAACAGGGGAAGACTCTGCAGGTTCAAGAGCCTGAAACCCTCAAGTATATTGAAAGAGGGGCCTGAACAGTGTGTATGTATCAGATTGGGAATGTGTGCTCTCACAATAGTGAAGGCCAGGAGTTGATAGTTTCTGGCAACAGGAGAAAGATTCCTGTGCAACTGGCAAACTAGAAACTCTGTATATAATAAAGTATCAGACCAGCAGCAAGTGACAGTAGTGGGGAAACTGACTTCTGCAGGGGACAGGGGCCTCCATCTGAGCTGCTGTCTTTGTGGAGGTTGCTGCTTCTGGGTAGCTCTGATCAGGGATGTTGCAAAGGGACTGTCAAGGTGTGTTTCACCCTCAGATCACTTAACCCTGCAGTTCTTCCACTTGAGCACTAATAGAGCAAGGGGATGCCTGGAGCTTATCAAGTATGACTGTGGGGCTTTTGAATGGAGGCCAAGGGTACAGGAAGCCAAGGGACTTTTCTCCATGATCCTAAACCCCCTCCCCCTCTAAAGGAGCAGACGGATCCTGCCTGTTGACAACCAGTTAGTTGCACAGCTGATACCAATAGCAGAGGTTTGGGGTTTATGATCATGGGACTCCCTTTGCAGATCAAGGACTACCAGGAGGCGATTAGCATCCACCTACCCAGGTCAGGGAAAAAGTGTCTCTGCCAACAGGCTGAGCAACCTGGTGAGAAGGGACTTAAACTAGCAATTGCAATAGAGGGGAATGATTACCCCACAATTGAGTAAGGAAGTGGTAAACTTGCAAACAAAGGGTGTAGGGTGGTGTGGCCAAAAGACACCTTGTAATCAACAAGAGCAGAGCTGACAGCAGCCCATCCCAGGTGTATGTACTCACACAAGAAAGTATGAACATGACAATGTGATGGACGAGGCTCTTACTCTTTCTGGGGAATTTGAAGGACTGTATTCCTCTCTGAAGTGCCTCTACACAAATGCATACAGCATGGTGAGTAAGCAGGAGGAGTTAGAGTTCTGCATGTAGTTGCAGGGCTGCAGCTCTATTGAGGTATCTGGTGTAGGATAGCTCACATAAGTGAGTGCTGCAATGGATGGATGTGGACTGCTTAGGGAGGCAGTCTGGGATAGCAAAGAGTGGGAGTTGCCTTTTATGTGAAAGAGCAGCTGAACTGCAGGGAGCTCTACCTTCAGTCAGATGATAAGCCTGTTGAGAGTTTACGGGTTAAGATTAGAGGGCAGATCAATAGGGGTGACACTATAATGGGTGTTTGTTACAGAACACCTCAGCAGGACAGAGTAGATGAATCCTTCAGAGAACTGGAAGATAACTCGTGTATAGGCCCTGATCCTCACAAGAGAGTCCAGCTACCTCGGTATGTGGTAGAAGAAGCAGGTCACAGGCCATCCAGGAGTTTTCTGGGGTGCATTGAATGATTGCTTGCTAAGTCAGATGATCAAGGAGCTGATGAAAGAAGGTACTATGCTGGACATCACAGTAAGAAACAAGGAAGAATTGGTTAGGATGTGAAGACTGTGGCCAAGCTTGGCTACAGTGACCATGTGATGCTGGTATTCAGGATCCTAAGAAAAAGGAACAAGGCAAAAATTAAGATCATAACCCTGGACTAGTTAACTCTCTTGTTCAAAATAGTGTTATGCTAGACAATTCTATGGTGGCTTTACTCTGTCACAAGTGGCTGCCCAGATTTAAAAGTGTGTAGGCCTGTTCTCTTGTTTTCCTGCTGCTTATGCTGGCTGTAGCTGTGTGGGGAGGTCTGCTTGGGGAATTTATCCATTTAACACTAATCCACCAGAGGTCAGAGCTAAACATGAAACTGTACAATATAGCTGAGGTAATATAGCAGCTTGCTTCCTCCAGAAGGGCAGTCCCCCCCTCCCCTGACTCTTGGCATCTGCTGCTTACCCTGTTCCAACTCTGGCAGACCCACTTCATGAGCTGACTCAGTATGTAAAGCTGACAGAAAGCTAACCTAGCAAAAAGCAGATAGTTTTCTGCTGGGGCAATGAATTGATTAGCTCAGTAAGGCTCTAATGAGGGCTAGGTTAATAGTCCCCCTGCTCTTTCCCGTGTTGTTCTAGCCCTTTTATATGCCTTCAATGTAAGTGGGGTGCTGCACTAAGGGCATAGTTTGTGATCACTTTAATGCAGTAAGAGTGAAGAAATACTCATGAGGAGTCCAGAGCTGGAGTATGTAGATTTTGGGTCTGTACCTTGTCACAAGAACAGTTGTGTATGTAGAGAGTAAAGCTATCTTTTTCTTTAGAGAAGAAGAGGTGGGGAGGGATTGTTCTCAGTACAGCATCTTTAATCTAACTTGATCTCTGTTTTGAGGATAAAGGTTTTACATTCTCACCTGTAGAAGGAATTTCATCGGAGTGAATCTGTTAAGTTCTGAATTATTTTCTTTCTCACCTTTTCTATCCAGCATTAGTAAGGAGAACAGCTTTCCATGGTTGCTGTTTGATTTAGGTAATATTGGGATCTTAAGCAGATTAAACTGAATGCATTTAGCATAACTTTGATAAAAGCTTGTTGCAGTATTGTAAATTATTATAGCTCTTTACAGCTATAATACAGCTTCTAATTTTGGAAGTTGGAGAGTTTGGAAGTTATTTCTTTGATTTTAGAATAGCCTGCTTAGAATAATTAACAGAGTGAAAAAACTTGATAATTCTGCCAGTGTTAAGTTTTACTCTTAAGTTTGTCCTAGTGTCCCTGGTGTGTTGTCCTCTCTAGTTTGGGGAGAGGAGAGGTGTGGCAAGGAATGGAGACTTCTGCATCTAGGCTTGTGAGACACTATTAGTGGGGTTTGGGTTCTTGTCATCATAGCATGGCTGTAGGCAAAAAAATATGCATACAGAAAATTGCTGTAATGTTACATAGACCAGGTAGCATTGACTTCAGAACAAGATAAAACAGCATTTGTGTAACAATCTTCTGTTAAAGGGGCTCAGACAAGCAAAAGAAAAGATGAAGGTTACACTATAGAGGTGGCAGTTTTTCTTTGAATAGTCAATATCTAGGCAGCCTTGCTAGTCAAGGTAGACAAGTCTAACAATTCACATGCTGTCTGTACTGAGGAACTGAAGTGGCTATATCCATAGTGCATGTTAATAATCCACTTAAAGTGTATGCTAGTATGTTGTTGAAATAACACTTGTTGCTGAACATCCAGCATTCTGTAACAACACTTTCTAGGAAGCATTTGAAAAAACAGAATCAGCTGCCTAGTGTGAAAAAAAAAGGTGTTATCTGTATCAATGTAATTTAGAACTAAATAAACAGATGTAGATAAGGTATATTTCCTTAATGTGATTTTATCTCTGAGTAGCTTTCTTTATGGATGTACTGAAATATTTGTTATTGCTTAACTGACAAGCCATACAGTTTTGCCAAACTGTATGTTTGTAACAGTTACTGTCAATGTTTTTGAGCGGTCTTCTCCTTGGTTAACTCATGCAATTATTTCAAAATACTGAGCCTCTGAGGCAGGGCCTCTTGTCCCTCCCTTGCAAAGTACTGGGGGTCACAAGGGTGTAGTGAGTCAGATCAGGGAAGCAATGTGGCCAAAATCTGATCTAACCACAGGGGGAAAAAGAGGGGAAGTCTGAGTGTTTGGAGTGTTTCAGGTGTGCTTGCTATCTCCAGGAGATGTTGCCAGAAGTAAGTCTAACTTGAATTAATGGTGGCGCTTAGTTAACATGAGAGGTTTTTAAACTCTTGGATACTAGTCCAATTTTGTATTTAAATTTGAGCTCTGGTTACCTGTGTTAAAATAATGCATTTCTAAGTCAGCAAATTATTAATTTAAATAAACAGACTTAAAAAAAAATTAGAACCACTTATGAGGTTTTCTGATAGAGAGCAGGCCTGACATGGGGAGCTTAAAATATCTGTTCTGCTGTTTGAGAGACAAAACAATCCCTCCCTCCCGCAGAAAGTTATTAGTGTTTAAAACTGAGCACAGAAAACAAAAATGGAGACCACAAGGCAATGACAGTGTATGTCCAGGTAAGAGCGCCCTTTCAGGCAGGATGAAGTGCTTTTTCATTAGTCTCCTAATGAAAAACAAAAGATAGTGGTGATGGGAAGTGGTAGAAATCTTTGAGAACTGAGATAAAAATTGAAGCCTGTTAAGCCAGGGATGAAGGCTATCGCCTTTGCTACAGGACCCAAACCACAAAGCTATTGCTTACCTAGTGGTGACTTAATTAGGAAAAAAAAAATCCTCAGTCCAATTTCTCCAGGGTGTATCACTGCAGGTGAATCTACCCATTTTTATTATGCCATTCTCTATGTGCTGGTCACACAGCAATAGAGAACCCTTAGGGAGAGATTCAAATGTTGACATTTCTTCAGTGCTATGGGCAAGATGACATCATCAACATGAGGACTAATATTGCAGAACCATTAAGTTATGTCTCTCAGTAGATCTCAAGATGAGTAATATGGAACCCACAGTCTAGGTTACACTACTTTGAAGTTTATTTAAAACGTTTTCCAAAGACTTTGTTGATGTGAGCTACATAGGCACAGCCATTTGTCTAAACCTGTCTTGCAATTATTTGAAGATCTTAGACATAGCTGAGCTTGTCAAAGTTCAGAGCACCATTGTCTCAGTGTGGATATGAGGTGACTTTTATTCAGTGTTTACTGATGAACACTATGAAATAATATTTGTATGTGACTCCTGGTAATCTATTAAAGAAACCTGGCATCAATAATTTATAGGCACATAAGTTAACTTTACAATTAACTTTGTCATGTAAAATATATCTGGATTGAATAATAAGGTTTATTTTGGTACTAAACTTGGACTTTTGATACAATCTTTCATTCCTGTGAAATGGGGTGACTACTTGGCTCCACCAAATAGGTTTAGCCAAAGCAGAACAAATCCTGTTACAAGTACACTTCTCAGGTATGTATTCAGATAAATGTCTGAATTCTTGGAATTTCTGTTCAGAATGTTCTGTTCAGATTTTCTTTTAGTTATTTAGTAAGTATGTCAAATTTGTAAAACAGAAATGACATTTTCAGTAGCAAATGAAAAGTATTACAGGAGAAAGACCTTAAAATGGAAAAAAATAAATATTCAACAAATATTCATATCTTCAACTAATAATGAATCATATTTGAAATGTCTTAATCTTTGTGTTACAGACACAAAATCAACATTCCTGGCAAACTAGGGCTTGCTTTCAGAAGTAGAAGGCTGATCTGCAGAGGTTACTAATGTACTCAGGATGACTTACTAATTAAACTGACAAAACCAATAATCTGTAAATACATGCTTTGCATATTACTGTGAAATATTTAAAACTGAAGCTGCTGATAACTGATGTTTATACAATGAGGAAACAAGCTGCACACTTACTATAATTGTCTGCTTTGAAGTGATCACCCTGATCAGCTTATGGGTCTCAAACCAGCTACAGTTAAGAGAAACTGTTGTTCCTAATAACTTTATGGTTTGGGGTTTTTTTTCTATAAATGACTATAATATTTTTATTGTAGGTAAGCAAGTGAGAACCAAACTGTCACAGGCCTTTAATCACTGGCTGAATGTTCCAGAAGACAAAATACAGGTACTAGCTAATTATTTTTAGAGGACTGTTAACCTTTCTTCACTGCTCATAACAGATGACTTTTACATAGCATAAATGCTCAGAAATTCTAAATGCACTAGTTTCTGAATATATTAAAGTAAACTTAGAGGAAAACAATTTTAGTGTGAAGCATTGACTGTTGTTACGCTAAAGAAATTGCTTCCATGACTTATCTTATGTAGAATAGTTACTTCTTTCCAAGTGTGCTCAACCTTTAAAATTGTAGCTAAGCAGACACAATTGTTACACATTTACGGTAACTCAGTTATTAACACTGTGTTTTCAATGACTTATGAAAAAAGCTAGAGATTTACCTTGTAAACTACACATATGGTTGAAAAAAAAAAACTTATTTTGATACAAGAATGTCAAAGACAGCATTTAAATCAGCTTTATAAATCATTTCATGTTCTGGACCTAAAACTATGGTGGTCTTATCATACAGTATTTAGTCCTTACTCCCTAATGAGAAGCAGAACTTGCTCTGTAGCTACTTAAGGTTTCTGGGGGCCTTGCTGAGTTTTGAACATCTGAGGTTGTAGACTCTGCAGCCTCTCTGGGCCTGTCATCCTGTGCTGAACCCCTTCCATGATAACGAACTCTTCCATTCTCTCTAATTGGGATTTCTTATGTTACAGTCTGACTGTTGCCTCTTGCCCTGTTGCTGAGTGATAGTGACAGTAGGGGTCCATCTCCTGTCATGCACTATGTCTTTGAGTGGTAGTGCAGCAGCCACTGATTAGATAGGCTTAGGTTTTAAGAAACCATAATACTCTGTACTGGTTCTTCAGCTTTTGTTATAAAGAGCAGTCTTTTAATTTCCTCAGACTATTCCTGATGCCCTATAAAACAAGCTTTTCCTGCTGTCTGAATATTTTTTTTTTTATTCTCATTTTCAACTGTGAAGCATTTTTGAGACTGTCTCTTAAGTTCACAAAATAACTTGATTCAAACACCCAGAGTTATAAAGCACTATTTCAATTACACCTTAAAGGTCTAGAAACTACAGAAGTTAATGAAACTCACAGTGATTATGAAATAGATTAGCAAGAGAAATGCTAGTATAGGCTTATCCAAGGAATTCACAGAATCTAGGGAAACTTTCCTGATAGTACTAAAACTGAGAATGACATAATAAACTTAAAAGACTATTCAGACAAATAAGTATGCAAAGTTACTTTCAGCAAGTACTCTATCTTCTGATTTAAAGTCAATGGGCAACAGCATATCTTCACAGGTCAAAGTAGGGCTCACTTCTAACTGGTAGATGCGTCATTAGTGCTTCTTAAGTAGGTTGTTCTTGCAGTCTTGTCTTGGACAAACATTTAGATTGCTGCATTTTGGTTTAATCCTTGGGATAGTGGTCACTGAACACTGGGTGGCTTGTTGCTCAAGAAAATGTTTGCAGCGAAATCTCTTTCCTATAGCATGCACCAAATAGGACTGTACTAGGTACTTGCCACTATTTAACAGTGGCCTTAGTATTTTTTTAGAAGCAGTTATTTAGATGAATGTTGACTGAGTGCAATCTTTATAGCTAGCAAGTGTAATTGGTTCATTAGCTTTAAAATCATATCTTACTCAGATGTGTTTTGCAGTGAGTTCATACAGTGTGCAGTTTTACATACTTAAATTTATTTTCACTTAAGCAGGTGCTGAATATGTGTTCTTGCATAACAGCTGTGCAATAAGTGTGGAGTGTTAAAACACTTCATTTCTTGTTGAACTGTCCTGCTTTGGAATTGTTAAGGTTCATTCTTTCTGCCAAGAATTTCCCAAATTAAGTTTAAAAGAGAATAGTCTGTCCTTTAAGAGCTCAGTACTGAAGATAACTGTGCAAGGTGTGGGGAAAGACAGGTGACCTCTCTCCACTTATCAAAACAAGGTTCACAAGACAAATGTGTTAATGGATGATACTTGACACTCTCAAGAACTGACTTTAGGAGATCTCAGGTTAGTGAATCTGAACTTGTCACAACATTTGTTGCTTTTCTTCTAGTCATGTTTCTAATAAGTTACTGCATGACTCCTAGACAATGGCATATTCTAGAACTGTAGCTGGAAAGCCCCGTCAGCGCTTCATGTAGCAACAGTGAAGAGGAGCATGCAAATGGAAACACTTCAGGGAGTAAGTTCACTTTGAATCTGAAAACATTATACAAAAGGGAGACCACATAATCCAGGATTTACAGCAAATTTGCTGATGAAGAGGATCAGAAATCTGTATTAGTAGTAAAAGAAAGTGATCTAAAGGAGAACCTTAGTGGTAGAAAATCTAATTCTGTAAAACACCATCTATTTTAAGTAGTCTTGTAAAACTTGGAGGTTAAATTACAGTGGAAGACTTAATAATTTTCTTTTCTTGTAATAGGTTATCATTGAAGTGACAGAGATGTTGCACAATGCAAGCCTGCTTGTGGATGATATTGAAGATAACTCAAAGCTACGACGGGGCTTTCCAGTGGCACACAGTATCTATGGAATTCCATCTGTAATCAACTGTGCTAATTATGTGTATTTCCTTGGTTTAGAGAAGGTTTTAACCCTTGATCACCCAGATGCTGTTAAAGTTTTTACCCGTCAACTTCTGGAACTCCATAAAGGTCAAGGCTTGGATATTTATTGGAGGGATACTTACACTTGTCCTACGGAAGCTGAATATAAAGCTATGGTACTGCAAAAGACAGGTGGTCTCTTTGGATTAGCTGTAGGCCTCATGCAGCTGTTCTCTAACTACAAAAAAGACTTAAAGCCACTCCTTAACACGCTTGGCCTCTTCTTCCAAATAAGAGATGACTATGCCAACTTGCATTCCAAAGAATATAGTGAAAACAAGAGTTTTTGTGAAGACTTAACTGAGGGCAAGTTCTCATTCCCAACCATTCATGCAATTTGGTCAAGACCTGAAAGTACTCAGGTGCAAAACATTTTACGTCAAAGGACAGAGAACATAGATATAAAAAAATACTGTGTACATTACCTTGAAAATGTAGGCTCCTTTGAATACACTCGGAATACATTGAAAGAGCTTGAATCTGAAGCCTATAAACAAATTGAATCACTTGGGGGAAACCCTGAGCTTGTAGCACTAGTTGGGCAGCTTAGCAAAATGTTCAAAGAAACTGAAAATTAAAAATGTAATTGTTGAGGGTGGATTCAAACTTAAAAATGGGAAAATAACTCTTCAAACTCTCTTTCTTGTAGCCATATTACAAAATTACTGTTGAAAACAATTTGTCACTGAGTATTGAAATATATACCCTATTATCTATACAGATTAACTGTAACTGCTTACAGATGGCTTTGTTAAAGCAGATGTACTATAATTGAAAAAAGCTTTGAATTGAATGTGGTCATCTTTACACAATCGGCAGCAATATTTCAGGCTTAAAACTCATCTTTAACCAGGCTTTTGCAGGTTTCTGGCTGAAATCGTTATTAAATCAGATTGATGTGAGTGTATTGTGCGTTTTCAAACAATGCTGTAGTAGATCAAAATGTACAATGTTACATAACAAAAAAAAATGCTTGCAACCACAGTGCAGACAAAACTTGTGTAGTATTTCTAACTTAGCACACTGACCCACCTGATCTTTGTAAGTGTAAGTTCTAAAGTGAATATCTTATCCAGCTTCTGGGGATATTTTCAGGGGAATGTGAATTATGAAAGATAGTATTTTATATGCAAATAAGACTAATGTTTAGTCTATAATTTTAGCTTTATAAAGATTTCTAAGTACCTTAGAGAAAAGATTCCACTGCATCAGCAAAGCATAACTTGCTGCTGATTCTAGCTCTTCAGTGAATAATTTTAGTCACCTGGGTTTAGATTTTGAAACTGTCAAATGTTTTGTAGCCAGGGACTTAAATCTATGCATTAGGGCTCACACATGTAACTGTAAAAGGCAACATAGCAAGTTGCTACAGAAATGGAATGTGATTCACACCAGGTAACTTCAGGACACTATAATTGGTGCAGGTCTCTTTAATCTCTGCTTATAATTGAGAGGGGCTTCTCCAGGAGCTGACTCATAATTCGTACTGCCTTCCTGCTCTGAATTGTTCTCTGGGGGCATGTTGTAGATATCTCTAGAGATACTAGTTCTGTGGGTTTTTTTGATAAAACAAATTACAGCATCTTGTTCTACAAGCTATAATATCACTTCAGTTTGGTTAATTGCTTAAATAGTGCTTTAAAATTATGTATGTGGTTGTACTGAAATAAAGCTGGAACTGATTGAGGGGGGAGGGCTGAGAGGTGACAAAACTTTGGGTTTTTTATATGTAAAGGTGAACAAAATGTTGTCTAGGCTGGCTTTAATGGAGTTCGGTTCCACTAGTCTTCACAGCTACGTAAAGCTTTGCTTTAGGGTAGGGGGATAATAGTTAGGATCAAAGGTAGGACTGGTGCTATCAGCAGCGGTGCTTGCTCAAGCACACCCTCCAAGGAAATGGCCAGAGGTACTTGGCTTCCAAGAGTTGAAGTATAGTTTTATGCAGGTGTTAATTTACTATCCCTTGAAAGCAGGGAGAGTCACGGCCTCAAAAGAGAGAGAAAACTAACTGGAGAAGATTGCTGCAATGTTCTTCCTGGGCAGCCTTAAGATTCTTCTGAAAGTTATCAAGCATGAAAAAATTCAGGATGACTTCTTTCAGAGGCATTATGTGATCATGGGTGATAGTCTATCCCTTTTATCTGCATGCTGAGGAGTTTTCATCTGCTCTGTGATTAGGTACAGAGTAATAGTCTTTTAACTGAATGGACTTGGTCACCAGGACTAAATAGCTTCAAGTTGGTGAAAGATGTCTTTTCTGTAATGTTAATGACAGTGAATTGCAGTGCTTCTGTCTTTTATAACTTGCAGTGCTTCTGTCTTTTATAACTTGCAGTGCTTCTGTCTTTTATAACTTGCAGTGCTTCTGTCTTTTATAACTTGCAGTGCTTAGTATAAACTTGTAAATTTTTAATGTTTTATGAGAAAATACTATCTGCAGCCAAGTACAATGTTTTATTTTGTGCCATATCTTGGGAGCTTCTAAGCACTGTTGCAGCTGATGTTGAAAAACCGGAAAAAGTATTATTGTCAGGAGAATCTCCTAGTCTTACTTCCAAAGATATCCTTGTGCCTATTAGGGTACTGTAACTAATATATACAATGCAAGTGCACTTAGTGCCATTTCATGTCTTCTCAATTGCTGGATTTAAACAGCTTTGCATAAACTTTCCTCATGAGGTAACTTTGCTTATTTTTGTGTAAAACCTCTCCACCATCTGAGACTTCTACTGTGTCATCACTTCCTTGGTTTGTTCTGGCAACTCACCCCAATATTTATTCTAATACCATAGCTTGTAGAATATGCCTTCATTAAGAGAAAGTAGTTTTTCCAGCTGGAGGTCCTTTAAACCACAAATGGATAAAAAGGGAGAAGTATCCTGGGAAAAGAAAGCTGGACCAACAAGATACTATACAGTGCTGTCTTACTCTTCTGCCTTCAAGGCTTCTGATACCAGTATTCAAAGCATATCCTGCATATAAGTCTTAAAAGGCCCAGAAACAGAGCATCATTACTCATAATTTTTGTTAGGATGAACTGAGGCCTCTGAGGGTTTTTCTTGATGTATTCAGGAGTTGGAAGAGGCTAGGATCTTTTCCCTTCATCTGTTAAACAGGTAGAGCACCTTTAAGTATCAAGGGTCAGCAGTGATGATGCTCCACGGTCAAAGTAGATCTTATATTTGGTGCCATAAGATGAGACTGTGTCCTCATCGGTGTTCTTCAGTATTGGCTCTGGTACAAGCTCCTGGTGTTTAGCTATGTTAGGTAAATCACTTCTTTAAAACAGCATGAGAGTTCCTGTGGCTGCAGAATTAGTTTATTTGTGTAAGTGCTGCTCTCTGTTGCTACGCTTCCCACAACACAGGGAATACAGGGGTCTTTTTCCCGATTTTAACAAGAACTGTGTTGCTGTGGAATGGAAATGAATTGCAAGTGGAAATGTGTGGGGGGAAATAAAGGGGATGCTGCCTTCAGTGCCTGTCCCTTTGAGCCAGAACTGTTCCCCTTATTATTTTCCTACCATTGCCAAGAATTTCTACTCTGACCAGGTTAACAGGGCATTTCTTGGGGGTTTTGCTCTTGCAGTGTGTATAAAGAGAAATGCAAATACTTGCCAGTCTCCAGCAGTTCCCTGTACCTCAATCTGTTTTCTGAATGTGTGCTTGCTTGGATGTAGATGAATACTGTCCCCTATCTTTGAGTGACAGCCACTGGATGGGACATCTGTCTCTGCATCTTCAAAAGGCTGATGTCATCCCCATCAATTCCAGTGAAAATTGTATCATTTCAGGACCTTCCTGAGGCACTGGCTTGTCTTCCACCTTTCCCTTTGAGCTCAGGCTGTTCAGGTAATCACTAAG
Source organism: Scolopax mira (assembly GCA_004320125.1). Classification (NCBI taxonomy): domain Eukaryota; kingdom Metazoa; phylum Chordata; class Aves; order Charadriiformes; family Scolopacidae; genus Scolopax; species Scolopax mira. The sequence goes on along the minus strand of BJBW01001479.1, from coordinate 280,928 downwards.
AGCAACTTTGTATGTGTCAGCCAGTGGTTGATACAAACAGACTAAAAATGTTTGTGGTGGTGGGAAAGTAGCTGTTGAAACTGCTTTATGCCTTCAACTTCATGCTGTATTTTGCTAATTATGAAATAGCTAAAAGCTTCTATAGGCTGTGGAAACTTCCTATGTTAATGATCTCTTTCCCCAGTTACCGTTAAAATGCTTAAATACACAAACCCATGGGATTTGTGTATTTTTTTCACCTTACATAAAACTAGTTTGAATTCTTAATATGTCTTTAGAACTAAATTGAGCCACACTTTTATTCATGTGGAAGAGCTATATAGGTGTCTGCTCCTCGTTGTTCTGTCTTAATCTTATCATTTTATGTTTCAGGTTTGATATTTACTATGTTCTTTGTATTATTTGCTCAGTACTCTCATTGTAATTCTTTTATTTTCTCAGCTATATTTCTATTTTACTACTAATACCATAGCACACACAATAGCATCGTGGACAAACAACATAGTCTGGGTCTGCTCTTGAAACGTTCAATCTTGGCTTATATGCCTTCACAAAACTAATCTAAGACTTCCTGCAATCTTGAACAGCCAGAAACTTTTTCCCAAGAAGCTAAAGCATGTAATATATTTTACATTGCCATAAATTATTTTTGTCCCATGTAGCTGGTGCTCCTTTCTCTCTCCTACCCGTTTGCTCTCAATACCTCTTTTGCTTTCTTGGTAAGGCTCATTAGGCCTTTCTGTGAAACAACTTAACTCACTAGCCCTGGGGGAGAGGAGTTAATTTTTGTCTGGGTTAATGAATTATTCCACTCGGTGAGAGCCTGATGAATGTCAGATCTGGCAGGTGGACAGAAGCATGAGCAGAGCCAGGGAAAGGATTTTCGAGAATAAAACCTATTTTGGGCTCCTGAGGCTGCTGCATTTTACAGCATCTGCTCACTTTATTAGGAAAAGCTGAAGACTGTGGTTAGTTTCCCTTAGCTTTCCTTCTTGTTTTCCAAGTAGAATGTAAGAGATATTTGAGTTAAAAATTATTTATTCTGATATTTATGTAACTTGTATATATCATCTTAAGGTTTTGATTAAAGGTAGATAAGATAAAACAAAGAGTATATTGTTTCATTACTGTCTGTTTCCCTGGCTTCAAGAAGAGAAAAATTGTTTAAGAAAAATAATCTGTTGTGTGCCTACTTGACTTGGTGGTTATCTCAGATTAATATCCTTCCTGAATAATTTATCATAGCTGAGCACCAAGGTTTACCTTTTCTGCAGCATTTTTTTTTAAATAACTTCAGAAGAACCTTTGTGAGATGTGCCTAGGAGTAATCCATGATTCATTAACTGACTTTCATTCAAGCATATTATTGCAATATTTATAGTAGAGATGCAGGTTAAACCATGAGTCCTGATGGTGTTCCTCACCTGTGTGCCCTATGAAATGAGTAAGTTCTCGCTTAACACATTGAAAGGCATTTACTGATCATCTCAGTTTAGGACAGCCTAGAGAGCTGTGGGAGATACCCCAGGAAGGCCTAACTTGACATTTCCAGAGAGAGCACTGCAAAGCCTGACATGAATTTGTGTGGAGGACTAACTCTGATGTGAAGAGAAACCTTAGATAATTTTCTGCTTTTGAACTCCACAATAATCCATGAAAATGCTCTCTTTGTCATTATGAACTGCCATTAACCAGTTTCATCTTTTTCTTGATCACAGTAGATTATTTTCACTCTCTTCATAATGTTTCAGTTATTATTTCTAGACCATATGGTATAAGTTATACTTAATCACTCAGTAGTTATTGAAATATGTAAAAAGAAACAATGTCAAATGCATACATTTTGTTACGCTGTTATGAAATACACATGAAAACTGGCCTGTTCTCTTACTGTAATCTAGTATATTTTATTCTGCAGTGAACTTCTGTTAGCTGAGGGAGGCATAACAACTTTTATTACTTACTAAAATCAGGCTGACACCAAGGCCATGTGATCAAATTAAAAGGGAAAAAATGTGCAAGAAAAAACCACAAAGTTCTTTAAAAATAGAATTTCAGATAGTTCCATACTTCATGTATGCAACTGACTCCTACAGTCTCTTTGTGGCTTTTACTGAGGAACCTGTTGCTACTTATGCTCTCTTCTTTTTGTGGGTGGGATGGGGTGTATAGATCAAAGTAAAACCATGTGGAAGAATTGTCATTGCTATTCCAAGAAATGTAAAAATTGTGCTATAAACCTAATATCTTATACTAATATATTTTACACTAGCCAAGATGAATGTTCAATAAATTCTGAAGTTAAATCCGTTTTCACTTAGGTGCTTATAAAAACACAGAAGTTGCAATTCTAGGTAATGAGATAAAAATGTTAAATTGTTCTAGTTCTGTTGGCATTGTGTTTCTTGTCAAGTACATTGGATGAATTATAGCTACTTGTTGATTACAGTGCTAAAACAGAAGAAACAAGAAATACAAAGAAATGGAAAGAATAAACAGTAAGTTATGCTATTCTTATTTTAGAAATACTAGATACATAAATTCAAAATCAGTCATACAGGTTCTGAGAATGGCTGAGTTACCTATCAAACATGCTGCTGGGGTCAGAAAAATAGTGAAACTTGCTTGTTTTCAGCATCTTTCCTGACATGTAGTCAAAGCTCTTGGGTTTGTACCTGAGGAACAGTGAGTGAGTCAGAAAAAGAGAGCAAGCAGTCTTACTGCCGTTGTTTCTGTGTTCATACTGGTACCGCTGCCTGTGCAGCTTCAGTGTCATTCAGAACTGGAACAGATTGGTTGGAGGGTGCCCTCTGTGGGAGATGAGTGGGCTCTGGAGTACAGATGGGACAGCAACACTGACAAATACATGGAAGAAGGACTAGGGTTTTGGCTTTTTTTTTTTTCTCCAAAGATATTAGTTGGCCTAAGAAAACACCTTACTTTTGGCAAAGGAAGACTCTAAGGTAAAGGCACAGCGATCTTCGCTGGAATACCCCTTTGGGGAGCAGCTGCTTTATACCAGATAGTAAAGTGCCCTCTCAAAGCCAGTTGCTGGAAGATGCAAGCCATCAGCGTGCCAAAGAATGTAGGTATTACCCAGATTACTTTGGTTGGAATATACTAGTGTTACCAAATACCTGGACTTGATCTCTGTAATCAGTATCACAGAATCTGAGCAAAGAGTGTGGAGCAGAGGAACAGCACTCAAATAGCTTCTTGATTACTTACTATTGTGATTGCTTTAATCTTTGTGATCTTAAAATTCAAATGATACTGTTTGAATTAAGTGTTTGAGACTTTGAAATATGGATTGTGGCAAACATCACAAAGATGCTTTGGTTTTATGGCTGCAGAACTGGGTGAAAGCTACTGGACCTTGTCACACCTGTCTCTGTCAACCTGGAGAGCCTGTACTGAATTTCTGTTTCCCACCAATTGTTATTTAAAGAATACACTGGAGTGTTTTGTGTTAATCTACACATATTTACGCCTTTATTTTTATTTTGTAAGCTGTGTTCTCTAATTGTTACAGCTCTTCTCTAGATCCTCTTCCGTGCTCTCTGTGCTTGCTCCCGTAAAACCGGGCAGCGCGCTGGGGAAATCGCTGCTGTTCTCCCCCCCCAACCCCGGACACCCCCGTTCTCCTCAGCCGCCCTCTGCCGGCGGAGCGGCCCAGCCTTCAACGTTCGCCTCCCCGCCCGTGGTCACTGCGCGGCTTGCGTTTAGGGAGAAAAAAGCCCGTTCTTTGCTTGCTTCTACGTGCGCTGAGCGAGTCGCATTTTACCGGCGTTCGTGGACTCCCAACAAACGAGTGGCTGGATCCCTAAAAGTGGCCCAGCCGGACCGGTACTCACCGGGTCCACCCTCCCTCCTGGCCGGGGGAGCTCGCGCTACGCAGCCGCGCCTCTCAGCGCCGGCCTTCGGCCAATCAGAGCGCGCTCTTCTCTCCCCGCGGCATCTTGGGAGGTGTAGTCTAGGAGCAGCAAGTCCGCAAGGCGTGGCCGCCTCGGCGAACTACACTACCCAGAAGGCCCTACGGCGGCGACGCCCCGCGTGTGTTGCTCGTGACTGTGACGACTTGAGCGGGGTCGAAGATACGCCAATAGTGGCCAAGCTGGAGAGGCACTGGGGCCTCGGAGCCAATGGGAGCGCGCCGATAGGCCCGCCGGGGCGGGGTGGCAGCTGTCAATCTCCTCAGGACGGAAGAGGCACCGGTGGGGCCGGCTGCACCTGGAGCTGTTGGTGGTGGCCGTTGGTCCCCGGGCGCGGGATCGGGGAGGGACCGTGTGTGGTACCGGCCCGGGACTGCTCCCCCTCCTCCCGCCCGGTGCGTCGGCTGCCCGCCGCCTGCCACTGGAGCAGAGGGGGTGGCGGAAAGCTCCGTCATGGGGATTGCTCCGGCAGCGGGGGGAGCGCTGGGGGCGTGTGGGAGCCGCGGGCGGTAGCGCTGGGAGGGCGGCTCCTGCCGGGCCGTGAAACGGCAGCGCGGGGTGGGGAGGCTGTGAAGGCGGTGACTTGTGTGCGTGAAGGGAGTCGCCTCTCTCTCTCTCTCTGCAGGCCCGCGAGCCGCTGGGGCTTCGGCTGCTGTCCCGGGATGGCTGCCGGGGCGCCCCCCGACGCGCTGGGCCGCAGGCTCCTGTGCGGCGCGGAGTACGGCACGGTGCGCTACCTGGGCAGCGTGCCTCCCACGGCGGGTAAGCGGCACCCTAGTCAAATTTACGTTTAATAGTTGTTCTCAAAATTCTAATTATGTCTCTCTTCTTTTAAAACAAAGCAAAACAAAAAATACTGTCGAGTAGAATGGGGCGATGTAGAAATTGTTTTTTCCCTTATTGTTCCTGTGTAGACATGGCAACTTCTAACCTAGGTAAGTTGTTGGGGGTTTGTAGAAGTCAGAGTTGTCAAAAGGAGCATAAGGAGTGGTTCTGGTTGGAATTGGTTACACTTTTTCTTACATCAAGAAGATCTTACTGCCTTCCTTTTTCCATTAGTTTTCACAAATGGCCTGATCCCTGGTGCCTGTGCACTGGCAGGCAGCAGCAGGTCAGCAGACTAGAGGCACCTTTGCTAACATATTCAAATTCATTGGGACAAATAAGACTCATCCCAGCTTGCTGAAAGATCAGTCATTGTGAGAGTGCTATATGTCATCTTTGACACCTTCATGGTGACAGGGTGGGGAGATTGCTGATGCTTGGGAGGAGACTAGCCTTGCATACAGTTATAGAAGAGGCAAGAAGGATATCAGGAATCTGTAGACTCCTCAGCCTCACTTCAGTTTCTGGAAAGATCATATAGCATGTTCCCTTGGAGTCCATTTCCAAGCCTATGAAGGACAAGATGGTGGTTTGTAAAACTTGATGCTTTGTGCTTGGCAAACCTGATTAACCACCTGTGAGGATATGACCGGAAATGCGGACAAAGGGAGAATGGGGGGGATGTAATATTCCTAGACATAAGTAAGTCTTTTAACAGTGTCTCTGTACATAATTTTATTTGAGAACAGGAGAAATACAAGCCAGAAATAACAATCCAGCCAGAATGGATTGTTAAGTGGGTTGAAAGTTCACAGGTCTGTCAAGTGAGTAGGTGGTAACCCAATAGTTGATATCTGGTAATCCATGAGTATTACAGAAATAAATGCTGGGGTCTGTAGTGCTTAAAACATAATTATCAGTGTCTCAGATATTGAACAGTGTTCACTCTCAACTCACTGATGAGACAAAAGGTGGAACTGCAATCCAGAGCAAGCTTTATGAACTTTACAGGGCTAAGAGATTCTAGAAGGATAAACTTCCACCTGTAGTGTGAGATACACCCATGTATCGGTACAGACCGGGAAGCACTAGCAACCCATAGAGTCTGTTGTAAAGGACTTGGGAGTTGAGGTGGATATGGCCATGAATATGAGCCAACAGTGAGCTCTTGTCACAAACGAGGTACGTGTTGTACTGGGTTACCTTAAAACAATGAACATGGCAAACAAATCAAAGGAACCTGTTATCCCCATCTAGGTACAGGGGTTCTTTATGAAGTTACACTTTGAATAATGTATCTGGTTTGGGACCATCCCAAATCAAGAGGGATCTGGATAAACTCAAGAGGATCCAATGGAGGGCTGTGAATGTAATCAAGGACATAGACCCACACACATGTTGTGAAGAGAGGTTGAGGGCTTTGGGCTTTTGGTTACTGTGGTGAAGGGAAGATTAATTGATGCCTGCAGCTCTTTGACAGATGGTTACACAGGTGACAGACCCAAATTCTTCTTACTAGTATTAGATTATATAATAAGGGGAAAATGGCCACCAACTCTGGCTGGAACTGTTCGGATTGGACAGCAGGAAAATCTTTTTCTCACAGACATAATGCAGTGCTAGAATAGGCTACCCTGACAAGTTGGAATCTTTTTCTTCTTGGAGATTTTCAAGATCTGGTTAGGTAAACACTTACCTGACTGACCTGTTTTGATGCTCGTGATAATCTCCTGCTTTGAGAAAGAAGGTTAAGCTAGATAAATTTCAGAGGTTCTTTACAACCATGATTTCTAGAGCTGTGATGCCATAAATTTGAAAATCTCTTGACTATATTTTTCAGGAATTTGGCTCGGTGTGGAATGGGATGATCCTCAGAGAGGAAAGCATGATGGTACCTATGAAGGAACACAGTATTTTAAGTGCAGGTGAGTTAATTCATAGTGTGGCATGTCATGCATATTGACAAGTCTCAGTGTAGTTGTGTGTGGTTTTTTTTTAAATATGTATATGTATTATGTTTAAAGACTCGAGCCTTTAACATGTTTAAATTTGGGGGATACAGGACTCTAGGGTTGAGACTAACAGCAGCAAGCTGTTGATTTCCATGACAGAGGATACTGCAGCAGCTAAAAGTTTGTAAGTTAAAGAAAATAACTGGATGAATTCATAGAAGTCATCAATGGTTTCTAAATGCTAAGGGCTGCTAGGTCAATAAGTTCCTGAGCACTGAAGTGGTGAAGGATGAGAGAGTATTTTGTGGCTCTATCATTAAAACACTTGCCCTGTTGTCATGTTTTTCTCAATCATTTTTTGTTGGCAGCCTTTGAAGGAAGAATGTGGCATTACATGGATGTTTGTTTTGACTGCTGGATCACAGCCAGTCAAATGTTAATGAGATGAAATGGAGAGATTTCTAGGTCTTTTTCCACCTCTTACTTTCCAAGGCTGGTAATAACTGTAAAAGGGCAGTTTGATTACAGTTTGTTCCTATGTGTTCAAGTGCTCATTCAAGTGAAACGAATGGAATATAAATCAAATGTTGTGACAGTGAGCATTCAGAATTAATAGAAGGGTTTTGAAAACATGAAAGAAAGTGACAAACCAAGAAAACAAATTGGTTGTCTGTGGTTTTGCTTTTGTATGGTTTTTTTGCTTTGTTTTTTTTTGAAAATGTGAGGAAACTTTTCTCTGAAATTAATCCCTCATATTAATTATCTTGAGAAACTTAAAGCTATCAATGAGAGGATGAGCAAATATTCTTTTCTTTTCAACTTGCATGTAAATGAAAGTTGTAAGAATAGCTGGATGAAGTCAGTCCAAAGATGTGTCTTGCTTAGTTTCCTGCCTCTGATATTGGCTAAGAGTAGATGACTGGAGAAGTGTGAAAGAATAAGAAAAGTACATTGCGACAGTGTTCCAGAGTCTCAGTAGCTTTGGGTAGTCATGGTTCAAAGATTTTTTCCAGAGCCAGAGGTGGTGTGTTTGTACATACTCTCAATGGATGATCTAACAGAGAAAACTTGTTATGAGAATTTCTTCCAAAAGAATCATTAACAAACATATGTGCTGTTACTACATGCTTTTAACCTTTGAACACGTGTTTTCATCTTGTAAAAATTGTGATCATTTCCATTTTTCTGAGTAGATGAGTCTTGTCACTTTCTCCTATCTGAATATAGGAATATGATATGGAAGGGATTTAGGACAGTTGTTGTAAAATGTCGCATAGAAGAAAAAAAATATATTAAAATTATTATTTCTATACTGTGGAGAAAGTAGGTCTAGTTTTGTCACTGCCAAAAAGGTCTTCTGGAGATAAATGGAATTCCTTGATGTAGCAAAGGAGGCCTGTGTTTGTATTGAGCCCTTACAGCTGTTCAGGACTTGTTAAAGAAGCTACTTCATTGTTGGTTCAGATCGAAGTTGTTCTCAAGCCAGCAAGTTGGTCTTGGAGTAAATCAGAAGAAGAATTTATCTAGTAAATAATTCAAAATTAAAAAGTAGCCATTTTGAAATCTTTTCTGAGAATACTATCCTTTACCTGTAGCCAAACAGGGAAAACCAGGAAGGGAATAGATAACATTCAGTAGTGCAAATCAGAATTCTTAGTCTGGATCTTCTTAACTTCTACATTTGTGTGAGGTAGAAGCCCTACCTCATCATCAGGAAATGAGATGACAAACCAAAATTTGTTCTTTAGAAAAATAAATAAAGGGAAAAAAAATCCCACCCGTGAAGACTGGTTATTTTTCCAATTGTATATAATAATAATAATAAATATTTAAAAGAAGATAAGCACACTTAATACAAGAAAAAAATTAATATTGCTGGATTTTTCTTAGCTAAAGAATTTGAAATTATGGTCTCAGAGCAATTGTGTCTTCTGAATGCTTGTATTAGCAGAAGTAGCTTCTTAAATGCTTTGAATTTAGTTGAAGCTAGCTGTATTCTGCTATAGCAGAAATAATAAAAGTAATTGGCTGACCATTCTGAATCTCTCTGTATAGAGGAAGCAATTGAAAAAAACATCCACAACATGTTTAGAAACTTGAGTGCTTTACATTCGTGCGTGTATAATAATTATAGATATGTATAGACTCTTGCTTTTCTAGCAACCATTAGTGTGCTCCCAGGAGATGGGATCTCAGATGGTGATCTCAATTTTCTTGAAGAATCAACTTTTTGAGTGAAGCTGTGTATCCCCCTAACAAATTCAAATGTAGTGGTCTTTAAACATGTTGCTCTTACAATATCTGTTCCTTTTACTCTGCTTTTTTTCCAGTCAGAGAAAGTCCTTCTGGAGACTAAGAGAATAAATAATAATAGTTGTAGCAGTCAGCTATCACTCCCAGACATAACTTTCTGTGTGCAGACAGGTTTGTAATTCATGTACCAGTTGTGAAAATATAGGCAGATGTGGGTAAAAATTATTACTTTATTTTATCAAAAAGATGCTAAAAATAAAACAACCCCCCACAACCTAAAATGTCACTTCTTTACTATTACTGTTTTGGGGAGCATAGGGGGGAGTTATGTGTCTTTATATAATATATATACATACATAAAAATAAAATTTTTATTATTTTTTTCTCCCATCAAACCTTATCAGTAGTATCCTTTGCTTAGAAGCCTGCTTTACTCACTGAATTCAGATAAGCAGAAGCAGCTGATGGAGTAGTTCTGTAAATAAATGCAACTAAAGGACATTTTAAAATTCTTTTTAAGTTAATTTTGTAAAGAATGCTTTTAAAAAAAATCTTTCATAGTTACATTTCAAAATGAGATCATACAAGAACAGCAAAATTGATTTTGAGATTCTCATTACCATAGAATCTTCTTTGAGTTCTTATTTGGGCAAATCAATAGGTCTGCTTACAGCTGTAGTCTCTGTAGTTTTTTGGAAATATGACCTAAACTTTTATGTTTCATAGCATTACATCCTATATCCTGGATCCTATATTATGTGGTGCTAATTAAACTTCTTAAGAATATAAGAACCAAAGAAAAAGACAGCCATACTTCAAAATATGCTGACATCATGAGCATGTTCATCAACTCTGGATTAGCTGGAAATGGCAGTGCATACTCCAGTGGCATTTTTGTGAATTTTTTTTCCTGCTAATAAAGTCTTGTTTCCTAATAACAGAGGAAGCTATTACTTTAGCTGCCAGTTGCAGTAGTGTGTCATGTAATTAAAATAAACTGTCCCCAAGAGAAATGAGGAGTAATCAAGCCTTAAAAGTTTTAAAATTTATGTACAGCTTTTGAAACACGTGTATGATTTCAACTAAGTTATTAATCCATAAACCCATTCACACAGTTATAGGCACATCTTCCCCTGGGAGATGTGGCTTACAAGAACACACACCTCCCCTGGGAATGGAAGTGGGAGATGTGGGTGCTCCAGCTTCTGTGTCCCTGCACTGCTTGCTCCAGTCTATTAACATGCATGCTGGTAGAAAGCACCCCTGGTAGAGGTCACACGTGCACTTAAACGTGGGGTGTACTTGTTACTCCTCATGATGCCTGTACTTGCTGGGTACTGTCTCACCTCTACATCTGACCAGGAGGCAGCTCTGTCTGGCCTGGGCAGAGATCTGCTGGTGGTGGGGTGACTTGTGATGACATCAAACCAGGTTTTTACTGCTGCTCTGGTACGTTCTTCTGTCTCCCCACAGTTACAGGTGTTCAGGATTCTTCTATGCTTCCTGTCGAAGGGGAGTCCTGCCCTCTTTAATTGGGCAGAAGAGTCATCTTCCTCCTTAGCCCTCCTCAGTCAGTTTTGGGTATTCTGATTTATCCTTGCCATTCTGCTGGGGGAGATGTGTGGATTCCCTAGCAGTAGGTAACATACTTCTCTGCTTACCTCTCAAGATGGGAGTAACATTCTGTATTGCACTCTTAGAGTACTTTGAGTCATAATTGAAAGGAATATATCCTGCCCCCACTAAGGAATATATTTTATTCTTTACTTCCCAGAGGAATCATGATATTTCAGCAGATACTATTACTAGAACTATTGACTGTATTCAATTGTAATCCATTTCTCCTGGCTTGAGAAACAGAGGGCAGTAAAGCTTGTTTCTGTGCTGCTTTCTGCCTGGAAAAATTGCAATTGCTTCTCAGATCTTTGTGGTCTTTTTTCTCTTTCTTTTAATGTTTTCTTCTTTGACTTTTGTATATTTCCATAGTCCTGAAATACCAAGGTATCCTGGCAAAGGCATTATGTGTTTTCAGATTTTCCTTCAATGAGTTTTAAAGGTTGCATGTGGACATGTTTTAAAATTTACAGACAGCAGTGTGACCAATCAAATGTTATAGTTTGCATGAAACTTACGTTCATATTAAATTGCACTCTCTCTCCCTCAAGAATTCACTTCAATTCACCTCTAGGAATATCTACTTAAAGCATACACAAACTCTTCAATTACAGGAAGATATCACTATAATTTTGGCATTTATGAAGAAAAAGTGATTGCTGTTTAGCAAAGGGGCAGTGCATTCCCAGGATTCCTTTTAGCCTCAGAAGGTCTTGGTTAGGAAGTTTTGAATGTGTTGCTGTACCCATCAGAGACTTCTGCTGTCAATAGAACAGTGTTGAAACAAAACTGTTGTCCCTAACCACTATCCAAATGTGTTCTGTGCACCAGGGGAACTTTAAGATAGCATCTGGAAACTGCAGATGTCTGTCTGTCTTTCCTTGTTTTGTGAAAGCTCAGACTCGGTTGTCATGTCTGTTTGACTAAGGTAATCTTTCAAGAATTTCAAGTACTTGCTGGTGTTTGCAAAGCTTCTGCTTAAGCAGTCAGGAGCTTGACACACCATCACAGATTAGTGTTAGTTGTCACTTACAGGTGCTTGATGCCACAGCTGCCACACACTGGTCTAAAACTTCAAGGTTTTCTTTACAGCAATGTGTAGATTTTTGTAAAAGAAGTCTGGTCTGCTGAGCACCTTTCTCTAAAAGGAAGAGGTCTGTTCAGAGACTATCTAGACAAGATGTGCATAGATTCAACTGGCTATATTTTATGATACCTTATGAGCTTTGCAGTGTGTGTGCCCTGGTCATCATGATAATCATTGCAAACAGCCAGTTTTGGGCAAAGAAGTCCTTCCGTCCACCTTGACTATCTACGCTGATAAAGCTGAGATCTCTGTCCTTGGCTCAGTATCTTGCTTGTGCAGTCACACAGCTAAAGTGTGTAACTGTTGGTAGAACATAGTTTATGTACTATTGCATTATTCTTCAGGTACCAAGAAGCCCATGTGTGTGACATTTTTCTAGCATGTGAAGAGCCATCGTGTACCTGTAGTGATGAACAGTGACACCACTTTTATTTTACATTAGCAAAGAAGAATGATGCTGAATTTCATCTTTATTCAGGGAAATGGTTAACCAGTGGAAGCTGATAGGTAATCTAAATTTTAATCAATATCTTTCAAGGGCCCTGAATGTGTTAGCAGATGGGCTGCATTGCTTCAGACTATTGAGTCGTGAATAGGAAGTGTCCTACAAGCTGGCTTCTGAGACTGGGGTCTGTTTTAAATGTTGGTAAGAAGTGTCACTATTAATCAGAGCCAGCTGGTTGTCAGAGACCCACTTGGGCATATTTGAGATTTTCTTAAGGAAATTGGGGCGTATCTTCTACCACTTCATTTCTGCACAGTGCATTGTCCTGGCTGTAGGGCATTTTACACACATGGGAGCAAAATCCCTCTTCTCAGACTTCTGCATGTTCAGTTTAAGTCGGGTTGATCAGTAGCCTGCAGTTTCTTCCATCTCGTCCATGCTGGATAACTCTCTGGATGATGATTTATCTGTTTAGTTCCCAGTTATGGAGACTGATTGCTAATAGGTGTGCTTTTTCAAGAGTCCAGGTGCTGTACATTGTTCTTTAATATGTACATGTGGACTGCACAGTTCATATTCCCTAGTGTAAAAATTAATACAGGCAGTGTATTTTAGGGAAAATTAGTTACAAGTAAGTGATCTCTGTCCTTGAACACACAATCATTTTGCTTGAAAATAAGTTCCTATTGCAGCCTCCTTTTCTTTCTCTGTGACAGTTCTTGAAAGAGTAGATCAGATTAGTAGAATGGAACTGAAAAACAAACTTGGGCTGTGGAGTTGATTTGGGTATACATCACATAAGATAGTATCCATAGTGCTTGGAAGTCATAGGAACAGGAGGGAGATACCCCTTGATCTTGCTATGATCAAAATAAAAAATAGAATTGTCTTGAGAGAGGAGCACCATACTTTTCTTGTAGCTTCAAATGACAAGGGGCAAGGAGCTAGTTTTCTCTGCATTTTTTCCTAGGGATAGAAGTGGTTCCTGTAAAGACATTGAGGAAGGAGATGCCAATAGAAATGGTGACCTGCAATAACAGAAATGGGTTTAGGATTGGGTTAGGTGATGGACTCAAAGGGCTTGGCTATACCAGGAATAGATAAATGGCATGATAGGAGGGATGCAGATGTGGGGGTCTAGATTTGGGAAGAGCAGAGGAAGAAAAGTAGCAGAACTGCTTAGTGCAGAGGGATGACGATGACAAAATGGGGAGAATCAAGATCATAGGGAAATATCAGGATAAACATATGGCAGGACCTAGGGTGAATTACAGATAAACGAGTCTTCTTTCTAGAGCCCAAAGTAAAATCCTGCACTGTCTGCCATCTATGAAGCCGTTTCACTTAATTAAATGCAAAAGTGATACACTTCACAGGTAAGAGATGTCACACTTAAGATAGTGAAAATGTCATTTACTGTTTTAAGAAGTGGTGTTAAAACAGTCATATAATTTTTACATTTAAGGAAGTATTACATTTAAATTACCCAAATGTTTGAAAGCTATGAAGAACTTCAAATGAATGGAAGACAATACTTAAGGTTACTGGATTAAAAATGCAGATAGTTGAAAATGCTTACTGAACATGAAAATACGCACTGGATTTACATTATCTGAGAGCATTCCTTTCTGCTTGTTTTGTAATCATTGTGCTCTAAACTTAGACTTATTTTCAGTGTAAATAAATAATACCTGTTTTCTACCCAGCTGCTTTTTTAGGGTATGAGAATACTCATTTAAGTATTAGAAACGTTAATGAACAGATCTGACACAGGCAATTTCCAGTACTGATTTTTTAAATAAAAATATGAATATATGGTGCCCAAACTATTCCATCTACTTGTAATAGGTAGGAGAATTCAGGCTCTCTAGTTGCCATTTTTCTGAGAGAATTTTGAACTCTGTAGCATTAGTGGTTTGTATTATGGTTTGCTAATTAGGCCCTTGATGTTTACATGCTGATTTGAAAAGAGGAGTTTTATTTACATAAGTGATTTCTTCCTCCTGGGTACTTTCCAACCAAAGCCTGTACTCTTCTCAGCTGGAAGGCAGATAGGTAATCATAACTACCAATTTTCTTCCTGCTGTTTTCTGGCTCATCCTCCTGTCAGATCCTCCATCTGCTCCGTGATACCATTCCCACAACTTGTCTCTGGCAGTTCTTCCTACATACTGTGTTTCCTTGCTAACTCTGATAGAAATTGGCAAAGCAGTTGCGTGGCAAGAAATTGTCGTGCCATAAACTTTTTTCAGTGCTCAAGAAGAACTAAGAAACTTCATAGAACATACATTAGCTGGATAAGTCTGTTGAATATTCAGTCTTCAAAATTGTTACTGAATTAGTATCAGAATTTTTAAAAGTTTGAGTTTGTATAAGAGTTACAAGTGGTGAAATTTACATCTTGTGTCATTTGCGTGGATGGAAGAGTGAATACAAGTGAATTATTCTAGTCAAATATAATGAGGCAATGACAAGTCTGAGTATTGTTACAGGCTTTAGGCTGTGGTAAGACTCCAGACACATTCGTTGTATGATTTAGTTAACTTTATGTCTAATTTTTTGGAAGAACTGAGTTCATAATGAGTTTGGAAACAACAGAGCAGTTATTTCTAATAATTGCACTGACATTGTGATTTTGATGTGTAAGTACGTTTGGAGATCCTCATAGTATCTCACAATGTGAACTTGGTCAAATGCTATCAAAGATACTTTGCAATTCTTACCTGTTCTCACTGATGGGGAGCAGTGATGTCTGAAGTCAGCCTGTAGAATTGCCTTTTGACTGCTTTGGTTCCAAGTATTTAAAAAAAAAATTATAATTACTGCATTTGAGACTATCAATTCTTATGATAACTTTTCACATTTCACCTTTTCCTGGCTGCTCTGTTCTAGGCATCCTAAAGGAGGATCGTTTATCCGGCCAAACAAGGCAAATTTTGGAGTAGATTTTCTTACTGCAGTAAAGAATCGGTATGGATTGAGTGATGAGCAAGATGTTCAACGCGGGACAGAGAATACGTTAGTGTTTGGAAAGAAGACTGTGGAATTTGTTGGCATGGATTCTATTGCAGAACAACAAAGGCAAGTGTAATACATGAAAAATCTTAAGAAATACTTTTAGTGGTTGATTAGTCAAGTAGTAGTTTGACTGTAAGGAAAGGAAGCTGACTGTCGCACATACAATATAATTACTCTCAAAGCAAGCCAAACTGCACTATGGTAGAAGAGACAAGAAATTTCCCTATTGTGACTTCATAATTTACCTGGTTTATAGATAGGAACTGAGATTATGTGCTCACAATAATAATTTTGATTTCATAAAGTAGGAGGTGATGATATTTGGGAAAGAACAATTGGGATAAATTATCATGATATTGGCAATCATTATACACATGTATGGTCCTTTTTTAATAGATCTATTTTAATCTTTTCTTAGTATTATACAGTATTTAATTTCATCCTTGTTTACTCATATCAGTAGTGACTTTGTAACTGAGAGAGGGAAAGCAGAACGTCACTGTACTGCTAGTGAAGAAGTCTTTCTGTCAGTTTATGTCATGTTCACTTATCTGGAAGGGTAAGGAGGAAAGGAAGAAAGAAACTTAATGATGTGTAATAGATTGGAATTTTAATGACCTCCAGCAGTAGAGAGGTATCAGTTCAGTAGGTGGCAGTCTCCTCCTGAGCTGATGTTCCACAGCTCTTCTCCCTTTGTCTCCCAGAAGGTACTAAGCAGTCAAAAATACTCTTTGTCTTTTTTGATAAGTTATACACAGAGTGACCGAGTAACTTGGAACCTCTTGCAAATAGTATTACAAGAAACATGTTTAACTTGAAACCTCTAATTGAGTTCCAGTGTGCAGAGCTATATTTTGTCTGGTTTATCATTCTTTTTTTTTGGTTGGATGAAAGTTGGTTACATTTTTGAGGAGGGTGAGGGTTGTGGTTTAACCAGACCTATTTTGTAGTAGAAGGCAAAAAATAGAGAGAAATGTCTGGTTTTGAGCAGGAAAGACACTGCAGTGTAACAATGTGCACATTGCTAATTCTAAAGGAGATGATATGTATGAAGAGGGTATTATTCAGTTGTAACAGCCAGGTATTTATGTAACGTATCTATTTCTGTTTGAAGATTACTTAACAGAATGTTCTTTCTCTTTTAGCCGACTGAACCAACTGGTAGATATCTCCGTGCGTGAGTGTGCAGTGAGCCATGCTGGTCAGGAGGAGGAAATCAGCAGAACATGTGCTAGTATCCTTTTTTGCTATATGGCATGAATCTGCAAATAAACTACATGTTTTAGCATTCCAAGTGTTCACTTCAATGAATGATATTTGTATCCTTTTATTTTAAATATTTTTAAGACTGCAGTTTATATTTAGAAGCTTAATGAAATATTTATAGAGTTGAAAAGTAGATGTCTGCAATTTTTGAGAGGGAATGCAAATTGTGGATAAAAATAGAAATATTGTCATAGGTTGCTACTGTGACTGCAATTTCAGGGGGCTCCAGCAATGTTTGTTTTGGTTTTTTAATTAAATTGTAGAATAGATAACTCCCTAAAAATACAACTGATATTTTCTGTAGACACCAGAGGTTTCCAATATATAATAAATAATGTATTCAATATACCGCATGTTATAGTGATGTTATGGAAATACAAAGCAGGTATTATTTGTTCATTATAAGGGCAGATGAGAGTTCCTGTCAATACAGAAATTAATTCATTTAAAGATTTGTAAAGTTAAGATCTTTTATAAAACTGTAAGCCATTTCTATACCACAAATCAAAGTAAAATTTGCTGTAACTGAGCGGTAGTATCTCTTAGTGTAATCTATTTCTCTTTATTTGGAAATTCAAATTCAGGATGTTTCTTTTTCTCAACGTGAAATTTCAGATATCAGGCATATAAATCTATCAAAAAATCTGTTATCATCTTGGGAGACGGTAACAGCTATTGCTTCTCAAGTTCAAAATTTGGAAACGCTTAATATCAGGTATAAAGATTCATATTTGGGTTTCTGTTCCTTTGGGGTAGGGACAATGAAAAAGAGGCTCTTTTAGATACTGGGTCAGCTTTCTAAAGGTAACTGGATGCCTCAATGCTCATTTTAATGGGAGCTAAGTTTTTAAATACTTTTTTTTTTTAAAAAAAAAAATCTTGTCCTTAAGCAACTCATGTGTCTGCTACATTTTTCAGTCATCCCTTTTCAAGGAAAGAGTAGAACCATTGGAACTTTGCATCTATGTAAAGCTAAATTCTGGAGAAGTGCTTGGGACAGATGGATGTTGACTAGAGTTTTGTAAAATTAAAAAAAAAATCACAGTTGTTTAAAAAACAGAATACAGATTTCAGCCATTAAACATTTACAGGAATTTAGGCATTTGTCAATGTGTTCTTCGTAACAGATTTCACCATTTTTATGCAAATGGATTTGTTGGCTAGGGAAACTGAATTAAAATGCATTACAGATTTATACAGGGTGCTGTAGACTTTTTTATGCAGTTAGACCAAAGGTAAAAAAAAAATTCTTCAGAGTACTTTCATAGAAATCAGGTAACAGGGAGTATAGAAGCTTTACAGCGTGGTAAGATGCCCTGTGATGTCTAATACAATTAACTCTCTTGATTTTAAAGCTTAGTTTGCCCCAAGGCAGAACTGACTTAAGATGTGTATGTGTCTGGTTTGCAGCAGGGAGACCAGCTTCACAGCAGACGAAGCCAATTTTGCCTTGTGCATGTGCAGCAGGTCAGGCCCCGGGTGCTTGTGCGTGGGGACTGCATGGCACCAGCAGGGTGTGGGGACTCCACTGGCAGACAGACCCCTCGGAAGAAGCCAAGACCTTGAAGTGGCTTTGCTGCAGGAGCTTGTGTGCTATCTGTGAAAGCAGTAGTGACACATCCTTACCACTTAAAAATTTCACTTAGCTTTTTTTAGTTAGGTTTAGCAGTAGCTATCTGCTTGCCTTCTGGGTTTGCAGACCTGTCTGGGTTTTTCTCATGAGCTCAGAAATCTTTTTCTACATAGAAAAACTGTAAAGGAAATAGTTTTCCATTTTCTTTTTAAAATCATTTAAGACTTTATCTCTGATTTTCATTATTGTTGATCTATTCTGACTGCCCAGGCAAGTCTTTATTTAGGAGCCTACTTTTGTTTTAGAATTGTGCTTTGTCAACAGTGTCTTGACACCAAACAAAAACATCCATAATGCTTTAACTAAACATTAAGTATCCCAAGACCCATTCTATTCTTGTGCTGAAATGTTGCTGATAAGAATTGTGGATCATGGTGACAGATCTAGGGAAAGATCTCTTGTATAGTGATGACACTGGAAAAGGAGGGAGGATGTTGTTAAATAAAGCTGCAATTCCATCAAATCAAGAAAGAATTCACAAAATAATTTAAAAATAAAGAACATTTCTAGTGCACACCTATACACTGTAGCTAGCACATGCTACTAGAATAATTTTCTCGTGTGAACTACTAACACAATGGATTAAACCTCATAAACAGGTAGCAGCCTAAACCACTGATTTTAGGAGGTTTACGTTAGAGCTATAACTTAAGGAAGTTTGTTCTATTGTCAAGATTAACACTTTGACTGTTGACTCTTTAAGCAGAGTTGTTCTGCTGTTTTGGAGGTCATACTAGTCATTGAAGAGGCAGCAGGGAAATGGGACTGAAGGCAGAAACCCAAAATCCAACTCTTTTCTTTTGAAAAGTTTATTTGGAGAACTGTATTGGGATTAGCAGCTTCCAAAGCCTTCATTGTGGTCACATTATGTGTACTGTACAACAATTGAAAGTAATGTAAGCTAAATTGAAATGTATACCAAATTAATTTCATAAAAAAGTGACCCCTGTTTTTGTATTTGTTCTTCTAGTTAATGTGGCAAAAATGTGTTTTTTAAATAGTTGTAGGTGTTCTATTTTCTTTAATATTTAGTACTGAACAGCTGCTTGCTCCGTGCGTGCTATTTGTAAATCTAACTTTGCCTGGAGCATATGTTGTCATTATCTATTATCAGCATGCATGAGAGTATGGAGAATTTATTTTAATTGACCTAGAATAAATTTTTTTTTCATTTTTTCTTTGTTGAAAAGTGTAGTCTAGACTGAAAGGTTTTCAGAAGTTAATTGAAAAGCAAAATGGGATTGATACTGGAATCTGATACTTATGAAGAAATAGTCTGGATTTGTTTTTATTGTTTTGACCTGCTTACTTTAAAAAAGAAAGGCATTAGCAGATAAGTCTGTTACTGAATTTTTTGTGCAAGGAAGGTTGGAAGAGGAATAAAACTGATTAGGCATTTGTCAGTCTCTAAGAGCTTGTTTAA
Organism: Scolopax mira; assembly: GCA_004320125.1. NCBI lineage: Eukaryota > Metazoa > Chordata > Aves > Charadriiformes > Scolopacidae > Scolopax > Scolopax mira. The sequence continues at coordinate 261,480 of BJBW01001479.1, read as the reverse complement.
ATGAGGAAATTTAACCTGTAAGTATATAGATATAATTACATTGAGAGATTTTTACCATAATATGCAGATAGATCAGACCTTAGGAAGAAATAAAAACAAATTGTTTGTCAATGAGTAATAAAAACTAATTTAAAGGCTGCAGATATGAGAATCCTGTAACATTTTATAGTGATATTTTGCTGCTGAGAGTGGATCTTACATCCTTTTTCTACTGGAGTCTGGATAGTCACGTAGGCTCTTAATTTTCAATTGACACTAAGGAGTTTAAGCCCAAAATCTGACTTGGTTTCATTTAATATTAATGAAAATCATTCTTTTCATATTCAAAGCTTAGGGGAGGAAAAGGGAGGAAGGAGGCCACAGATGAATAACTATGCATTCATGAAGCAGGAAACTAAATGAGGAAAGAGTACATTTGAATATAACTAGAAGGATATTTTATAATATTTTGAAATATATGACACCTTGGCAGTGTCAATTTGAATTTTTTGTCTTTTGACTATTTAAATTGTTTTTGTCTTTAATGCATAATTCCAAATTAGTCACTTAAATAAATGTAATTATTCATTATGCTAATAATTATTCTTTTTACACAGTGAAAACAAAATGAAATTTCCATCTACATCAACTTCTGCATCCAGTGTATTTTCAAAATTGAGGATTCTGGCACTTAATCAAACTGAGATAACATGGGCAGAGGTAATAACTTTTCTGGGTTTGTTTTTATTTATATTGTTAGGTTTTTGAGGCAAGGAAAGCACAACAATAAACCTCTATGCATTGTATTATTCAACTGAAATGTAATCCTCCTTAGAAAAGGTGCAGTGGCATAATTATATCAGTTACGTAGTAACTAATGCAATTCCTACATAAGGTAGGAAGTACATTGGCACAAGAGTCTAAGAAGAAACATTTAACTTCATCTACATTTGTAAATTACCAAGTCACGATAAAGCCCTTTAGGGGGGGAAACATGTCCTGTAAAATATATTGCAGCTAGAAAGCATTGACTTAGAAATTGAATTAGTGCATTTGAGAGAAATGAATTCATATTTATGGCTCCAAAAACATTTTTTCTTATTCAGCATTTAGATCATAATGTTATATTTGTCATTCTGTTTCCAAGATAAGATTTCATATTTATACAACAATCTACTGTTATACAGGGTGAAATTAAAATCTGGGCTAGAGCAGAGTTGTGTAGGATCATGTTTCTGACACTGGCAAGTAGCAAGAATTTGGGAAAATTTCTAGGCAAAAGACAAGTATACAGTAAGAGCTTGTTATAAAGTAATCTGGAATTCTGCAGGTTCCTGAGCTGGAGACTATATATCTGTATTTAATTAATCTTTGTGGATTTTTTGTTTCATGGTTTATCTAGCGGTATTAAGAACCCTTTTGAAAATTTTTATATGTACATCATATTTGCTGTATGAAAAAAATACGTTTTGTGGTTTTAATCTTGCTGCCTGATAATTTTATTTAATAAATCCCAATAGTTTATGTGAAAGCAACTGATAACACCTATTCTCTGTTTCGTAGCTTTGACGATTCATGTTAAGCTTCTTTTTGCCTTTCCCATGTATATTATTTGCTTATTGGACTAAAGAGAATGAAAACATAGGAACATGTGAAAGGAACAATGAACATGTAGGAACATTCATAGGAACAGTGAAAACATAGGGACTTACATGGTGACAATTGTTTCTTGTTGTCATTTCTTTTGCAGGAGATCTTGGATTTCCATTTTTCTTTTTTTTTTTTAACCAGCTGTGGCTGTTCCACTGGCAATTCATCCCCACCAGCTACCCACAACAAGCCACGGCCTTTTCTGAGTGTTAATTCAGTGTCAGAGTGTCAGATCTGTGAATTTTTGTTTCTGTATGGAAGCTATTTTAAGCAATAGTTAAAAATCTAGCAGTTTGAGTTTCTTAGAACTGTTTTGTGACTATCTTTTGGTTTTGGCAATTTTCTAGTCATTTGGTCAGTCTATTGAAAAGTCTTCTGATACTTTTGTGCAGTCTTTCTGTTCCATCCATCACAACATGGGGCTTTTGTAGAGGAATCTCCCAGAGGTTATTTGTGGTAATTTCTCTTGACTCTGCAGGTTTCTTTTTATGCTTCCTCATCACTAGTTGATAAACTATTTTGGTCTGTCTTGTTGACATAGAGAAACACTATCCAAAGTAAAGAGATAAAATATTTCCTACTGTTGCTCTGGAGTGGGAAAAGTTATACATGAGTTTGTAAGTTTACATGGGTTATGGATATGGCAGCTGGATGATGTTTCATATTTTTGGGTGTGAAGCAGTTGAGCCCCAAATCATACACCACTACTTGAAGTGATCTGTGTTAATATTTGGTATTGTATATATAATGAAAGAGTTATATATGCATCCAGCTGTATAACTTGATACAGCTGTAACAGAGAGAATGTTGACAAAAGGTGGCTTTTTGGTGTCTAGGATAGTGGGTATTTACAGGATAATTGGTTAGCTATATCCATAACTGATTGAATTGTAGCAAGTAACAAGTGATAAGACAAGAGGAAATGGCCTCAAGTTGTACCAGGGGAAGTTTAGATTGAATATTAGGAAAAATTTCTTCACAGAAAGTGTTATCAAGCACTGGAACAGGCTGCCCAGGGAAGTGGCCGAGTCGCCATCTCTGAAGGTATTTAAAAGACGTGTAGATGTGGTGCTGAGGGATGTGGTTTTGAGGTGGTTTTGGCAGTGTTAGGTTGAACTCAATGAAAGGTCCCTTCCAACCTAGACAATTCTATAAATTTGATTGCCCAGGTCTCTGAATGCTACTGCTTTGTAGCCTTTGTAACCTCCTGTAAAAACAAGCACTAGGCCATTATGCTGTGCATGTGTATGTCTGTGCTCCTGCATCTCAAAAACTTTGAACCTCCTGGCCAATTTTCAAATGCATTTTGAAAAGAGATGTGACTATAAAAATAATGCATTATCTACAAGGTCCGAGAAAAAAGGAATTAGATGGAGGAAAGAGCCCCCTTAAGTTCCCTAACCAAGGAAGAAGTGGCAGGAAGAGCTCACGCTTAGCTTGGCTCTGGAGAATACATGCAAGAAAAACCTCAAAAAAAAAAATTGTGACTCATAGGCACAAATCTGTAAAAACCCAGTCAGTTCAGTGCTTATGGAACTCCTTTCGCTAGAACTGCAAAACTTTTGACACTGTCACAATTGCATACAAAGCTGGCATTTATGCCAGCAATTTCTGCCACTTTGTAATAAGTGTTTATTCTTAAAAGTTGTGTTATCTGCTGTAGATGGTTGCAAAAAATAAATCTGTATTAAGTAAAATAGTAATTTTAATGTAATTTCAGGACACAGGATTTCAAACAAATACATCAAATACAAAAAATATTTAGCCTTTTTCAACTAATTTGTTTTCTTTACAGTACTTGAAAACTTCAGGATACATGCTGACTTAATGCAATTCTTGGTTTTTAGTGTTTTCATGTTCTGGCACAGTCCATGACAAAGAAGCCTTCAAGCTCTAATAAATTAAGACATTTTAAAAGTCTGTCAAACCTAATGAGATGTAGAAAAGTTCCGGAACTTTATCAGTCGAATATATCCTGCCATTTCCTCACCTCATTGTAGGAAAAATCTGATCGCTTCAACCTTACAGAGTAAAATAAACTCAGTTTCCAGGTCACACAATCTCAGGTCAGGCAGCTCCCAGCCTCAAGCTGGGACCTGCAAGTCCTGTCACTGTGCAGAACCCATCTGATGTCATCTGTGCTGATAGATCCAGACACAGGAAAGAACCAGCTGGAAGAAAGGGAGGGCCAGGCAATCCATAATACTTGTTTCTCTGTTTTGGGGAGCTATGGCTTGTTCTGTGTAAAGTATAATTTCTGGAATAATTTTCCCCAACTTTTGGTATATTAAATAAAGTTTTCCTCTTAGGTTCTTCATTGTGCTCCAGGATGGCCAGCACTTGAAGAATTGTACCTTACTTCTAATAATATTACAGTTTTGGAAAGGTGAGTAACTCGTCAGTCCTTTGTGACTGATGCACTGCAGAGTTATATAGCAGAAAAAGTTACATTCCTGTAATGTTTACATCACCATGACATAATTGTAAAATAAATGATGCAAACTTCAGGTGCTGTACTTCAAAACATCTACAACTATGCACAATTATTTGCATGCTATAGAGAACTAGTGCTTTCATTAACAAGTAACCTCAAATGTTTTGCCTCTGTGTTTGTTTCTCCCCAACATGGCAGGCCGGATAATGTCCTGCAGACCCTGAAGCTGTTAGACCTTTCAGACAACCAGTTACTGGATGGGAATCAGCTGCATCTAATAGCACATCTCCCCAGGTAGCTGTTCAACAAATTTGCTGGGAATTCTTTGTCCTGGATATTTATCTCCCTAGTCCTTGCTGACTAAAATATGATTATATTGGTATTGTGTGGAAGATTTGTGTGGTTTTGAAATAGAGGCATTTTGCTCTCTTGAGAGTAACTGAATTATTTAATTGAGCTATTTTAATATAATCTTATTTTTGTTGTATAGTAACACATTCTTAAGCTGTACGTTATTAGGTTTTCGTTATATACTTATGCAATTAAAGTGATTTATCAAATTACTAAGTTCTTTATGTATTAGTGTTCAGGGTTTTATCCAAGATGACAGGACTGTGGAGTTTGTGTGGAATAGCAAAGCAAAGGAGGTATGGAAGTAATTTCTTAGGAACAGTTTTCTGACCATGACAGTGTAATGCAGGTTCCTCAGTAACATCACAGCCACCAACCCACCACCACCAAAAATGAATAAAAAAACCCCAACCAAACAAAAAAAGCTGTATACTTCCCATACTGCATTGGGTCAGTGTGTTTCCATTTCTCAAAAGAACATCTGTGGTAAAGCCCCTTCCTTACTCGAGTTCTTCTGGTTTACTGCAGTATCTTTATGGCCTGAGCTATGACTCTTGGCTTTGGGGCTACCATCCAGGGAAAGGAGGTGTGTGTTCCATAAGCACTTCAGTTACAGCGACTGGAAAGTTGTGGGACTAATACAATAGTTTTGCTAATCTGCAGAATTATTGTCTTGCACTGTACTAGAATAGCAGCCATAATTTTAAATAGCCATAGCCTATTTTAAAAAAATCATTTGAAAAATCACATCATTTAAATCCAGTAGCCATTTTGAAAGCTTGAATTTATTGCACTTATTCTCTGAAAAATTTGTTCTCTGAACACTCTGCTGAATTCTGGGTACTGTCTGTGAAGCTGCTGCTTATTTGTCAGTGATAATGCATCATGTCTGAAGTTTATTAGATATTAGATTTTTGTTTTTAAAAAAAGTGAGGTAGTATTTATTTCCAAAAAACTTCCCTATGCCATGTACAATAATTATTGTATCTAATAAATTTCAGATTAGAACAGCTACTACTTAGAAACACTGGAATATCATCTATAAACTTTCCTGATGCTGGATTTGGTATGTAAAAGTAATTTATTTATAGCTTTACCATCCTGTTTATTTAAGGTTTTCATTATTCTCTTGTGTATTTATTCTTTTTCCTAGGATGCAAGACTAAAATGTTTCCTTCACTAAAACGCCTTGCAATAAATGGCAATAAAATATCAGAGGTAGGTTAACTGTAGTAGTTTCACATTTTGTGAAGATGTGTCTCTTTGTTTAAGAGTAACTTGCAATTTGCTTGTTAAAAATTTCTTTTATTGTATATGTAAGCTCATGAGGCAATTATTGAATACTCTGATTAACACAGAGGCATAATTTAAAAATTTAAAACCGTTTCTTAACCTCTCAGTTCAACATGCTTAAGGTAGCACATCATATCCCTCTACTACCCCATAATTCCTCTTGAAGAATGACCTAAAATGCCTAGAACCCTAGTTTCTCAGGGTTTTGTTTGTTTGTTTGGGTTTTTTTACTTACTTAAATGTAATACAGCTTTTCCTCAGCTAGATGGCCAGGAGGAAAGTACCTGGTTCTGCTGTCTGGAAGAATAGTTTCAGTCACGGTCTTTGTACAGGAAAAGCCAATCTGACTGTGCATTGGTCTGAAACAAACTGTATTTTATATTTCCTCAAAAGACTGTTCCCTTCCCTTTCAGTGGTCATCTATCAATGAGCTTGATAAACTGCCAAGTTTGCGGTCACTGCAGTGTCACAATAACCCCGTCATGGACACAGAGAAGAACCCAGAGACCCTGAGACAGCTAATTATTGCTAAAATTGGAAGTTTAGAGGTTTTGAACAAGTCTGAGGTACATGATATTTCAACAAATTGCATGAATCTGGGGAAAATTATTAAGTCATTATTTGAGAAATTCTTTTCAGTTTTTTTTAGGATTCCTGTTGGTTTGAGTGCAGGAAAAGTCAAGTCCTAACTATTCCATTACCTAGTAAGTGGGGTCTCAGTAGGGTGACGGGTGACAATATCCTGCCCTCTTTGTGAAGGCTGCAAACTCAGTGGGGACAAGGACAAGATGGAGGAACGGTGCCCGAGGCGTGCTGAAGTTGCAGGATTGTTAACAAAAAACATATTCTGGCAAAAAAAAAAAAAAAAAAAGAAAAAGCAGCGTAATCGAATCTGTTTCAGTGACAGTAATACAGGCATTTGCCTTCTCTAATAGGAAAATAGCGTTATCTAAACCAAATCAGGCTTCTGTTTATCATAAAAGCGAGCAGAAGCAGCATCTGTTCCACAGCTACAAAAAAAACCAGTCTCATGTCATCCTATACAGTAACAGCTTTGCTTAGATATTAATTTATGGAGCAGTCAGTATGTGGAGGTAGGGCTTGTAAGATTCTTAGGAGCATTAAAACACAGTGAAGTAAGAGCAAGGAGTCAGTGTCATTAATTAGATTTTCTTCTCTGTAAAGCTGTATAATTATATTATGTGCCATTTCTGTGTCAGTACAGATCCTTCCTGCTGAAAGAAAAGGAGCAGAACTTGATTATCGTAAAATATTTGGACATGACTGGTTAGCAGCTGGGGGGAATTGCAACCCAGAGAAAAACAAACCAAGTGAAGAATTTCTTGCTGCCCATCCCAGATACCCATCGCTTTGTCTCAGTAAGTACAAGCACAGTCAAATTAGCATTTCCTCACTGCTGGCATCCTGGCAGCACCGCTCCAGGCTCTCCTCAGGCTCCCTCTCTCATGGTGCTTCTCCTGTGCCTTAGGAAAGCCCACCCGTTGGCAGGCCTGGGCAAATGGCTTGTGCTTCTGCAGGGCAGCCCCATAGGACTGCACCCTTCAGGGCTCTGCTGCTCCAGGGATGGCACCTGTGAGCATCTGCAACTTCTCCAACTGGGGATTTTTTTTAAAGTGGGAATGTCAAGCAGCACCTCCATGTGCTTGTCAGCTACTCCACCTCTTCCCACGTGCCTGTGCCCTCTCCAAACGCTGTAGCAGTCAATGAAGGCTGATGTCTGCAGCACTTAGCAATGCCAGAGCCTCCTGCTTTCTGCACCCGGTGTCCTCACTGCCCAGGGAGCTGAGGCAGAGCCTTGTGCCTCATCCAACACCTCCGTGCTCTTAGGGCTCATGTTGAGTTCTAGTCTTTGAAAGTTCATGCCTACATGCCCTTTCTTCCCTTCCGCAGAATATGGTGCACCTGAAGAAGGAGAACTGAAGGGACGACAGCCTTTGACTTTGAAAAATCAGCTTCTGAGTAAGAGGCCAGAAATGTCCAAATTTGTTCCTTTTGCATTTAAAATATTTTATGAGCTTAGTGTTTTCTGGGTGTTTCTGGAGAAACAAAAGATTGCAAAGCCTTTGAGACATCACAGACTCCCAGCTTGTAATTCTGTGTCTCCGAACTGTGTGTTTTAGTAAGCTTGACTAGATACCTGCTTCTATGTACTCAAGCAGAATTATTTTCTTAATTAAGACTTAATGGAGAATAGAGGTAATCAATACTCTATTCTGACACTGTGAATGGCTTCTCTACAGAAGACATTTGAGATTTTTAACCTTAATAGCTGCACTGATTTCTGATTTTTATTTTTTTTAACTTTGAGACAGTCAAGACAGATATGGTTAGCTTTGGTGTTTGGGGCTGTCTAGATATTAAAGTAGGTTACAGTTACAGCCCAGACTTACAGCTGATGATTTGTTTCCCAGTTGGTAGAAGAACTGCACCTTTTATTACTCCATGTGCAAAATAGTATTTTAAGGCATTACATTGTAATACATTTAGGCAGAAGACTAACTGGAACAAAGAATCTAGCTGGCTAGGCGTAATAGAAACCTTTTTTAAGGACGAGTCTCTTAATCTCTGTAAAAGAATTAGGCTAATAACTTCCTTAAAATGTGCTTGTCCGGGGATTTTGAGCCATTGAGGGTTGAAAACCTGCTTTAAACTCTGAAAGCAGTTTTCATTCTACTGTAGGTTATTTTAAAAACTTTAAATCAAGAAATGTGAGAGAAATACTCCTTTTGACTAAATGTGTGTTAGGTATTCAGGAGTCAGTTTTAAAGTATTTTTCCTATTTTACCAAAGATGAATAAGAACTTGATTATTTCAATAAAATTACTTTTAATTTTGTAGAGAATGACTAAATGCTATCCTGACTGCACAGATACAAGCTATCATCCAAACTTTTTTAGAAGATCAGGATGAGCTAAAGGAAACAATTTGTGATAAAAGCAGACTAGACTTTGTTCATTCACTAACGCCTCACTCTTCTTCCTTAAGCTTTAACAATTAAATGTCCTGAGAACCCGGAACAGAAGCCAGTAGAGAAAAAGCTACCAGGTAAGAAGTCTTGGCTTGTGTTTAAGCAGTTGGTTTGTAGCTCCTTTTCAAATAATTGTATTAAAGAACGGCAGTTGCCTCTGGTTTGTCAGCTCAAGAAGATTCTCCCCTGAAGACTGTAAGGTAAAAATTGTTTGAAAAAGTCATTATTTTTCTGATCTTCATATTTACTTTCAATCCAGCTTAAAGATTAAAAGGTGATGCTTGTCATAGGACTCTGTTGCTGGTTTCATGATTAATGTGTCTGAGGTGATCAAAGGCTACTTAACTGGTATGAAATCTGGTATATGTGTTAACTAAATAACAAGAACATGAAGTTGTAAGAGCCAAGTACAAGAGCTTCTCAATATCTGCAGTTCTAGATATTGAGGTCTAGTGTCTAATATATTAAGCCAAATACCTAATTCTGAATTGTATCAAATTTGTCTTTTGAAGTTTCAGTGCCTGTAGGGAGACTTGTTCTAAAGCAAACTGGTGTTTTGGAAAGATGTATCAGAATGGAGTCTGAGAGAAAAGACTTACTCAAGCTTTATTCTAAAATAAAAATCACATTTATTATCACAAGTTGCATAAAATCAGATAGATACAGCTTTTACAAAAATGTTTGATTGATAGAAAAATATTTGTCTAAGTACAATGTGTGGTATTACAGGAATAACTCACTATTGCTGTGCCTTTAGATAAAGCTTCAAAAAAAGTGAAAGTTCAACCAAAATATTGAGTATATCTATTGCAAACACCGGAATCAGCTCTGGAACAAACTACATTTTACTCATTCAAGACCCATTACAAAAAATATCTCTTTGTGTAACTGACTTCATAACATAAACCACTCTACAACTTTGCTGGCAATTTGTTTGGGACTAGTTACTGTAATACCATTTCTAAGAATGGCACTAGTTCCACAGTGACGTTCATTTATTTGTGCCGGGAAAGCCAATTTCTGGCAACGAAAACTTTAAGGAACAGTCGCCAGATGCAAGTAGTCAGAACCTGACTGGTGTGTGTCCCAAAGGTCACTTAGTTTAACAAGTAATAAATACAAACTCAAAAAAGGTCAATTATGAAGCCGTAACACTTTAATTTGGTCTAAGGGCTCAAAGCGGTTAAACCCTATAGCACATGCTGTCCTTCCACCAGAGTCAGTCTGATAGTGGCAGTTATGGTTTCAGGTACAAAAGACATTATTGCAGTGTTAGAACTGAAGCAGCAATACAGCCTTTCGCTGTTGCTATGCGCAAGTATAGTTGAAACATTGGTACTTGGCTACAGCTCAGTAGTAGCAGCATTTTTATAATAACTTTTCTTTCTTTCCCCTTGACAGAGTCTATGACCATTCAGAGGGTCAAAGGATTGCTGTATCGCCTACTCAAAATTCCTGGTTCAGAATTGAAACTGTCCTATGAAAGTTCTAAAGTGAGTTAAAAATGGATAATTCAACAATAAAATACTGCCTATGCTAAAGGTCAATAGCTTGTTCTAAAATATTACCTAATTAAATCGATTTCACTTAAGGAGGGCAGTCTTCATGCTGTAATTTAGGACTTAATTTCATTCCTATAATATGGCAGATCCTCCCTGCCTGACTGCTCTATACTTGGTTTACAGGAACAGATTTCAGTTTACATCTGATCAGGTGGTTTTTTTTTTTTTTTCTTTCTTATTCTAGCTGGAAGGAAAAGAAGTTGAATTAGACAACGACTTAAAGCCTTTGCAGTTTTACTCAATAGAAAATGGAGACTGTGTGCTGGTACGGTGGTAGGTAAGAAGGAACCCTCCTTAGACTGAAGGAGGAGCCAGCGCTGGAACTGCAGAAGTTACAGGGTGCCCAGAGACAGCATGGACTGTGCCTCAGCACTCCTGGGGGAGAAGGTGAATTTCATACAGGGCACCAGAGGGCTATACAATAATACTTTCAGCTCCTAAGCTTAATTGTCAGTCTCCATGAAAGCATTTAATTTTGGAGAAATTGTCTTACTTGAGAGATACCAAATAGTGCTTAAATGCTTCAATTAAATAAAACTCAAGTTAAGCACTTTGCCAAGATTTCATACTACCTTCCCACTGCAGCAGTGAGAGCTTGTTTTACTGAACTGAGGATGTGATTTAGTTGTGATGTCTTTGCTTATAACAGGGCAAAATTAGTGCTGTACTGAAAGAGGCTACGTGCTCTTTTTGTTTTCACCTACTTCCAAAAACCTTAAAGCAAACCAAAGTAAAACAGCAGTAATTGTATAAGTATCTACGCAGCCTCAGGCTATTTAAGGTCAAAACATTTCAGACCTTTATTCTACCCTACAGCATTAACATACCACAGTATAAAAGAGTTCTCAGCATACTGCAAGGCATTGCTTTTTATTATACATTCTTTAGTGTGCTGTTCCTCAATCTTATTTTACTTTCATTTTTTGTACCCTCAGCTTCATACCTACAAACATGTTGAACTGTCAGAAATCCTTCCTAATCAGGCCAAGTTTGCAGTACTTCAGGATTTGGTATAAGCAAACTTTGATAGTTTGTATCTAAAATGACAATGGTATAAACAAGCCAAACATAAACTCCTACCCCCTCACTGTCCCAGCCCCTGCAGAGATGAGGGCAGCCCCTCAGACAGCACAGAACCACCTGCAGCAAGACCTACCAGATGCCCTGGTGCTGAGCACAGCTCTCCACTGGATCCTGGTACGGCTCTATACCAAGTTAAATCAATAGTACTTACTTACATTTACAAAAGACAGGCTAGTTGGCATTCTTATGTGCATTTATTAATTACAAGTAGGTCTTTGATTTTATATAAAAAGGAAGTTTATCTTAAACAGTTTGGTTTTTGTCAGATCAACATGTAGGCTTTAGAAAATGAATAGTATCAGTCCTCTTGTAAATATCAAAAGGGATGTGCAAAGATTGTTATACTTTAGTTGAAACCCAACATTAAAAGATACCTTAATATTCCTTATTGTTCCAAGAATGAATCCAAATGTACACTTTTCCATGATTGTTGTAAGTTACCCTCTTTCCAAGGTAAGTCCATCATCTTTCCTCACATCTACAAGGGTCTCCACACAGTTCCTTTAATCTCCAGAGCTCGCTCAGTTCCTGTGGAGAATACTGGGGGGAAGAGAGCATTCCACTCTCACACGTCTTCTCACACAACCAGAGACTGTCCTGTTAGGTAGAAAACCATTTCAGTAGTTTTTCTTACAAAGACTTTAGTCCTCAAGAATCTTTACTTGCAAGAATCAGATTTTCATTGTTTCAAGCAACAAACTTTCCACACAAAGGTCACCACTCAGAGGTATGTGGCCCTCTCTGATCTGCTAGACCTATTCAGAGAATTTGAGGGGTGGGAGTTGGTTTGTGGGGGTTTTGGTTATTTTCTTTTAAAAACATCTTAAGAAGTTTTTTCTGGATTTTAATCCAATGGCTTTGTCAATTTATTTTTTTTTAAAGAAAAAACATTTCCCCTATTTTATGTTACTTGGAGCACAAGCATGTTCTCTTTCCGTAAGATCAGAGAATTTCTTCAGACTTACTTGATATCGCTTGGGTCCCACAGCTGCCATCCAGATGCCCATACTTACATCTTCACCCTGAGACAACACATTAAAATCAAAAAACACAGATATTAGCAGCAGGAAAGCATGACTTTCAACTACAATAAGTTGTGTCATGTACCAGCAGTAAAAGGTAGTAACTACAAAAACATTTGACTATTTTAGAGGTGTTAAATTAATCCTCCCAGCTTTCTTGTGATAACGCATTGTTCTTCAAAGAAGAGAGTATATAAACCAAAAGTACAGCTCCAGAGGTTCTCAGTCTAAAACAGCTGTGCTTTAGACCTAGAGGAGATGCTAAGTGTAGTAACCAAAAGCACTGCAAAAATCCAGCATTAACCAGGAGAACCCAACACCAGCACTTAAGCAATGTCCCTTCCAACTCATCCAGTGCACATGCTACGCCCCAGACCGGTTTAAGATAGAAAAACCGAACCAGCGCTGTACTACCTGGTACGTCTTTAATCTTTCAGAGTTGCTTGCCAGCCACTGAACAATGTCTTTGGAGATGACGTAGCCAGACCCACAAGCAAAGGCTGGATACGCAGGACTCGGGTACTCCAGTTCTTGCCACTTCCCAGTTCGATCAACTGCCCAATTTAGTCTGAAACTGAAGACCATGTTAGATGTGAGATGTATACAAAGGCCTCTGTGAAACCTATGGATGCTGCTAACAACTGAAGTAACACTGATAATAAACTATTAAAAGGAAGAAGTAGAAGGTGATCCTTATTATAGTTCCTGGTTGTACTTCTGCAGGCCACACATCTAATTGAACACAACAGCTAAAAGTGTAACTATTGTTTGGTCTCAGGCTTGGATAATAAGAGAAAATTCAAATACAACATCAACAGTCAGCTCTTCAGCATGTCTGCACCCACTGCTGGGTTTTGATCCAGCTAAGTGCCAGCATCCTTCCCTGTGTTCTCTAACAGGCACATCTGTGCCCAACCCCCTTTGGTCAATCAACATGACACAAAGTGGGTGCCTCCAGCAGGTGAGCAGTTACAGTGATGTTACACAATCCATTTTTCTGATAAACCCAGCGACTGCTTAGAAACCAGGAAGCAAAGCAAAGAACTGGGTTTTTATCTACCATCTCTAAGCTCTTTCCAAATGCAACTCAACAAAGCGCATGTTCAAAGGCTGCCACCAGTGAATTATGAAGAAAACCTTCCTGGCAGTTGTCTTCTCTATGGAAGATTGCACTTACTACTAGAGGGCTGCAGAAAGGCAGCAGTGCTCACCACACACAGTCTCTTGGCTCTGACTCCCCTGCAGCACTAAGGACCCTGCATCAGGCACCGACAAACACCCTGCCCTTCCTATTGAGGACCAGGCTGGCATAAAACTCCTCTTACAGGTACTTTGTGCACTCACAGCCAAGTGGCATAACTATGTCAGCGCGGCAGGTTCTACGGCTTTTTGCAAACGGGTTCAAGCGTTGCTGAACTCGGTCACAAGCAGCTAAAAGCTGTAGTGAGCTACGAGGAGCTGTCAGCTCAGACAACAGCCCCCTAAAGGAGGAATTACAGGTGAGTGGCAGATCTGTTACCACACTCTACCCATTCACAGCTGAAGCTGACATGTTAAAGCTCCAAGTAGGTAACAGGCACATTGACACCTGGATTCGCTTCAGACTCAGTACCTTTCACTCCACCAACTCACCACAGGAAGGGCCAACTCCCTCCAGGCTGAGGGCTGTGTGCTTCACTAGTCATTTTCTACAACTGTAGTGATTTTTGCATTGTTCACTACACCTCACGCCTGCCTTACGTGAAGGCTGTGACTATTGGAGAATTTATGCTTGAAGATCTCACCCCTACATAAAGTTCTCCACAGACATACAGAAAAGATTACTTTTTCTCCAACTCTTCTCTCCCAGCACAACTTCTCTCTTCCCTTTGTCAGTAACCTAATAAAATTACTTGATACCTTAACATGCCATTTCTACAGCAAGACTCAGCAAAACTGCATTTTTCAATCTGCAGAAGAAATCATTATCAGTCCTCACAAGTTCGTTGAATGGCTATTTTAAGGCAGGCCTAGAAATAGGGTCTGAGAAGATGAAGCATGTTACACTCAACAGTGTATCTTATAGTCATACAGTCTGGGAAAAGGGGAGCTTCAGATTACAAATGAAACATCTCCATGGAAAGCTTCAAATATCTTAAGTTTCTTTTTGGCCAAATTAAGGTCAAGAAAAGGCACCACTCTCAACTCCTACCGCTTTCCGTAGCGTAGCAGACAAGCCAGCTTCAGTGAACTGCCTCTTCCTTTACAGTACTCGTACAAGATTCAGTCTCCTTCAGAAACAGCTTGGTACATTCTACCCCATCATAAATTTGCTCATTTGCAGACATGATCAGGCGTGTCACAGACAGATCTCTCATGCCCGAGGGTGATTAATCTCTTGACAGCAGTTTTAAAAGAACAGAATAGCTGAAGTTCTGAGGTAGGATACCTGGACCATTTGGTTTTCCAGCCTGCACTTCTGAAATGCTCCACATTAGTTAGATAAGCTTTGTAAATGCTGATTTAAAATTAATTAACAAAACCACCACATAATATGAAGTGGCATCAGAAAAGGGCTATTAACTGACAGCACGTCTAAGTACTGCTCGATCCAAAGCACTTCATCCCATTTTCACCAAGATCTCATCCTTGGTTTCTGCCAGAGTAAGCTGATAATTTTGTAATTCATAAGAACTCTGATAAGTTTCTCTAAGAATGCAGGAATTAATTATTAACAGATTATAAGGAACACTGGACAACAAACACGAAACTTGTCTGAACTGGAGAGAGCTTAATAAGGTCTAGGTGAGGAACAAAAAGTTTGAGTTGCTGAACACAACCATAAAACTCTGGCCAAGAAGCAGGCCCACGATAGGCAGTAACACAAAGGTAGGGACCCCAGGGAGAAGGAGGGCAATTTCTTTGGTATCACATCTTCAGGTCTTACAGCCAAGAACATATTCCAGAAAAGCTTTTATCATTTAAATCAGCTGGAACAGCAGCCCAGGCAGCTTATATATAGTGCTATTTTCCCTTTTGCAAGTTGGTTTCCATCTTACCTATTAGCCTTGCCTTGTGGTCAAGGTAGTTCCAACAAAATTTAGCAGGCACCAGGAAATCAGAGGACTCACAGGCTAGAGAACACAGGCCCACCACGCAGATCTTTGAGATCATCACAAGACAGCCAGCTATTCCACACACTTCCACACACCTAATTAAATCACCTTATGAGTGAGCAACAGTCAGTACCAGATCTGTGAAGCAAGACACCTTTATCAGTAAAGGCCAGCTCTTCCTCAGCGAGCAGAGGGCAGCAGGAAGACACACTGTGTATACTGAGCAGCATTTCTGCTATATTGGCTGTTACACCAGCGTAGCAATACATTCCATAGATGTAAAGAAACGGGCCATTTTGATCCTCCTAGTTATTGACAAGTGCAATACAGGCTGGGGAACTTCACTTAAGAATTCATGAATCAGAGCTACCAGGCAGAGGTAAAATGGGCAGCAACACCTAGCCATAAACTTCAAGATAAAGCATGGATCATAAAGCCAATTTTGATTCTCCCATTTACTTCATTTCCTCAAGCCCACGAAAAATCCAGTAGCTTCAAAAAAAGTAATGTTTACAATTCTAGCATGTACTTGCCTTTTAGCGTCACTGTACTGCTGGAATACTTTTAGTTACTTAAATACCATGACAAAGACACATACAACACATTTTAAAACTAGGCAAGATATTCAGCAAGTTCAATGCATTGTAAAGGCACATCTGGAAAGCTATTGTAAAAGACTGAGTCTTGGTATGCAGAGACCAAAGTTCTACACATACAGAAGTCCTGCTTTTTATAACTATCTGCCACAGGCAGGAGAGGGAAACCCACATGAAAACAGACTTAAAACAGTAAAGCATTCACCAAAGACATGGTATCCCTTAAGACAAGTTAAAAAAACCGCAACTCACTTTCCCCACCAAATGTTTGGCCTGTCCAGCTTTTTCTGCATTATCCTGTTAAAGACAGCCTCCAAATCAATGTAACAGTCATCATCTGTCTTCAGCAACAAATCAAAACTCGTCGATTCAACTGTCCTGTAGCCAAAAAGAAAAGTGATGAGATGCTGAGCTGCAACCCACAAACTACAGTTACGCAAGAGAACACTCCGTGAGAGGTTTTTGGGAAGCAGAGGGGGAAGGAACAGGGAAGGAATGTCTTTCCTACCCTTGACTTTTAAACATTTTTCTTATTGACCAAGGCTGACTGCTTGTTCTACAGACAGGAGATGCAACCGCATCCTATGATCTTACAACATGGATTTATGTATAAGCTGAAGGAAACAAACTTGAAATTTTGTTCTCCAGGACAGATGGTGGATTTACTAATGAATCCATCTTAAAAACAGCATTGACCTGAGAAGGATGTGAATCCCTGTTGATGATGGCAGCACAGCTGTTACAAGCCAGTGGCTACATGTCAGTAGCCTACTCTTCAGGATGAGACAGTCAGTTTAAGGGCGATACAACTGTAGAAGGCTGTAAGAAACATCTGTGGAAATAACTTGGTACTTACTCTTCCTCAGTAAAGCACCCTTCAGATATGAAAAAAGTAATCTTTAACTGTCTGAAATAGCTGAATATCTGTCACTTGAAAAATCAAATAAGCTTAAAATTGTAGAGATTATTTCTGAGTTGATTGGTTTTAAGGGTAATTTCTCTTAACAAGAAAGGTGTTTCCCTTAAGCCTTTCATTACTAAATCTTGAAAAATTTGCTAACCTGTAAGAAATGATCACAAAGATCTAAGTCTTGACATTTAAACTCCCTTTTTAGAACTGAAGGCATGGTCCAGTTTTTCAGTTACATTCATAACCATGAAATCTGTTAAATGAGTGCATAATCTTGCAAGCAAATAAAATTGTCAGCTGTATTTCTTAGTCCATAGCAACATCAATTGATTGAAACAGTTGTCTCAGGGTAATGGAAAGAATTGCAAATTAGAGTTAGTAACTTATTAGATTCACCACAGAAAATGTAATACCCTATGAAAATTCTTCCTTTCAACCTTCTGTCCCCCCTATACCAAGCTTCATGTCCTTCCCATCTACTCAACACTGGTTGAGGCCACATCTGGAGCACAGCACCCAGTCCTCAGTACGAGAGGGACACGGACACACTGGATGGAGAGTCCAAAAGGGCCACCAAGATGATTAAGGGACAGGAGCATCTCTCCCGTGAGAGATGGGAGCACTGGGACTGATGAGCTTGAAGAGGAGAAGGTTCATGGGGGAGCTCGGCAATGGATATAAATATCTGAAGGGAGGGTGTAAAGAGACAGAGACGGACTCTTTTCAGTGGGGCCCAGTGACAGGGCAAGAGTCAATGGCCACAAATTGAAACACTAAGTGTGCATCCTGTCCAAAAGCCATCCTTTAAAAGACTAAGGCTGCTAGTCTTCAGTCAAAAGCAATGAAATGAAATTACAAGGAGACACGAAAATTTTCACACCTGCACTCTTTAAGCAGAAATCTTTTTTGCCAGGTCATGCTTATCTGAGACACCAAGGGTCACCGTTCAAGAATTATACATCCTGTTATTTTACTCACTACACGCCCCCAAAACTGTAAAAGCAAAATATAACTTGATGAAGCAAATCACATAAGGTGATTCCATTTCATGGAACCTGTCAGATAACATAACACATTGGATCATCTTGCTCTACAAACAGCAACATTCCTAAGAGAAAATACTTTCTTTTCAACTTACCATCGGTAGAAGTTCAGCAGTTTGGCTGGAACATTTCTGTAAGTGTCAATGACATCTACAAAAACAATATCATCATAGGTACTGCTTTCTTCCTTCAACAAAGCGTCTTCTTTTTCAAGATTTTTTATATGACTTGTAAACCTTTCTGGTTGTGTATGGAGGCTTTTTAAAAGAGCATCACCTTCTGAAAAAAACAGCACCCATCATTAAACAAAGATGCACACCCACATACTGTTTCACGTGCTTCTCTTGGATCGTACACAGCATCCTGACAAAACAAATCTGAAGAAGTGTTCAACTCAATGGGGACTATGAAAAGTCCCCATCTTGTAAAAGAAATTTACAAATTTCTATAAAATTGTAAAAGTTGCAGGACAACAAAGGAACAGGCCTCTTTGGAATTAAAATTACCAAGAGATTTCAAAGACGATAAGAAAGGGTTCTTCAATTATATTGGAAGTAAAAGGAAAACTAGAGAAAATGTGGGCCTGTTGTGCCATGGTAACAGAGGATGCAGGGAAGGCCAAGTTACTGAATGTCTTCTTTGCCTCAATCTTTACTGCTCGGGTCAACCCCTGGGAGCCATGGACTCTGGATGAATCAGAGATAGTCTGGACTAAGGAAAAGGAAGATCTTCCCTTGGTGGAGGAGGACCAAGTTAGAGACCAGTTAAGAAGGCTGGACGTCCATGGGTCTGGATAGGATACACCCGAGAGTGCTGAGGGAGCTGGCAGAAGTCATTGCAGGGCCACTCTCCATCATCTTTGAGAGGTCCTGGAGAACAGGCCAGGTGCCCAAGGACTGGAGGAAGGACAATGTCACCCCAGTCTTCAAGAAGGGCAAGAAGGGAGAACCGGGAAATTATAGACCAGTCAGCCTCATCTCCATCCCTGGAAAAGTAATGAAGTAGTGGAACACCTCATCCTGAGTGTCATCTCAGAGCATGTGGAGGAAAAGAAAGCTATCAGGAGTAGTCAGCATGGATTTACCAAGGAGAAGTCATGTCAGACTAACCTGATAGCTTTCTTTGATGTCATGACTGGTTGGATAGATGAGAAGAGGGCAGTGGATGTTGTCTACTTTGACTTCAGCAAGGCTTTTGACACTGTCTCCCACAGCATCCTCATAGGTAAGCTTAGGAAGTGTGGGTTAGATGAATGGACAGTTAAGTGGAAACTGACTAAAAGATAGAACCCAGAGGGTTGTGATTAGGGGCACAGAATCCAGCTGGAAGTCTGTAACAAGTGGTGATATTTTTGCATAAGGTCTGATACAGAAAGTTTAGAGTAAAAAAAGTATTACCTTCCTTTTCAGTAACAAAAGGATTCAACTTTTTAGGACTCTTTAATATCAAGAGCTTTCTAGGACTTGACTATTACTGATAGAGTAAAAAGGCTACTGTCATATCAATTGCTCCTAAGCTAAAAAAAAAAAAAAAAAGATGCTAAATAATCAAATTGCCAGCACAGATGGTCCCTGCTGACCCGCATCACATAACTGACTGCAGGTAAAAGCTAAAAAAATATTACAAGAATACTGAACTTCTTGGTAAGGAGAGAGTTTGTGCTGCTGAAGGACTTTTTGACAAACAGGATGGAAAGGCTTTAGCAGACCTCAGGTTAGACTCCTACAAAGATGACAAGACAACAGAACTATCCAATTATTCTTCCAGGCCTGGCTACACTCTGAAATTCAGTCACTGCTGATGTTGGCTATGATGCACCGTAAGAATACATCAACTCTAGTGCTCTGTGGCTGAAACCCTAGCCATTGGAAAAGACTCCTATAGAGCCCCTGAACATTCTGCCCAAATAGGTGTAAAATAGCAACAAGGGTGGACTATGTTGGGTAGTCACTTTTGTCAGTAGTTAATATTAAACATCATGGCACACTATTTCTAACAATAGCAGGACTCGAAAGGGAAAAATTTAATTGCACAACATTTTTAACTTGGGTTTGGGTAACAAAAGACAAGAACAGAGAAGAGTATAGATAAAAATTATATTTCTTTTAGTAAAAAGACAAAGGCATGCAAGTCAATTGGAATGGCTGACCAAGGTTTTGTTTTAGTAGAAAAAAAATATTTTTTTCTGATTTGTTGTTGGGTTTTTCATATGTAATATCAATGTCCTGATGCAGTTTCATTGCTTGCCCTATGATCAAGTTCATAGAGATCACATGAATTGTATCTCAGAAATGTAATTTAAAGCTCCCGTTTTATCGTAACATCAAATGTGATGCTACTTTTTGCAGACTTACCTTGAATAGTGTAGATAAAACCACCTGCTATTCCCTCCACACCTTCTGTGAGTTCATGTGGCAGTGACCCTTCCCCTGCCTGCGAGAGACAGATTACGGAAAGAAATAAATCAGTTCATCTCTTGTTACTGATGTGTTTTTCCCTACAATTCTAAGATGTGAAGTTTTCTGGCAACTGAGAATTAAATTAATTTAAAGCTCTTCCTGTTTAGGTACCTGCATAATGAAAGACTAAGATTTTTAACTGTAAAGTTTTGGGGCATTTTTTTAAGTTTTACCTAAAACTAGTGGTATGACTGAAACTTTTGGAAAACTAGTTTCAAAGTTGAGAGCAAAATGTAAAGTTATTCTGGCTAAAATTCAACAACACAGCATGCTTAAGCAAGCAATATTTTGATAGCAAAAGAGACACGCTGCCAAAATGCAAAAAAACAGGTTTAATTCCATCCACTGGGATTTTAGCACAGGATTTTTGACCCACATTTTGCCATCTCTGATCTACTGATAGTGCTTCACATCTGACAAAGCCAACAGGTGAACTTCACTCGCTTCAAAATAAAAGAAAATGTGACTTACTGGCATCATCTTTCACATGCCTTTGTCCTTTTCCCAGGCAAAATAAACTTCTCCTGACACAAGTAGCCCAACTGAATTAACAATTTACAGAGAAACACAGGAAAGCAAAATGCTAAATACCCATTATAGGTAAAATAAACATATAGTGGAAGGGAAAAGTGAGGTGACTCACAGTAATGACTCTGAAAACACCCCCTCCATCATTCACCACCACTTTATGAAGGTTTCTTGAAACAAGACCCTGAAGATCCTGGCTTTCCCACACAATGGTACCTTCGAAACTCTGGTAAGAGAGCAAAACACTGTTATGCAGCTATTCAAAGACTTCAAAAAATAAAATCAATCAGTTTGGGGTTTTTATTTACTTTAAAATAGTCACCTTCACATAACGTATAGTTTGAATGCACAACATAGAAGATTTACTAACACTTTAATAATAATTAGTTACACATAAAAGAAATACATCTGTGAAACTCAGTAACACATAATCGTGCTCTTAAGATTAATCATGAATCTCTATATTAGGAACATTAAACTTTTAACAGAAGTCTAGTGTAAAAGGCTTTGGCTTCCTAACATCATTAAGATGGCATTTAAAGTGAAGTGAATTTTTAAAGTCAACTATAAAATCCTGTATTACAAACAGAATACGTTAAAACAGATTTGGAAATAAGTGCTGCTTTTTAGTTATCTGCCAAAACCAGAGATCAGAGGCTCAATCCTGACACCAGCAAAACTCAAAGGAAAATACAGCCACCTTCATCTTGGCAAAGCTGTCACAAGCTACTGTAGCAGAGTCACACAACTCTGACCTCACTTCTTGGCTGGTAAGGAAAGGAGAAGATAAGTGAGTATCTTTAAAATTTTCTGGTTTTAACTGTCGATTTAATTTATGTCACTCCATGGTTTATATATATATGTGTGTGTGTGTGTGTAAATTCTTGCATTTAAAGCATTTCATCTCAACACAAAACCAATCCACCTAACAGTCCAACTATTACCCCTTCTATATAAGACTTTCTTGAAGACCCCTGAGAACATGCAAAGGGACAAGCCATATATTGTACAGGTAAGAATACGTGTAGTATTATAGTTTAAAGAAATTTTTAAAGCTATTTCACCCTTATGACAAGGTAGTATAGAGTAGTTGTAGGGTTATTATACTCCTGACTGCTAGATGAGCACATTGTATTTTGTTTCTCCCAGTTTCATAGGAAAAACACTTGTAGCTAGTTTGGACCTTGAAATAACTTGTTTCAACTATTCGTAGATGCATCTCTTTTGCTGTAAAGATCTGTTTACTTCTACTAACCCCTCAGCTCTTCCCCATTTTAGCTTCCTTGTGCTTCAGAAACCTTCTCCAGAAACTCTCCAGTTACTGATGCCATTAAGCCTAGCTTAGAGCTCAGGTTAATCCTTAGCTTTCCTCTAGAAGTAGGTCTTAATATCTGCAGCAGTCTAGGTATTTAATAAAAGCTGCACATTTCAGAAATCTCCCATCTATTATGTATAATGCCAGGTTTATAATCTAATAATGAAGCTAGTCAGTGTCTATTCAAGCCTGACTTGCATGCTCAATACTCACCCCTTGCTTTTTAAATTACCTGTCAGTTACCAAAATAAATGGAGTGCTATTAAGATGTTTTTTAGTGGCAGGACCCCTCAACACCCTGCACAGTAAAACCCACATGCTCAATTTCTCTATTTGCAGTAGGTGTCATCTCCCATTCCAATGTTTTTTGCTCAAAGTCCCACTTCTGCGCCTTGTTTAGCAACAGAGCCTTTAGTATGTTGTTTAGTGAGCTGGAGAGTCCTTTCACTCCTCAGAAACAAGAAACATTAAAATTCTCACTACTGGCTATTACTGATACCGACTTCAAACATGTACTAAAAGTCCTAATCAGTTACTACCAGTGAACCTCAGCACAAGCTGTCCTAAAGCTGCAAACTATCATTATTTTCCAGGTTGAGAGACTTGTAAGCAAACCTTCTAATGACTTTTGCCTTCGGCTATTCTTCCTCTAAGCTGCTTAATGAAAGCTGAGACCTGAAAATGCTTAAAGCAAAACATTAGCAGCACACCTGAGACTACATCATCTGTTTTTCCCCATTTAAATTCCAGCCTCGTGGCTGCCAGAGCACAGTGGCATTTACAGTGAATACCGAACAGGTGTATTGACCTAATACAGCCCTGGCAAACTCCTTTCCTCCTGTTAAACAGTGCTGTGCTTTTTGTTTCTCCAACTACTCCCCATTAGTAATACAGCATATGCATAGCACGAAGTCCCATTTTCATGCAAACAGCCCATGCTTTTTGACAAATTAAGTGCATTGCTAAGACTTGGCTGTAAGAGCCCCTGTGTGAGTTTTCATTATCTGCTAGTGGTTCTGCTCTTCTGTGCTTTCAGTCATTCCAAAGCTGAATGATCGATTCTGTCTCTCACAATCTGGCCTGCCAGGTGCTCATTCTAACGCTGCATTCCCCTCCCTTTCCCCAAGAACGAGCAGAAAGAGCAGCACTTCAGCTGGAAGATGAATGAAGCTCTTCAACAGACTGTACAACTCATTACTTCTTGAAGGTGGGAAGGCAGAGAATAGATATTGTCTCAGAAACCATCTTGTGGCAATTAAACAGCTCACTAAATTTACTGCTCTCAAACAAGTAGATAGGAACATGTGGGCGTTTTATCTCCTCTGAATCATCTCTTTTGGTTCAGCATCCGAAGTATCGCAGGAGACTACATGCTGTGCATAAACCCTATTAATCTACATTAGAAACACCATGTTATCCTGTAAGCATTCAGCACATGACATATATCAGATTAAGGAAGCCCACACAAAGAAATATATGAATACTAATATCCCCTTTCTAAATGAAATACTTCCCATCTGCCTCTCAGGAAAAATGCAATCATTTATAGCAAAATTACAACTGCCTAGAATTTTAGTATCTCAGAACATAGTCTTGCAGGGAAAAGACTTACAGGTTATATTATCACCAATAGTAACCAATACTCTTCTTTAAAAAGTCAAAACCCCAGAATCATTAATACTGTAAGAGGTCTGCTCACTCAAAAGGTCTCCTGCCAGCATAACAGAATTGCACAGTATTCAGTAAAAACTGTTTAAGATGGTAAACCAATTAATCAGCTGCAGATTCCCCTTAGAAGAGTGGGTTTCCAAATGCACTCCTTCTTATAGAGTCAGGGGAATAACTCAAGGATTCAACCAGACCCAAACATCCTCTCCCCCCCTCCAGTCTTTTCTTGATCCATTCTTTCTTAAAACACTGAATTTCTTGCATACAAAACTACGCAAACCCAAAGACAATTTACAGAAATAGCAGCAAGGGTTCAGTCAAATAGAATAATATTTAAATGAAGGGGAAGAGCCTAAAATGGCAGCTGATGTAGTGAGAGATCACTGGTCCACCAGCAACAATTCCTTACACCTGGGAGGGGCTGCTGAATCAGAATTCTCATTCTGAGTCAACTTGCATTCACTAAACCTTCACTGTAACAATATCAGGCTTTTTTCCTACCTATATTCTGTTCCTCTCTGTTTAACCACCTTCCTTCCTAAGCAGCCAGAAGATGGTTCTATATCCCTATACCAAAACGCTACTCTTGGACTGCACCCCCAACCCAAAGAGGATTTAAAAACAACAAAAAAAAACCAATTACCAGACTTTAGAACTTGTCCTGTGAGCTGAGCGAATTGTCCCTCAGGACAAATATGAACACTAACACTCATTACTGTCCAAAAAGCAATCTTCTCCCAAATTTCTGAGGGCTACTTATTTAAAGAAACAAAACAAAAAACAAAAAACCCAAAAAACACCCCAATTTCTATCGTAGGATGTTGACAAGCTTTAAAAAAGCCACATACTCCATCCAGTATGTTACAGATAGACCTGACTAAAGATCTTCCTGAAGTTCCAATTCTTGTTTCTTTGCATGGTGAACACAAAACTCCTCACTAGTGCTGCCACAAAAGGAATAACCAAATCAGTAAGAACTTCTCAATTACAATGCTTCAACCACAACAACTGTCATTGCAAATATAACACGCAATATCTTGCTGTTATGTCTAACACATCAGAAGCAGAAACATCTTTTCCAGCTGTTCCCCAGAAATCTGTGCCATCCTCCCCTCCCCATCTTGTGTACCAACGCCTGAAAAAGCGGGAGGAAAAAACAAGTGTCCCACTCTCCGGTAAACCCTGCCACAGAATTGAAGCAGGAACAATTTCCATGCAGAAACTGAAAAGGCTTCTGAAATGACTACTATTTGTTAATGTAATTTTAAACTAATTTGTATTTTTTCAGGCTTTTGCAGTAGTACTGGTGCTAATGAGATGGTGTAACAAAAATTCTAGATTTCAGCATATTCCCTCAACTAACATTCTAGAGGTTTTCACTTGCCCTTTTCAGCTTCAAGCAAAAGCCAGTTCTATCAGTCAGTGTCTCCAGCTGACTTAGAAGAACCGCAGGCAGCTCCAACACTGCACATACCTCTGGCAAGATGAACTGCTCTACTGGCTTGTACCACAATCTGTTCACTTGCACTCCACAGCTTGGTGGACTAAAGCGAGCACTGAAGAGAGCTTCCTGTGAACAACAGAAAAGAAAAATTAAAAAAAAAGAAGCCAAAACACACATTAAAAGCGCTGTGAGATTATGTAAATCTTGATCATCTCAGTTAGTTACAATGGAAAGAGGCTTACTGACTGCTTAAACCTTAGTGAAAGCTTTATTCTTACAACAGTCTCAGTCTCCACAGAACTCTTGTGTTGGATTGATAAGGTGGAAGCAAGCAACAATGGAACAAGAGAACAACTTCAACCAGAATCCAACCAACGCAGCACATCATCTGGAAGACTCAGACTCATCTCCCAGGTTACAGACTTTTTATCTTCTGTTTAAGTAGGTGACTATTATCAATCTATTAATTGCAACAGAGGATGCTGACCCCTAAAATTTAATTGCTACTATATTAAATAGCCCACCAAATGGCTCTTGGATAATAACAAATGACAAAGATGCTGCATCGACAGATTCTCAATCTACAGAAAACAGCCTCCAAGTACTCCTGTAATACTAATTTTTCTCCTTCACTGGAAGTAAAAAGCTAATGCAGATCAAGTTATTAAGCTCTCAACATTTAAAATTCTACCATTTAGCAAATATAAACCTGATTACAGTATCCTTTTTTTTTTTTTTTGCTATTATAAACCCGGATTTTTTGGAACCTCATCATAAAAGCCAACTAGAAATAAATACAATACACCAAATGCAACAGTCATGCTCAATGAGTTTTTTCTTCCAGGTTAACACTAAAGCATTCTATCAAACCCATAACAGTTTGGGAATGAGGAAAATTATCACTGAAGTTTGATTATTACCTGTAAATAATACCAGTTTCTAGAAATCTCAGACATCTTGCTAGAAGACAGACAAGAAAAAATTACATGTCCTCAATCTCTCTGCTTAGAGGCACCAAATGTGTCTTTCTGCACGTGTTTTAAATATGTTCAACAGTTTATTTTTTATTTCTTAATACCCATCAATACTTAAGAACCTCAAATGCAACCAAAATTGTGTCTTGGAATCAGATATAAGTGCTCGTTTAAAAGGCCATTTAAATTAACTCACAGCACTTTGTAAATTTCATCTTTTTCTCATCTGGGAGTGTGTGTGTATATATACACATGTATCTGTGAAATAAGAATTCACAATGCCATAGAATGAAAATGTAATTCATACACTTGTCAGTTAAGTACTTTTCTTCTAAATCATCAACACAGCACATCACTTTCTTTAGGAACTTAATCCACAATAAAGAGACAACGTACTTTAGTCCACTTTCAAAAGATTACAATACTCTACCTCATGTTCTGCCTGGTACAGTTTTACAGTGATGTTCCTCTGGAATCCCACCCCATCAGCCTCATAAAATACCCCAAGACTGGTAATAACAATGGGGTAAAGTACACGGAAGTTCACACTGACAATTCTGTCTTCAGATAGCACAGAAGGTGTATTCTCAGGGAGACTGAATGCTTCAATTTCCTGATTCAAAACTGTATGAAAAAGAAAGGACAGAGGTAATGTGAGAAGACTTCATAGTTCTTGAACTGGATACACGCAAAGCATTCTGATTAATTAGGATAGCTCGCTAGTGCACAAGGATAATCAAATGCTGGAGGAGAAGAAAATACAACTGGCTGCAGACTGCAGCAAGGAGAAACTCACAATGATGCAGCAATCTACAGGCTACCAGCAACTGCAAATTAATGCCTACAGGTCCCCAGGGAAAAGACTAGAAATACAATAAATCCACAGAGTGAAGACAAACATACTATTTGACTGCATGAATATCTGTATATTAGCACATTAAAATAATTATTCATGTATACCTCCACTGAATTCAGCTGCCTGGTTTTTGGCATCATTGCCTCCCTAAACCCCAGGGTACCATTTATTCTTGGGAGATTAGTTAAGCAGTGGATGTTGCCATTCAAAGACAAAGTAACAGAAGTTTCATTTTATATGCCTAAGTGCCAAGCAGTCCTTAGTTAAGTTGCAATTAAAAGGAAAAAATTAAATAGGAAAAAAAAAAGGTGACATGAAGAATTTACAATTTTAGTTAGGAATTTTAATATGACAGCATTTCAATTTTTCCCTGTGGTACATTTCTTAACTGTTCTCTCTTTAGAGCTGAATCTGAAAAACCCATTAGCCAGGTTTGCTTAGAATTCACTTTGTCACCAGAGAAGTCTATCTGCCACTCAAGATCCTGGTGCCTTGCTACTTTCTTCACATATGACACTAGACTGGGTTATTCCCAGTTGTATCTCTCTCCAACTTCATTTTACACAGGAATCAAGTGAAAATGTACATTATATGGGAGAGATTGTCCCCAAACGTAAGGAAAATGCAAATCCATTAGAAGTCAATGGCCTCCCCTTCACACCCCCAAAGATATCTCTCTTTATGCCTGCACATGGTATATACAGGAAGATTATGCAACTGTTAAGACAGCAAGTTCTAGGTGGCATTTATTTTCAGTTAAGCACCCCAAACTACTCTCAGAAAAAAAAAAAATTAGCTCTAGTTCGGATCATAGAATTTTTGAAAGTTAACTTCTGTACCTGGGTTACTGATGTTCAGAAGTTTGCAGGAGTAGGGGTCTTCTCTGTCATCCACTGGCACAGCACAACCATGCGCACCTATTATAAACTTCACAAGGACACTAAAATAATTTGGTTTTATTAACACCAGTTCTTTTCCCTCCTCCCTCCACCTTTAATAAACTATTTTCATCACAACGGCCTGTCATCCACAGGATTGAGATTTTGAACCCCTTAAAACCAGCAATGATAGAGTTGTACATAGAGCTGTATGTAGTGCAACCACATGAATCCCCTCATCGGAGCTCAATTCCAAACCCACATTAGTGTTTTACATTTCATACGAGGACACAACAAGATTGTCAACTAGGAATGGGATTCAAGACAGCCAGCACACGAAACAGAAAAAAAAACTAAGGCAACACTGACGGATCCTGAAGACCTGCCTTCCATTGCCTGTCTTTGTTGCTTAATTCAAGATTATTTAAATATTCTGCGTTCAAAAGGCAATGAAAATAAAATAAGAAAAAAGACACATAGCATCAAAAGGAGAACTATCCCTTATAATAAAATCTCTCAATTTTGGGTTGTAGCAGAACAACTGGTTGCTCATTTCAGACCTAATGTTGGTTGTGCCACCATCAGAAGGCAACAAGCAGTACAAAGATCAAGAGGATCCACCTTACTCTAGTCTTTCACCTGGCAGCTAAATAACCTATTGCAACTCCACATAAGCTATGAAAGGTCACATTTTTAGATAGCTGAAGTAGCTTCACTCCAAACTGCATGCTGACACCAAATTTGTGAACAGTAATGTCTTTCAGTGCAAGGCAGGTACCAACACATGAGGCCTATCAAAATGACAATGTTTCCAGAAATAAACTGCAGCAGAGCTTTCTCATCAAGAACAGAGCTTGATGAGAGTCTGCAGACTTTCAGGTCTAGGCAAGCAATCAGGAAGGGTTCTGCTGCTCACTGGTGCACCTGGCTCACCGGGAAACAAACCTGAACTCTACAGTTGAGGCTGTTGTAAGAGTATTTTGTGGTTCTCTCACCAAATGTGATCCTTCCTGCTTTCAAGTATCCTGAATTGCTGAGCATTTCAAGTTGCATACCATACAAAGCAGAGATTGCAACACGAAAAAGGGAGAGTCTTGTACATTGCTAATGAATAGTGGCAACTAATTGCAAAAACAAACAGCAGTGAACAGTCAAACAATTACATTCTATTGCTTATATAATAGTTACACAACAGAACTAAAGAGATTAAAAAAATAATCACAGTACAAGGTGCTTGCAAAAAAGCAAACACCTTCAAAAAGTAAATAAATAAATGCAAGATATTTAAGCATTACAGTCTTCCCCCTAACAAGCCCCAAATTACAAAACACTAGCGATTACCGTTGGCCCAGTGCAGGATGTTGTTTCAGGTGCTTGAACCAAGTGTTCCTGATAACACTGCGCAGTTCATGATTGTGTCGAGCTGACAAAACACCTACAATAACATCATAATGTTTCAGCTTCCACTGAGGAAAGGCGGCCAGTGGACCTAGAAATATCAAGAGACAAAGATTTATTATATGCACATATTACCACAGGCCTGAAGTGCAAGTAATAAATAATTAAATGCATCTCAAAAGCAAGAGTACTGGGAATCTGAAA
Source organism: Scolopax mira (assembly GCA_004320125.1). NCBI lineage: Eukaryota > Metazoa > Chordata > Aves > Charadriiformes > Scolopacidae > Scolopax > Scolopax mira. Next base: position 231,749 of record BJBW01001479.1, on the reverse strand, counting down.
CACTAAGACAAAGAAGCAGAATTATTATAGCGTTCTTGGTTCAGAATCAGGGCAGTGTTTTCAACATGACAAAATCTTCATTAGCAATCTAAGAAAACTTTGCTGCAATGAGCTAAGCAAGTCACTGAAGGTAAACAAAACCAAGAAATTGTGACTCACAAAGCAGGCAAGAACATAAGCCTTGGTTTTGACTGACAGCATCTTCCATCCTTTAAATATTTGCCTGCCTGTCTTAGGGGCAAGCTGCCCCCTGAGAACATGTTCCTGCTGGGCTTCTCTTTCCTATCAGCCATCAGAAACCTTGTGGGCAAGAGACAAGGTCCTAATGTTCCCTCTGCAAACTCCTGAGACAGCCTGGACTTTCTTACTCATTGATACCTTCTCCAGCATAATTTATCCTAAAGCCTGGGGACTTGTCATCACTGGTACCAGGCCTTCACTATTAGAATTCACCATTATTCTACCTACAAAAGAAATTACTTTAACAAGGCCTGTCAGATTCAGAAATATTTCTCACCTTCCCTTTAAAACTGCTGGAACACCTTTCT